>VDFB02058242.1:13134408-13418354 GCA_007258455.2 Sequoia sempervirens | reverse complement strand
CTATTATCTTCAAACTCGATTCATTGTCATTTAATCAATCTACCTTGGGGATTTAGCTAAGTAGAACATGGCCTTTTCTTAGAAAATTTCTAAATAGTGTTCGTAAAAGTCATTTTTCCAAACATAAGTACATCAATTTCAAGTGAAGTATATATAGTTGTACAATCCCTGCTAATTCACTTCTGTGGGTCAAAATTCAACTCTACAAGCAAAAACTTTAGTAAATTTCTCTTTTCCTTCTATTTTATAATTTTTCCAACAACCAACCTTTTTTCCTTCACCAACTATAAATTTATAGCATTTAGCTTCATAGACTTAGGAGGAAAAATTAAATTTATGTCACATCAACCTCAAGGTGACCATATGCCATAAACAACTCTCAAAAGATTCATGCAGGAGCCACATGAGTTGCACTAGAAAATAGTTAAGCGGATTCTTCATTACATCAAGGGTACTCATAATTATATGATTCATTATGCAACATGTGTGGATTTTGACTTGGCGGGACACACAAATTCAAATTGGGTGGGTGATTCTCAGGATCACAAGTCTACTTCAAGGTATTTCTTCTCCCTTGGTTCTGGTCCAATTTGTTAGTCAAGCAAAAAGCAATATGTTATTGCTCTTTCATCTACAAAGGCTAAGTATTGAGGAGCACTTAATGTTGCTATTAAGGCCATATGGCTTTAGAACATTCTCACTAATTTTGGCATTCCCTTTTGGAATCCCAAAGTCATCTATTATGACAACCAAAGTGTAATTCAAATCTCTCACAATTTGGTCCATCGTTAGTGGACCAAGCACATCAAGATCCATATGCACTACATTCGGGAGTTGGTTCATGGTGAGATCATTGATCTCAAGTACTGTCTGACATCATTTCAGACTGCAAACATCTTCACCAAACCCTTCACTGAGAGCAAGTTCCTTCATTTGCAAGCTTTGCTTGGGGTGCAATTGGTGTCATCCTTAGGGGGGCTACTTAGTCCTTTTCTTCTATCTTTATTCTAGGGGGTGCTCTCTCTCTATTTGTTGGGGGGGACTTCTTCTTCCTTAGGGGGAATTTGATATGTACATGGGTACCTAACATGGCCTCATTTATTGGGACCCATCATCTTTTACATCCTCCTAAGTTTTGCTTAAGGGGGTGTTGGTGTAGGTTTTTATTTTCCTAGTGGGTTAATTTATTTTCCCTTAGTCCTAAGTTTTTCCTACACTTAATTAAGCTTGCTTAGGATAATAAAGTGAGTTAATTATGACTAGGAGATAAGTGTGTGGTGTCCCCTTCCTTAAAAGGTGGAACCACTTTCCACTTTTGGTGGTCCATCTCCACTTTTTGTGGTTGATTCCTATTGGTTGAATTTTCCACCTACCTCCTCTCCTAATTCTATATAAACTCACTACCTAGCTTGTATTTGCATTCATTCATGCATTCTTTCATGTATCGGTTCAACTTGAAAGCTCTTAATGCCATATTTTCACATTGACATTGCATAACCTCTCGGAGTCCTGTTTTGCATTTTTATGGTTTTCCAATTTATGTAACTTTGATTTTCTCTTAAAAAGTTCCTTGGGTTATTCAATCTATTTCAGATTTCTAACATTTAATGGATGTGGCATAACACAACTTGCTAGTCCATCCCTTTTGCATTAGCTTTAACATTGTATGCGTGTGTATCTTTTCTTGTTGGATGTATCTTACACATCTTGTGTATCCCTTTGTCCTTATGTTGGTTTCCCATGGGATCTTTAATCCTAGGGGCTTGATCATCCTCCTTGATATTTGGCATCCTATCTTTCTAACATTTGTACACTTGGACCTCTCTATTTATCTAATTTAGTGTGAATCTAAGCATGGGTTCATACTCTCACTAAAGTGGAGACTAAATGTACTATAGGAAATTGTATACCCTTTACAAATTCACACTTTTTTTGGGTCCCTTAATTAATTGAGCTTAATTAAGCTTCTAATTTTCCAAATTATGCATTCCAAAGCCTTATTATTACCATTTTTTGAAAGGGAAACCTACATTTAATAAATACAATTAATATTTTAATCACATTGGAGAATGAGTGTCCTAGATTTTTAGGAAAGGACCCATTCACCCAAGGGTGAATAGGTCCCCTTCAAGTCCTAGGACCCATTTTTAAATATGATTTTGATGGTCTTTTAATGATTCAAATTTCATATGCAAATTTTAGCTTTTGGAATCTAATTTTCAAGAAATTAGATAAACACCTATAAATACATAGTCTTTTATCAAATTCAAATCTAATACTCAATAAGTTGCATAATCAAGGGATCATATGAGAAAATATTATTCTAAAGAGCATTCAAGAGCAAATTTATCAGTCATTTGTTGCAGTAATCAAGATTCTAACATCATGTTCAAGCTTATGTGTGTTCATGTCATCTTATGAAGGTTAATATGCATTGTTGATCTCCTAAAAGCATCCAAACATTTTTAAGTGTCCAAATCCATCAAGAAAAGAAAGATCAAGTCCTTGGAGTGATGTGTTTGACTTCAATCCTATCAAGTCCTTGGAGTGATGTTTTTGACTTCAATCCTTTAACGGAAGCCATTGAAGGTTTGGTGAGTTGTAGCAAGAAAGTGTTCATTCATCATTTCCTTCTCCATTGTCATTATTCTTTTATCAAGGTTTAATTACCAAACATGGGGTTTGACTAAGGCAAACCCCCATTCAAACAAAACAATCTTTCCCTCTTTGTATGTGCATATTACAGGTTGAAGAAGGATTGAAGATCTTGAAGAGAAATTTTATAATCTTGCATGTGTTTCATTCATTGTTGTCAAGTCACAAAAAAATTAGATTCAAAATTTATTTCCAATTTTTTCATAGTGGAACCCATGCAAAATAGACGCTAACATCCTACCTCAAAGGACTACAAAAAGAATTTTTAAAAGACCTAACCAAGACCCATTCTCCCTAGGGCGAACCTATCCTTCAGCAAAGCTCAAAACCTACTTTTAGTGACTAGTACATGTGTCCTTACCCTTCTAAGATCTTCTTGCAAACTATGGTTTCCATTTCTATACTTTTGAGAATTTGCATTTCATATTTTAGGTCTCATATTTCATTTAGTTTAAGCATTTCATAACATTTCAATTTGATTTCAAATTTATCCTATTGTCTTAAGGACTTCAAGATCTAGGTCTGACTGACTCACCTTTAAGGTTGAAATTCAATCTCTAGTCCTTGTGATCTCTTTCTTAATGAAATTCCATTAGGGAGAGGGATAAATAGAGAAAATATCCCCCTTATTCCTTTAGAGGAAACCTTTTCCCACCATTTTAATTGTAAATTGTTAGCTCTGAAAAATAAGATAAAAAAAAAACAAAGAATTGTTAAGGTTAGAAGAAATAAAAATCTGCAAAAAAATTACAAACCTTAGCAAAGCAGAAGCATCGATACCTGGTATCTAAGCATTGGGCTTCTATAAAAAGCATTGTATTGTTGCTTGATCAGAAGTGTCACCCTTCTACAGATGCGTCAAACTTTGAGCAAAAGCATCAAAATTTTCCCTACAAATAAATAAATAGTTAAAAATAGAAGCGTTGAGTTATTTCAAAAGCGTTGGGATGTGAATAGTCAGAAGCATTGCAATTACACAAAAGCATCATCCTTTGATAGAAGTGTTGATATTTCTTATATTTATAGACAAAATAAATGTTATAGTCAGAAGCATCAGGATTTACAAAAGTGTTGAGATTTCTTTGCATATGCATCGATATTTTACAAAGGCATGGCATTGCATTAGACAAAAGCATTGAACCTCTTCAAATATGTCTCTATAACTTGCAGGCCAATAAAAACTTCATGAAAAAGGTTAAATCTGAGACATGGGTCCCACCAAGCATGCCAAAATGACGTAGGGTAAAATATGGTGATCAAATGAAAGCATAATTGAAGCAATTAGAGTCTAAAAACATTAAGAACTTACAAAATTGAGATCATACAAACCCATACTCAAAAAAAATAGTAAACAATCTCAAAAAGATTCAATGAGAAGCATGAAAACACATAATTCAAAGCAATTAAATTAAAAGCACATGCAAACCTTCAATACCATTATGGATTGATACAAATTTGTGATGTGGATTGCTCATATTGTGCATTATCCATGTTGCAAAAGCTTGATAAGGTATGATTCATAAAATAGGTATTCTCAAATGCTCAAGATTGGCTTAAGAATTCTAGCTAGTGCCTATGCTTATGAGGATTGTGAATGAATTTCATGTTGGAGAGGCTTTGTTTTATAATTTTTTAGAATTTTGATCAACGGTCAAGATCAAATCTGAGGATCAATGGATGAGAGTAAATCAAGGGTTGAGAATTCATGAGAGCCCAAAATATCCCTATTTTCATGGAAATTTGGTTGAGGATATTTTGAATTGAAGGGAAGAAGATGCTTGAATTATTTGAGAATATTCTCTTTTTAAAAAAGGAATATTCTAAATATGCAAGTTGGAGGGTCGGAGGAAAATTAGTTAATTAAATTATTATGAAAATTATTTAATTGTGAGGATGAGAAGAATTAGGATTTTAATTAAATAATTGGGAACTATTTAATCAAGTGGGGAATTAGGGATTAATTAAATAATTGGAAATTATTTAATCAAGTGGAGGAATTAGTATGAAAATGATGAATTAATCAAATGACCTTAATTATTTAATTAATAAGGGAATAAAGTGAATTTAATCAAATAATTGGAAATTATTTAATTAAATAGAGGAATTAGGTGATAATGAAGAAAATGATGTCAGTAGTGAAATTGAGATGTGTGATATATTCAGGATAATTTTAGGCATCTACAACTACCATGGGTAACCTAGGTGCACCACAAATTAACTAAACACTACCACATGCCAAACATTCCCACCAAAAGAAATATATATTACCACAAGTTGACTAATGACAACTACCAATGATAAAAACTATCGCATTGAAGTGAACCCCCAATGCCATAAACAAACCACTCAACATGGCAAAAGATCAAAGTAGAAATAAGAATACTACCACAAAACTAGGTTATGCATATGATAAAAATCATTACCACTGTAAATTAAGAGAATTCACTGCACACCAAAGAAATCTTCACAACAAAGATAGTGGAAGTGAGCCACTAGGATATGATATCTTTATGATGAAAATAAGAGCATGGGAAATGTGTGTGGTATTAAGAGCAAATAAGAGCAATTAGTATTGGGTCACAATTAAGCTTTGGGGGCATCATAATATGGAATAAAAAATCACACAACAATAGAAGGGAACAAAGATAACAAAACAATAAAAGAAAACATTGCAGTTAAGATGACACAAGCACAAGATATGGGGTAGATAAATATAAAAAAAGGCCTATAACATACATCTAGATTATCAAAAAAAATTATAATAAACCACTTTTAGGGATTTAAGATTAATAATTAAATATCCCAAAATAAGTGTTCTAAATCATAAGTTTATTTTTGAAGTCAAATTTATTTTTTAACGCCCTGCCACGTAACCCTAGAGAACGACGCAAACACAACGAAAGCATAACATTTTTAAAAAAAAAGTGTAATAATAACAAGTGAACTACACTTAATGCATACATCCTCTAAGGTACACGACAACGCTTACATTTGAATCCCCTAATAGACAAAAGTAAACTAATCCATAGCTTATAAATAATACTCATAAAATAAAGATCATACATCCAACAACATTACTCATCACATAAGATACAAAGTACATAATAAAATCATTCATAGATTGCATTCATTCAATACAGTAGTTACAAAGCTCATTTCCAAAATGAGGAAGATCATACAATCATGTTACAATTACAATGATACAAGAATCCTCCTCGAATACAAATGGGGAGTAGTACATATACATATGAATCCAACTGATACAAAAGAACATAAGAGATGGAATATATCAACTAGAACATGCGAGCTCTCCAATCTGGAAGATCCCACCATTACGAACATGAAATGGGAACCCAACAGTGTAAGGTGCACATTCCACCCAACCAAGTGGTACCCGAAGGCCCACCCCCCGTGCTGGGAGATAGTAAAAGGGCTTCCTAGGAAAAACCAACAACCTCTAGACACAAGCAATACACAATACTATACCATACAAGAACAATACATACATAAAGGTTACATTGCTTCCAAAGTAAAATAATCAAGTATATCAACTACACAATACATATTGTTGGCATAGGAGTGTCATCACAAAGTTGCATGGGTTACCCTGGCAGATCTTCTTAGGCCCTTGCCCCCCATCTTGGGTTACCCTAGTAGCCTCTCACGACCCTCGGCCCCACATGCAAACTGATGCGAAATCAAATATCTTTCAAAGGGACAAGATAATGATCTTTCCATTCTAGGCCGTCTCGTCTCATACCAAATCTAAACAAGCCCTTGAGCCCATGAGCGAGGCACAATTAACAAGTTATATGATTTAAGCTACCCTTTCCCCTAATACAATTATTTAATTTCCACTGAATTAACTAACTCTCACATGAGTTACCCTGGCACCACTTTGCACACTGGCCCCTAGTGAGAGCCACTCCCCTAGTGACAACAAAAGGATCTAATCCACAAACCAAGGGTAGATAAAGTGCAAAAATACCGATAATAAATATCAACCATAATGCAAGAGGCAACACATCCCTGTTCGTAGTAACCGGGTGATTAACTGAATTACAACCAAGTGCACTACCCAAAGGAAATCAAAGGGCTGAACCACAAATCACAACAACCACCTCATAAAACAATATCATCTGGAAGACTTACAAAATCACAACTAACATATTTGCCAACGTACGTAAATAGAAGAAATCACAATTCAATAAGCAATTCAGGCAAGAAATAAAGCTACCATTAGGATTTCCTAAATCCAATTTCCATTTCAAGAACATATAATAATACATTGCCCAAAATAAACTAGCTTATTACAATTTCACTTACAAAGAATAAAGAAATTAAATCTATTTGTTTTAAATCAATTTCCCAATTTCAACTATATAGAAATCAAATTTCCTCTTTTAAAACATTTCATTTTAAAATAACTAACTTCAAAAAAAACATTTCCCAATTGAAGTCTTTTATCTACAACTATTTAAATGCTTACTTTAACAATAACTATTAAAATCATTCATTACATATTATTCCTTTTTATTTCTTTACACAACTAAAAACTTATATTATTCTTAATTCTATTGCCAACACCATTTAAGTACACATATATAAGTGAGCATATTACAATTAAGATATGAACAATGTATTACAACTTTAAAGATGTTAAATGCTTGTTCCCTTAAATAAATGTTTATATCTATATCTATAAATTTATATTCACACACACACACACATATATATAATTATCGGACTTTTGACCACATTATAACACAATATAACATATTACATATACTCAGCATAGACTTCAAACAAATTGAATTTTAACATATAGGTGAAGCAGTTCAGTGACCTATTAAGGTGAATTACTATTGTGGGAAAGGATCAAGCTCAGAAACATTAATTAGAATGGAAGAGGGAGTAATGGCCTCATGGGTTTAGGTCTGCTCCAAAACACATGGCGACTATCGCGCTAAGAGGTTTAATCAAAATAGTAAGTGAATTAATGAAGGAACTCTTCTATGGTGACATGAGACTTCTAAATCAATTATTTTACCTATATTGATAACAAAGCAAAGTAAATTGCTTAACATTTCCTATTAATATGCATTCATATGAATAAGTGGACATGAATAGAAACATCAACGTCAATGATTTTATTAATATTATATAGGCCACAACTAATCAAGGCGCTAATGGCATAATAAATATTTTGATCCACAAGATATTCAAAGTATTATCATATTGTTCTATACTAATGCCATACACTTAATACATATACAAACAATCGATTTGATTTCCTCAGGTTTGCAGAAAATGCGGCATAATCATATAATTCGCATGATAAACAATTACGCTCATAATCATACACCAATGAACGGAGTAAGACTGCACCTTCAAGAAAAGGAAACGAATAGTAAACACTTAGTTCGAGCTATGAACCCAAGCAGTGTTGGAAATACGCCATGCAAGGTGTCAATAACCTGATTGAACCGACCGAAACCCAAAGATGAACTTAATAATCTTTCCAATCAAGCAAATCAAGATGGGCACTGTAAAGAATCCTGATGGCAAGGAAGGGCAAACCAATGGTTGACCAAGGCCAAGAATGAATCAAATGCAAGATCTATTGATTCTATAAGGTTGATACATGAATTTAGGCATAGGGTATGTTGAGTAATAACAAATAAATTGAGAATCATTCATCTAAATGTCTAGGAAAAAGGGAGAGAGTGTGTTCACAACAGCAACGCAACATGTCTATAGAACAACTAATGCTTAGCTCAAAATGAGAACAAGGAATAGTATTGTTGGTCCAAGATTTAATTCAATTCAAACTAGTCCATTGAAAAGCTATAGGAAAGACCATGAATCATCCCTTGGGACAATTCGTAATCTTCCAAGCAATGCATGGCGTAGGTGCAAAAAGAGATTCAACATCCATAGAATACAAGCAACTTCTCAGAACAAAATTGAAATAACCTAAACTCTTTCATAAGAGAATTTGGGATTTCTATTGTTTAAAAACAATTTCCTACAGAGGCTCTCAAATTTCACTAAAAAATCTTTCTGGGTATTCTATTTTTTAAAAATCAATTTCTACATAAGCTCTAAAATTTTCATGGCAATCTTTCAAATTTACAAAATATATTAAAGCTTCTACACAAATAACATATTTTTCTTGTACATGCAATCTTTCCAATTTGCATAAAAATAATATCAATTCAAAGAATCTGTTTTTGGATGCTTGAGGAAAAGATGTTTGAAGTAGAGTTTTGCCTTCAGATTCCAATTTACCAAAGCTTCTTCCAAATTATCCACTTTTCCAGAAAGATGAAAATAAAACTAGAGCCAAAATTTCCTGAGAGCTTCTTCCCCAATTTTCAACAACCAATATTAACAACCTCTTCCCATTTTTAACAACCTCTTTCCAGAAAATATATTTTCTCATTGTCATGAAGTAGCCTCTTTCCTCTTTCAATTAATGCAAATATTCTCTCCGAGAATTATTTCCCAGCAACAGTGTTTAATTTTTTTCTCAAACACATGTCACAAATAAAATATCTTTTCAACCAAATCATAGATATTTCCTCTAAGATAATTACAAGAAATTCATGCATTTAATCATTCATAATGCACATATTAATTTCTAATTAAATTTAATCGAATTAATTTAATCACTTTATAAAATAAATTTAATCACAAAGATTAAATCACTTTACAAAATAAATTAAATTTAATTAATTAAATCAAATATAAATCATCTAACAACATTAATCAAAATTAATTAAATAATCACTAAAAACATTAATGAACATTAATTTCCCACAGAACATACCTTGCTAAATAAATGAATGACAAGGTAAACGTGGACAACATAACAACAAAGCATACCGAAACAATGACTGACGACACACTATGACTAGGGTCGTGGCTTGACAAGGAAACCTCATTACTATCTCCCAATCAACTATACCGTTGGGCAATGGACATGCTCAAACCTATGAATCCAGGTGGAGTCAATGTCTTGTACTTGCAATCTTGCAATAAAAACATGTCATACAAATATATAAATCATGAATCAAACACACCGTGAAGAGAAAATTGTGGAATTGCAGGGCACTTGCAAGCGAGTGATGCAATCCCGTTCTGTTCACCAATACAATGTCACATCAAAACTAATGAAACTAAAACATCAATTAAATACAGATGATCATATATCAAAAACACACTAAAACAACTACCAAAAGAACATAAACAATCTAAAACAAAGTGCAACAACTGGAGGGGCACTACATATTTTTTATGCGTGAATTTTATATCCATAGATGTGAAGATCATTTTCTCAAGCACAAAATTGACCCAAAATTACATAGAGTTCTAGCTTTAAAAGAATATAATCATCTCTTTTTTTTCATCTTGAATCTAACATCATATCTTAAGTATCTATTATGTGTGACTATATTCATCTCCAACTCTAAGATATGCATAATTGTTGTTATTCTATTTTATTTTTAGACCTGATCAAGTATGTACATAATTAGGTCTAAGTTCATTATCTAGAATGATTTATCTATTATTAGATGTTTGTATAGTAAGCATTATTTTTCATATAAAATTATATATCTAGTAAACTCTATAGATTTGCAAACAAAATCAGTAATTTTAAGTTTCAATTTATCTCTATAATTTATGAGAATAATTTATAATTTAATATTATTAGTTAGAAAATTATATTTGATAGAATATTGTTTTAACATGTAAACTTATTTTTTTAATTTACAATTTTTTATAAGAGTGGAATTTTCTATCTAATTGATTTGTTGTATAAGTTTAAAAATATATTGAAATAATTATATTAAAATTTTAACTTTATAATTTTTTAATTGAAATAATATTAAGAAATGCATATAAATATCAAATGTGATAGTAGACTTTGTTTGTTAGGTAATTTTCAAAATAAATATCTGCACAAATTTGACCCTCATATGTTAAAAAGGTCATAATTAATAAAGAAAATTTATGAAATTAAATATATGAAACAAAAATCTAATAGAACTATTTATTATTTAACTAAAAAAATTTATCATATAAAAAATTATAAAACCTTTCAAAAAAATTACTTATATTTTATAAGTTTAGTAGCCCAACAACCCATACCTTAGGTATCTGGGGTGAGCTGGGGTGAGACTAGTCCCCTGCGGGTGAGATCCTCCACTTGCAAGAAGTCCCACCTCTTAAACCTGGTAGTGGAGTTGAACCTGAGACCAATGGGAAGCAAACCCTCTGCCCAAGCCAACTCAAATACCCATTCGGACTTATACAACTATCAAATTTTAACTATTATACATAAATTTAAAATATGAAAAAAAATCAAATGACTTAGCCCCCATGGGTTAGAGGAGTTGGTTTGAGTCTAGGTCTTGGTTTTGACTCTCTCTAACTTGGAAATCACCCCATCGCAGATGCTAGGGAACTGTGTTGGTTACCCCGTGGCCCCAGAGGATTAGTCTCGCCTCAAGCTCGCCCTGTAAAGGAAACCCTCTAGGCTTGAGTCACAGGGATACCTCTAAGGATACCCAAAAAAAAAAACAAATGACTCATATGTGGTAGAGTGTTACCTAGAACCTCCATGTTGATCCTCATACTTTAATGTTACTACACTTAACAAATTATGGTTTAAAGTTACATCAATTGTACTTTTTCTCTAATACCTTTTTCAATGAAAATCATCTCATAAAGTACAATCACATGTTTGCACAAGAAAACAATTATTAGAAGCAACGTTTGTGGTATTCGATATCATTAATTCTACAAGTTCTTTCAAATTCCTTGGTTGTGATTGGTGATGACTTTAATGCTATAATGGACTCCTTTGAAAAGTTGGGGGGTATAATTCTGAATAAAAGGGTAATGGGGGACTTTAAGAACTTTGTCAATGGGAATAATTTATTTGATTGTAAGCCACATAATGGCTCCTTTACCTGGACCAATAAAAGAAAGGATTTTTATCAAATCACTGAGCGATTGGATCACTTTTTTCTTTCTTCTTCATGGTTGGATTCAGAGTTAGATATGTTCTCTACTATTCATGGCCTTCCTAGATCTGATCACTTCCCTTTATCTTTCAATATAATTGAGAATAGGGCTACTAATAAGATACCTTTCAAATTTGAACCAATGTGGTTTAGGGATACCTCCTTCATTCCTTTTATCAAGTTTTGGTGGCAAAATGCTCCCTTCTTTCCTGGGTCTCGAATGTTTCAGATGTCTAAAAAATTGAAGTTTTTAAAAGGGAAAATTAAAATGTGGAATCAACAGCATTTCACAAACATTTTTTCAAAAAAAATAAGGCTTCAAAATGAAATTGAAGCTTTAAATGAATCTATTATGGTAAATGGTCTGGATTCTGCCTCTTATGAACTTTAGAAATCTTTGGTCTCTCAACTTGATGAAGTTCTACGAAGAGAAGAATGTTATTGGAAACAAAAGTCTCAAGACACATAGCTCTCAAAAGGTGACAAAAATACCAAATTTTTTCATGCTTCTGCAAAAATTAAGAGGAAAAAAAATAGAATTTCCTTAATAACAAGTGTGGATGGAATGCTCTTAGAAGATGATAATAAAATTACAAAAGAAGCCACTTCTTTTTTTCAAAAATCTACTCACTGTTGAGCCAATTTCAATTAATACTTCTATCCTAGAGGCTATTCCTTCAGTGGTATCCCATAATGACAATGACATGTTAATGGCCCCATTTTCTCTTAATGAGGTCAAAGTAGTTATTTTTTATATGTCTCCTGAGAAAGCCCTGGGTCTAGATGGGTTTACTGCCATCTTCTTCCAAAAGTGTTGGGAAATTATTGGTTTTGATGTTTGGTGGGCCCTCGAAGAAGCAAGGCATAATAGGACTATTCTTAAAGAACTCAATAACACCTTTATTGCAATTATCCCAAAAGTGGACTTTCCCAGCACCTTTGTTGATTTTAGACCCATCTCCTTGTGCAACACCATTTATAAAATCTTTACTAAAGCAATTTCCATCTGCCTTGCTAAGGTTATTCCACATGTCATTTCAAAGGAGCAAGGTAGTTTTATACCGGGGACGGAAACCACTGAAGGTGCAATTGTAGCTCATGAAATATTGCATTCCATAAAGATCCATAAGATTCTAGCCATGATCCTGAAATTGGATACGATGAAGGCTTATGATAGGGTAAATTGGGTGTTTCTTCTTGTTGTTTTGCGCAAATTGGGATTTTCAGAAAAATGGGTTAAATGGATATCCTCCTACATCTCTACAGCAAGATTTTCAGTTTTGCTTAACATTTCTTCTTGTGGTTTTTTCCCTTCGTCTAGAGGCATCAGGTAGGGTGACCCATTGTCGCCTTTCCTCTTCATTCTTATGACTGAAGGTTTAAGCAGGGCAATAAGAAGAGCAAATGCCTTAGGATATTGGAAAGGCATTCAAATCCCAAACATACACGAAAGTCAACACACATGGTCTCTTTGCCGATGATACTTTGTTGTTGGGGCATGCTTTTATCCCCAAATCTAAGGTAATCAAAAGTGTAATAACAGATTTTTCATTAGCTTTAGGTCAAAAAATAAATCCTTCGAAATCAAAAAATTTCCTGCTCAACGTCCCAAATTTTATCCAAAACAGATTACTAAATTTCTAGGGTTTTTCTATGGGAACTTTGCCTTGTTCCTATCTTGGTATCCCCTTCTTCATTGGAAATAATCTTGATACCTTATGGGAAATAATTTTTAAACTAATTATGGATAGAATATCTTTATGGAAGCATAAATGGCTTTCCTTTGTTGGGAAAATACAAATGGTGAAATCTATTCTCAATGCAATTCCTATTTTCATGATGTCAGTTTTAAAGGCTCCCTGTCATACCTTAAATCAGTAGAAATCCACTTTACGCTCCTTCTTATGGAATGATAATGTAGGGGGAAAAGAGAAAATCCCACTCATTGCTTGGGACAAGGTTTTCTTGCCAAAAGACCTTGGTGGAACTAGTATAAGAAATCTCAAACTTCAAAATGCAGCTTTAGGTGCAAAGCTTTCTTGGAAATTATATCAAAATCCACATTCAAGATGGGGGAAATTAATGTTTTCTAAATATTTGCACTTCCATGCGTGAGAATCTCTTTTCAGGGCCTCATCGTTACCAAAAGGATCGGTAATTTGGAACTTCATTTCTTCATGTATATTGGTGATCCTTCCTCACCTTTCATGGTTGGTTCATAATGGTAAAAAGGAAAAGTTTTGGGAGGACAAGTGGAATGGCTATCCTATTCTTTCCTCTTTTACTGATTGGGGAAACCTAATGGATCTTTTAAAAAATCTTTGGGGTTCTCTTGTTGTTGATTACTTCAATGTTGAATTTATTGATTCCATTCCAAAAATTTCTTTGAAACCTGTAGATGACTTAGATATTCCTCCCTCTGTCAAAGAAGCTTATAAAAATGAGATGGAAAAAAGGTGCATTATCTTTTCACCTAAGGATGATGTACTAATTTGGACCAATTTAAAATTAGGGGAATATTCAGTTAAAGAAGGTTATAACTCTCTTTTGGCTTCTTTAAATAAATCAGATTCCCCACACATACTCTTTTGGGATGAAGCTTTTCTCCCTAAAGCGGGTGCTTTTTCTTGGGTTGTAGTTAATGGTAAGGCTTTAATTGTAGAGAGGCTTGACAAATTGGGGTTAGTTACTGCTTTTCCATGTTTCTTTTGTCGCTACTTCTTAGAAACTAGGGATCATCTTTTTCTGCATTGTCCATTTGCAAACATTGTTGGTATTGGGTTTTTGCCAAATTAGTTTGGTACTCAATGGTGTGTCCTACATTATCCATACAGTTTAAATCTTGGCCTATGTTACATCGTTCTTCTTTCTTTCACTATTTATGGGCTGTCACACCATCTCTAGTTTTATGGTGCATCTGGAATGAAAGAAATAGCAAAATTTTCAGGGAACAAGTGCTCTCCTATTGAGGATGTTCTTATTAAATTGGAATCCTCAATTTTAGAAGTGGTCAGATCTTTCATTTTTAAGAAAATTGAGACTTTAAAATATTTCTCTAATTGGGATGGGTTCATAATTAAGAATTGCCCCCTCATTAAAACTTTACCCTTTCATGGAACATTTTCTAATAAAGTAGATAAGATGTTGTTACGCAAAGAGGCCAAATGGGTGCCTCCCCTTGATAATTGCTTTAAACTAAATTATGATGGGGCCTCAAGGGGTAATCCTGGTAAATTTGGGGCTGGTATAGTTATTATGGACTCAAATGCTAACATTGTTAAAGCAGCCTATAAGATGTTGCCGGTGGGTACAAACAACAAGGCTGAACTGGAAGCCCTTAGCATGGGATTGGATCTTTCAAGGTCCCTTCAAATTAATTCATTAATCATTGAAGGTGATTCCATGGTTATTTTTCATGTTTCAAGCCAAAAAACTCATGTTTAGTAGTTGCAATACTTGTTAGACAAGGTACTTATTCAGTTGAAATGATTCAATGTCTTTTTGCTATCCCATTGCTACAGAGAAACAAATTCTATTGTTGATTATTTAGCAAACAAAGCTATAGATGAGCAACTAATTTTTAAAGTTTTTAGTAAGGAGGACGTCCCCCTTATTAAATGAGATCCTATAGTGGGCTCTTTAATGTTTTTGTTACAGCTCAGGTGTCTTATTGGTTTCTTTGTGGCATCTTTGTATTTCTTTATGGTGAGTGCATATGTTTCAGTATTGTTGCACCTATTATTGTTTTTGAATTGGCACTATTGTTGGCTTGGCCTGGCTACTCCTTCATGGGTTCTTGCCTCAGATACTTTTTATGGCTATTTCATATGGGACATTATCTTTTGTGCTTATGTTATTATACTCATCTCTCTTGATGGAAACAGAGCATTCTTGGTAAAAAAAATTCATGCGGATAGTATGCTTTACTCCCCTTTGCTATCATTGGTTGTGTTGGAGGTTTCAGTTGGTATTTTGTCTCATGGTTTGCATGGTTTATTAATATGGGACAACATAGATTTCAATATTCTATTTTTTTGGGGTAGAGACATGTTGTTATGCTTCATACTTGACACATGGCATGGTGTTTAGGCTTTGTCGCTGGGTTTTACTTATAAGGCATTTTGGTTTTCGCTGGAAAACTTATTTGCTCTATATGGCTCATCTCAGCTGAGTTTTGAATCATAATATATATGATATGCCATTTTTTTTATTGCTCATTTTTGGTTTAGTCGGCTTCTCCATTTTCGATTACAGTTTCCATATATATACAACATGGATTCCTTGAAATTTTTTGGTTTCGAAGCTATATAGGTCTTATTTCTCCATGGCATCATCGGTGATTTGGGTTATGGTAAATCTAAAATTTAAAGATTGTAAGGATCCCTATCCTTTTGACAATGAAAAACTTGGTCAGATTTTTGTCTTCGATGATGAGGACATTGATTCAACGGTCTGCAAGGTGGTTGGTATCTCATGGATTCAGGAAATTCTAACACATCTTTTTTTGAGAGTTTATCTCACTTCTTTACTGTTATCATAGATGTGTTTTTAGATGATAAGATAGTAAATGTTCTTGCTAACAAGTTTGTGCACCCTAACTTGCTATATGGTTTGGACCTTCAGGAAGCCTTGGATATGTATTCCTTGGAAAATGGTGAATTTCCTATTGTTGGTTTTATTCCTAAAAACTGATTTTGTTACTAATGGTTGCCTTGGAGAACTTTTGATGATAATTAGGTTTGGCATTGTGAGCAATAATTGAGGAAACTATCTCAGGGTGCAAACATCTCAGTGACAAGCTCTCTCCAAAATTCTTGGCTACAGGGGTAAACCTTCTCCTTGCTCTCCATTTCCTATTTGATGTAGTTGCAAGATCTGATAGAGTATCTTCATCAGCCATAAAGTTAAAGAAGAGCTTTTCTTTGGATCACTTATGGTCATTTTCTTATTACAATGCCAGTTCAAGTTCCCGGGTGGATGGGGTCGATTAAGATCTCTGTTGTCCCTCTTCCATTTTCTGTTGGGTGGTCTTTTTTTGGTTGGGAATATTTTGCATTTGGGACCTTTGATTGGTCTAGTCCTTGGGTTGATTTTGTAATCACAATCTGTGACTTTATTTCTTTTGCATGGAGCTATAACCAGAGGTTTTCTTCTCTTGGTTCTTTCCTGCCGATATGCTCCCCTAAACCAAGATTTTGTAAGAACTCTTTTACAAATTAATAAATATTTCAGTGGCTTAGCCACTTTTATTTATTTATTTTAAACAAAACAATTATTAGCTAAGCCATGACTATTGTTTTCCTTCTTTATGATAGTTATCAATTTCCATCTCAAAAGTGACCCACATTCTAACTTGTATAATAACTTAATAATCAAGTGGGTAATTTTATTTTGGTTGTTTTAAAGGATGGTTAAGAGTTGAAGGGGGAGACAATACATTTTTTTAAGTGCAATGGTGGAAATAATATATTTAGGCTATTTTATGATTTAGATTATAGTGGTTAGATTATTTTTATTATATTGAGATATATTTTAGAATAATATCAAGGATTGTTATATCACATGTTCATATTATAAAAATAATTTGAAATATTTTTTGTTTTTAGAAAAATTATTACTAAAAATATATAAAAATAACGCTTCAATAAATAAAAATAGTTTTTCGTGGGCGGTTGGGTGGGCCCCTCCTCTCTCCTCTACCCATTGACACGGCAGGGTGGTTAGGTGGATGACATGGTGGCAAAGTGAGAGGACATAGGAGTCGGTGATGGGGGTGTGTAGGATGAAAAGCACATGGTATGGCCACATCACTTCTTCCTTCTTTCTCGAGGTTGCCTAAGGCATAATTGCCTGGAGATCATCGGCGGAGGGGCTTCAGAGGGGTATGAGTCAGCTCCAATAGGGAGCATTATGGGAGTGGCCTCCGTTTTGGTGAGAAGCTTTGGCCTTTCCAAGTGGTGAGGCTCGTAGGGTACGATATTTATAGTAAAATAATGCATATCGTCTTACTCACAGCCAATCTTCATTTCAAGGTGATGTCTTGGTTAAAGCTTTTTTTTGGAGGAAAAAAATATCATGCAAGGACAGATTGCCTTGCATCACCAATATTCCTCGCTCGTGTGTCTTGGATCTGGCTTGTTGGTCGTGGGCTTTATTAATGTTGGTGGGTGTTGGTGGTTCAATTGTTTGGTTTTCAAAATTTGTTTTCTATTGGTTGCTTTTTTGCAGGAGGTTTTTCGGCTAGGGTGGCAATAATGGCTAAGCAGACTCATTCCAAATTCATTATTACAGTCTCCATGAAGGGGCTAGAATATTTCAGCACACACACTCCCATTTCTCTGGTGGCAACGAAGAGGCAAGCCACATTCAGGGAAATCACAGATCAAAGGCTTAAACGCATTATCCTTGATGGTGATCCCCTGGTCTTGGTAGCAGTGTAAATGGTGTTAGGGAAGGGTCACTTGGCCAGAAAGGAGTATGCAAGGGATAATGCATACGTATCCTCATGGTTCTTGGCTGTTATTTTGGACGTTGAAGTGTCCAAGTCAGATGCTAGAGAATTGATGATGAACCTATTTCATGGTGATTTGTTGGGTGGCCTAGAGGAGACTTTGAAAGTGGCCTTCATGGGCAAAGGGATTCTGCATCCCTCTAATTTGGAGCTCCTGTGGAAGACGGAAAAAGCAGTGAAGGTCTTCCCCTTTCTCCTAGATTGAAGGGGGTCGAGCTTATGCAGCACCGGATGATTTCGACAATGGTCGTTGAGTTCCTTAAACATAAGCTAGGGTTGGTGGTGGAAGAGGGCTTGGAATGGATAGAAGATTTCTCTTCATTTGTAAATTTAAATGGGTTCCTTTGAGGTTTGGCCTCTGTGTCTAAATTTTCCCTTATTTTTTGGCTGTTGTTCTGGTTCTGGTTTTTGTAATGGGCAGGGTGGCTGCCAATTTTGCTTTGGCTTTTGAGCGTTTCCTAGGTTGGTAGGGGTTTCAGTGTTTTCTGGTGGTTTGGTGGTTGTTTCTTGCATTGCAGACGAACTATATGACTACTTCTAATATTTTAATAAAATATATAAACCTTACGTATCAAAAAAAAAGTTTTTTCAAATAAAAATGTAATAACTTTTAGTCAAATAAAATAATTCTTAATTTATGATGAGAACATTCATATGAGAAAATCATAATGGGATCGTCATCTTAGGGGTATTGTATGTTTATCTATTGTCTTTGTTGAAATTTATATATCTTACAATTATTTTATGGATTGTACTCATATTTGATGTACATCTTTGTAGCATAATTTTAGGGTCAGTTTAGTCCTTTTCCTAGTCTTCTCCCAATTTAAATACCAATTTTGTGTGTTTCTATTTATTTATCGTCAATTTTATTTTTTTGTGTGTTTGTTAATTTTATTGGCATTATATTATTTATATACTAAAGAAAATATTTAAACTTTTATATGGAAGTTTTTGAATCATAAAAACATCTTATTTTAAAAAAAATAAAAGAAAAATTACAAATAATAAATTTAAAATATGTTATAATACTTTTAATAAAAAATTATATTAAAAAAAATCAACTTTTCAAATCACATTTTATATCCATCTAAAAAAATCCAAATAATAATTTGATCATATATTGTAAAGCAGATTTGAATAAAATCATTTTTTGCTAGCTAAATATTATATTCTAAAGCTCCAATGCTAGTTCCTAAAACATAACTGTTCTTCTAACACTTTAAAATCTAGCAATGATAGAAAAAATCATTATTATTTCCAAAGTTCTCTTTTTCAATCTATGGTTTTTAAGAGCAAATCTTTCTATTCATTAATCTTACACAAAATTCTCCATTTAAAACATTTTTTTTCAATTGAAAAGTTTGTTTTTCTTCCTTTTCGGATGCAATATCAAAGCATCATTATTTCCTCCCATCATTCTATTCTTTCTCTCCATTTTGACATTCCATTTTGAAGTTTTATTTTATTTTAGAGCTACACTATCCATAGAGCATTTCATTTTCTGGATCTATTTACTAATTGGCATTTCATTTGTGAAGTTTCATTCTATTCTTCTATGCATCTACAATAGTTCTATTTCGCACATTTTATGTTCTTATTGGTTGCAACAATATTTTACATTTCATAAAACTTTTTTATCAAGTCATGCAATATAATAAGATTCAAATTACTAATAAGATTCTCATTGCGACTCATGTGTATTACTCCTCTTGTTGGATGTCATCAAGCAAGGTTATGAAGTGTTGAATAGAATAATTCATAATTTTTTGTGGTCCAAGTAGAATGGTAATGTTGGGTTCATTGCTTCTTCATTGTCTCTTTGCATTCAGCCAAAACATAAAAGTGGCACGGGGCTTATAGATCCCAAAACCCAAGGGAATTGCCTTGTTGCAAAATGGATTACTAGAGATGCTACTTGTTTAAAAAGGGGGTTAGGCAATTTAAAGATATGTGGGATTTTGATATCCTCGATTGGACTTAATGAAATGTAATCAAAGATCGACATGGGTTGAATAACAAATATAAGCAGTTCCTAATTTTTATTTAGTCACTTGTTCTATTTAATCTAGCTATGAAATTATATACAAGTTCAAGGGATTGTTATTTCTATAAAGATTGGAAATGGTTGTCTTTCAATCATTTCAATTAATTTCCTTTAAAGAAAATTTATATCCAGTTACTCTGTAGCTGGCATCTTACTCCTCATCTGAATCACAAGTGGAAGTGTAGATTTAGCTCCAAATTTTGGTCTAAAATGAGTGCTCAAGTATGGAAATCTAAAGCCGATTTTGATACATAGGTTTTGGCTTGGAAAATATTACATTGCAAACTACCCACAAGAGATAGATTGAGATTTATTATGGTCCAACCAGCTAGTTGTCCATTTTGTCATGGTGTTGAAAGTTTGAAACATATATTTTAGGACTATGTACATGTTAAAAACAATGGCTTAGTGTGTTTAGAGATTTTTTAATGATTTTTAATCATGTTTTGAATTGGAAAGAAGCTATTCTTGGCTTTGGTATGCATAATGATGTGATTTTTTATTCTATTTGGTAAGTGGTTTTAAGAAATATATGGAAGAATAGATGTGATGCTATGTTTTCTAATGACTTTCATCAGGTAACTAGTATTTTAAGACTACTCTGATATATTTCTTCAGGTGGCTTGTCTTTTTTCACAGATCTAAGTCTTGTGCAAGAAATATGAGCAAGTCAAACATCATCTATAGTAAATTAAAGAACAAGTTATGAAGTTTCAACTTGATAGTAAATTCAGCTATAATAAATATGTTATCCAACTTATGTAATCTTGTTTTTATTGTTGCCTTGTGGCTAGAAAACTAAACCTTTTTGTTGCTTGTGTGGCAGGTCTTATGGTTGTATGACTATTCACTTCAACTACTTTTCATAGCTTCATTCTTGTAATTTAACTTTACTTTGTTTAATATTAAAAAAAAGTTGTGCAATATAGTGATATTTGTTTCTTTTATTTCATTGATATTGGAAATAGTTGGTGTAGGAATATTTAGATCCATTTGTTGGGATAACTATATTATTAGAATTTTCTAGTAATAATATTGATAAAATTATTTTATTTGTGAACATATCATCTCATTGTCTCTTCTTGTAGGATATCAAAAATCTACTTAGTTTTTGTTTCATTATATTTTTAACCAAAGCACTACACTCTTAGATTTGCATATCTTCTTTACAACTTCATCCTTATATGGATTATCTGATTTTTTTTATTACGCCAAGAGGCATAACCCTACAATGGCAGCACGACCCCTATAGGACATCAGCACATCCATCACAAAAAAAAAAGACAAAATTTTAGGAAAATTTTAAAAATGGTTATTTTTAAAAAATTAATACTAATATAATAGTATATAGTATTATTATTAAATCATGAATATTATATTAGAATATTAATGATTTTGTAAGAAAAAAATCAAATGATTTTCTAAAATAATACTAATATTAATACTATAATATAATATACTAATATTAATATAATATAAATGATTAACATTATATTAGAATATTAATGATTTTCTAAAACTCAAATCAATATTAGATTCATACTAATAAAAAATGACTACAGTATTAACATAATATTATTATACTATTAGAAATTTTATCGGAGATGGCATTCGCGTGCTCTGCAAGCCGAGCTAGGGCAACCGTGCCCTAGCTCGTTCTCTATGTGTTGCTAGCTTCTACGTTGTGGGGGGGTTTTTTGAAGCTATCGGGGTTGTGGTGGTGGGGTTTTTTCTTTTCTAGAGGCCTTCTTGCTGCCGTTTGGGTGGCTTGTGGGTGGAAGGGTTTTGATCCTTCCTTTGGGGTCTTTTCTTTTTTTCCATTTCTTGAAAAAGTGTCCTGGGGGTTTGCATGCCTACTAGGGATCTTGTTTTTTGCTATGCCGGGTGGGGAAACATCTGGGGCTAGCCACAAATTGGATTTTCAATCAGCATTTGGTTTGAAGCCTTCGGCACAAGGAGTGAATGTTTTTGATAATACGTTGTTTTCTTCAAAGATGGAGATGAATGATCTAGGATATGTTAGTGGTTCCCAAATAACAAAGATTAATGGGTGTTTGGAAAGATGCAAAGAGCGACCGAAGTTGATTATCCTGATGGAAATGCTTGCAGATGATATTGAATACTATTCAAGGCACTCTTTTTATTGCAAGTTCATGGGTTTGAGAATCTCGCTACAATTTTTGGAATCCTGGGCTCAGCGGACTTGGATGCCAGAGGGGGAGATGGAGATTAGGCTCCTTGTGAACAACTTTTATATGGTCTCTTTTGATTGCATGGCAGATCGGAATAAGGTCTTTGAGGGTGGCCCCTATTTTTATAACCAAGTGGGTTTTTTTATCAAGCCATGGCATGCTGGCTTCAATCCGACTGAGGCAATACCGAGTCGGATTCCAGTTTGGGTTCGGTTTCTGTGGTTTCCAGTTGAGTGTTGGTGGGATGATGTGTTGCATTTGGTGGATTCAATGCTCGATAAACTTGTTGGGTCTTCACAATAGACGCAATATAAAAAGGTAATGACTTTTGCTCGTATCTGTGTAGAAATTGATTTAAGCAAGCCACTGCCAGATTCTATTGAAGTGAGTGTTGGATCATATACTTGGGTGCAACAGCTAGATTACGAAACCCTACCTTTTGGTGTTGTCTTTATCATGAATATGGTCACTTGAAGCGTAGGTGCCCTAAGGCTAAGCCTGTGGTGCCCCAACCTTCTCAGCCTTCTCGTAATCCACCTAGGACTGATAATGGTAAGGATCCCATTCCGAGTGATGGTAATGGAGATGACGGTTATGTCCCTATCAAGGCTCGCAATAGGAATCGGGGCTAGAAGCAGACCTTAAGGGAGAGGCAGGATGATGAAACTTTTAATAGGTTTGAGGTGCTGGATGATCTCATCCAAGAGGAAGTGAATCTGGGGTTGCTAAACTTGGATCAGGGAACTTTGGGTATAGGATAGGATGGGCCACCATTGGAGGTCATACAGGTTGTGCAGGAGCTTGGGGTTGGGCAGATGGATACGGATCAACAATTGATTGTCCAAACTGAATAAGAATCTTCTATTGGAGCTTCGAAGAGTGGTGGAGGTGGTTCCCCATTGCCCCTGAAAGGTGGCAAGGATGTGGGGAAGAGCTCTTTGGCCTCCTCTCGTTTGGGTATTCAACAAAATGAATTGAAGAAAGGGGTTGGTGACAGGACTTCCAAGCTGGGAAGGAAAAAGGATATGGAGAATATTAAATTAACTGGGGAAACTTTGGTGGAGTTAGGGTCAGTCAAGACTCTGGATTCACATTTTTCATGCCCCCAGAAATGATTGTTCTCTCATGGAATGTAAGGGGCCTGATCAGTGGCCCTCGACAAAAAGTTGTTCGTGATTTGGTTAGGAATCATTCTCCGGATGTTCTTTTTCTTCAGGAGACTAAATTATCTATAGATAATATGTTGGCCATGGCTCCTAAGTTGTGGAAATATGGTGAATGCCAGTGTGTGGGGGCTCTTGGTGCTGCCGGAGGGGTGGCTTGTTTTTGGAACCCTCAGAAGATTTTCCCTCTCTGGTGGATGTCCTCTAGATCCTCTATATCCCTAGTCGCCTCTTGGTATGAGACTGGTGAGTGTATTCTCCTCTCTAATGTGTATGCTCCTATTGAATTTCTAGGTAAACAACTTCTATGGTCCCATCTTCGTTTTGTTCATAGCTTAGCTCCTTACCATCCGTGGGTTATGGCTGGCAATTTTAATGCTATTGTGGAGTTGTCTGAGGAAAGAGGTGGAATTCCTAGGTTGGATCCTTTTGCTCTGTTATTCAGAGATAGCATTTCTGAATTAAATCTTATTGATGTTCTTCCAAGTAATGGTTGCTTCACTTGGAATAATAGGAGAATTGGTGAGAGTTGTGTTGATGAGAGGCTGGATCGATTCTTGGTTTCCTATTATTGGGTTGGAGACTTATGGTCCACTCAATCTGAAATTCTTGATTGGAGAGGTTCTGATCATTGGCCTATTAAGCTTAGTATTATCTCTGCTCGGGGGCCTCGTTCTCCCTCATTCAAGTTCTAGCTTATGTGGTTACGGGATCCTACTCTTCATGAACATGTGGCTGAGTGGTGGTGGATTGGTAGACCAACTTTTGGTACAGCAATGTACACATTCTCCAAGCTTCTTCAGTTTGTCAAATATCAGCTTAAAAGGTGGAATCGGTGATGTTTTGGTAATATCTTTCATGCTAAGGTTGCTGCCAGGAGGAGTTGAATAATATTACGCGGTTGATTCGTGAGAATGGGGCCTCTGAGGATCTTCTAAGGGAGGAGGCTAAGACTTTGAAAGTGGTTGAGGAATTTGAATTGCGGGAAGAAATCTATTGGAAGCAAAAGGCCCAGGTTGAATGGTTACAGGAAGGTGATAAAAACACTGCCTTCTTCTTCAATTCTGTGAAGGATAGGAGGCATGGTAATTCCATTCCTATTCTGGTGAATGATAGGGGTGAACGTCTTGCCTCATTTCAAGAAATCTTTGCTGAGGCATCTCAATATTTTTCTACTATATTTAGGGAGGATTCACGAGGGGGCTCTATTGAGGAAGCACAGGTTCTTTCTTGTATTCCTCAGTTGGTCTCCAGGGAGGCAAATGAGTATCTGATGAAAGATATCTCTCTTGATGAGCTGGAGGGGATTGTGTTTCAGATGAAGAAGGGTAAAGCTCTTGATCCTGATGGTTTCCTGATTGAATTTTTTCAGGAATTCTGGGATATCATAAAGTTGGATCTTCTGGCGGTTGTCCTTGAGTCCCAGAGGAATAAACAGATGCTTCGTGCTCTAAATTCCACATTCCTTGCTCTCATACTCAAGTGTGAAGGGGCTGATAGGTTATCTCAGTTTCGGCCTATCTCTCTTTGCAATGTGGCTTATACAATCATTTCTAAGTTATTGGCTGAGAGATTGAAGAAGTGGCTTAAAGTGCTGATTTCAGAGGAACAGAGTGGATTTGTGGTGGGTCAACAGATTCTTGACGGGGTTGTCGTTGCTATGGAGACCATCCACTCCATGGACAACTCCCACGAGAAGGCTATGTTCATTAAGCTGGATATGGCTAAGGCTTATGATAGGGTTAGATAGTCTTTTTTGCAGAAGATCCTTGTTTCTTTTGGTTTTGGTGAGGAGTGGATCCAATGGGTCATGAGCTGTGTCACGTCTGTTTCCTTCTCAATTTTGATAAATGGAGATCATTCTGAACTTTTTGGTGCCTCAAGGGGTTTGCGCCAAGGGGATCCTCTTTCTCCATATCTTTTTCTGCTTCTTGTGGAAGGCCTTGGACGTCTATTGAAAAGAAGGGTGGAGCTTGGCATCATTCAGGGTTGGCGATGGGGTGGAGACTTGCCTCCACAATCTCATTTGCAATTTGCTGATGATACTGCCCTGATGGGGATGGCTACTATTAGGGAAGCTACTAACTTGAGGCAGGTGTTGGACATATATCTTGTTGCTTCAGGACAATTGATTAATGAGGAGAAGTCTTCCATATTCTTCTTCAATACGCCGACCCCCATACAGAGAAGAATTGCTAATATCTTGAGGTTTCAGATAGGGGTTCTCCCTTTGACATATCTGGGTTTCCCAATTTCTATTTGACATCTTCCCAAGGGTTCTTGGCAGAATATTATTGATAAACTCCATGCAAAAGTTAATCATTGGACCCACAGATGGTTGTCTTTTGCGGGGCAGGTTCAGCTTCTCAAGTCGGTGGTGCAGGCTCTCCCTACCTACAAATGTATGCTTCAGGTGGCTCTGATGGGTTTTCTAGGGAGTTGGATTCTCTTGAAAGGCAGTTCTTATGGGCGGGAAGTTTGTCATCATCCAAGTGGAGCCTGGTCAGGTGGGATGTTGTGTGTAGCACAAAGCAATTTGGTGGTCTTGGTCTTCGACAGTCTGCGTTATCCGGAGTGGCTGTGGCTGCTAAGCTATTTTGGAGATGGTGTGTGGAACAGGATCAGCCGTGGGCCAGGATATTATCTCATAAGTATTTCTCGGGGATTCCACGGCAAGATCTCCCTCGTTACCCTCTTGAGGGGAAAGGTTCAATGATTTGGAATACTCTTCAGAAGGGTGCAAAGCTTATCAAGGAAGGTTTATTTTGGATTTGTAGATGGGGAACTGAAGCTCTCTTCTGGTCAGATTCTTGGGATGGATTCCCTCCACTTACTTCTCAGTTCCCCAACCTACTTCCTTTGTGCCAAAGATTTCTTGAGGCTGGCTGGGCTAGGGTGAGTGACTTCAAGTCTGTTGCTTCTTTTGGTCAGTTGGAGGTTGCTCATTGGAAGGATCCCGCAGAGTGGCCAGATTTGGGACTTGCGGAAGAAAGTGTAGAGCTTCACAAGATTCTTCATAGTAGGGGTTGTAGTTCTCTTCTGGAAGAGGATATTCTTGCTTGGACCCATAATCCTAAGGGGGTTTACTCTGTTGCTTCTGGTTATCAGGTGTTATTGGCTCAGAAGCTAACTGGAGCAGAGGTTCATTGGTGGAAAAGGGTGTGGAATAAACTCTCGTGGCCTAAATGCAACTGCTTTGTTTGGACTTTGGCTTGGAATAGGTGCTTGACCTGGGATAACATTCGTAAACGGGGATTTCAAGGACCTTCAATTTGTGTTTTGTGTGGGGGAGCGGAAGAGGATTCTTCACATTTGTTCTTCTGATGCCCCTTTGTTGTGCAACTTTGGCATTAGTGGTGGGAGGTGTGGAAGCTTCCTTGTATTCATGCGTGCTCTTTGGTTGAATTCTGGGATAGTATGGGAAGACTTCCTTCTATGGCTTCCTTTTTGCAGGAAGTTTGGTTCGTGTGCCCTACCTTTCTACTTTGGCAGATTTGGCTGGAGCAAAACCGTCGAATTTTTCATGATTAGAAGTTGATGGGTCGGCAAGTTTGGATGCGTATGCTAGGAATGGTGCAGGAGTTAGTTTTAGCTAAATGTGATGTGGTTTTCCCCTTGGAGAGAGGTGATGTTGAGTTGGTGGCCAGACTGGGTCTTCAAGAAATTCATTCATCTTTTGTCAGTTCCAGGAATTGTAGGCATGGGAAAAAGAGGGTTCAACGGTTTGGAAGGTGGTTACCTTCTCCCAATGGATTTTTAAAGATCAATATTGATGGTTCTTCTAGGGGAAATCCTGGGCCTGCTAGAATTGGTGGGGTTGGCAGGGACTCAGCTGGGTCAGTGATTTTTTCTGTTCTCTATACATGAGGGGGTGAAGACTGTTAACTTCATGGAGGGTCTGGCAATTCTTCATGCTATTGAGAGGGCCCTTGCTTTGGGATGGAGAAAGGTTATATGTGAAGTTGATTCATAGATTTTGATTAATCTCTTGAATGAGCAAAAGATATCTGATATAAATTGGCAATTGGCTTCGGTGGTTCAGCGGATTCTTCAGGTTAGTTCTCGGATGGAGGAGGCATCCTTTGTTCACATCCCGAGGGAGTGGAATCGTGCTGTCGATTGCTTGACCAAATGGGCCTCTGAGCATGATAGTGGTTGGAAGGTTGAGGATTGGGATCAGGTTAACCCTGAGCTGCATTTGGATTTAGACTGATTCTTGGAGGAGGATAGGAGGATACATGGGGATAGTTGATGTTGTTTTATGCTGTGGGGTTTTCGCCTTGTTTTCTGGGGCTAGGTCCCTTGGTTATTATTGTAATGCTCTTTTTTGATTTCTAATAAAGTTTTTAGCCCTTTGTTTTCAAAAAAATATATATATATATATTATCATACTATTAGTTCTTTAATTAAATACAATTTCTTTAATGTTAATTAATCAAGATTTTAGGAAAATTAGAAAAATGATAATTTCTTAAATTTCTCTAAAAATCAAATAAAGATATTTTAATGAGATAATATTTTAATTTAAAATCATTAATAATCTAATATAATTAATAATATTATACCATTAATTATCTAAGGTCCGAGATTTTAAGAAAATGATAATTTCTTATATTTCTCTAAAAATCAAATAAAAATATTTTAATTAGATAATATTTTAATTTAAAATTATTAATAATCTAATATAATTAATAATATTATACCATTAATTATCTTAAAGCAGACATAAATCTTAAGTTTCTAAAATGAATGAATAAAAAAATCTGTTATATTAAATCATTTCTCATCAAAAATAAAAATAAAAATTTAAATCATTTCTAAAATGAAAACCAAAAAACAAATATCTTCAAGCAAACTTAATTGTCAAGTTTCTAAAATTAATTAAAAAAACTACTTTACTTAGTTGTCATTTTTATATCTTATCTTTTACTGAAAAAAATAATAGATTAAAATAATTTCTAAATTCTTAACCAAAAATCAAATATTTAAATAATTTTTAAAATCTAAAACAAAAATCAAAGACTTAAATCATATATAGCTTATCTTTTATTATGTGGCAAATATCTAAAACAGACATAATTGTTAAGTTTCTTAAATAATTTCTAAATTCAAAACTAAAAATCAAATATTTAAATAATTTTTAAAATCTAAAACAAAAATAAAGATTTAAAACATATATATCTTATCTTTTATTATGTGTCAAATATATCTTCAAGCAGACATAATTGTTCAGTTGTTAAAATCAATCAAAAAATCTGCTTTATTTTGAATAAAACTAAGAGTTTTTAAATCTTTGATTTTACAAGAAATTAATATAAATACATGTACTCCATTGTTACAATTTCAAACAAAGTTTTTTCTAGCACAGCAATGGGTTTTTTTTAAAGCACAGTAATGACTTTTTTTTGAAAGCATCAAAGCACAGTGCTAATCTAATCAACGGAAGCACAGATTTTACATTCATCATCATCCGCACACATTTTGCCCTCACTTTCTTCAGGGATATGAGCAATAGAATTCTTTTTTGTTTGCAAATTAATTAGAAATTTGTACAATTTTACTGTATTCAATTTGTACAATTTTACTTACTCTAGTTCAAAGTGCAACATTTAAAATTATTTGACATACAAGATCTATAGTTCAAATATTTTAGTGCTTTAAAAAATCGAAATACACTATTTTAATGCTTTAAAAAATTGAAATACACCTTTTATGAGTAATAAAAAATAGAATAAAAGGCTAACAGCAAGCTGCTAAAAAATTAGAGAGAAATCCACCATATAGTATGCACGAAATTTTAGTGCATTACTGCAGAAAATAGGCTATAAACCCATATTTATGATTATGGCATTCATTCTGGATTCCCAGACACGATTTGAAATCCGATGTTTTCAATAGAAGTTGTGTACATGATTTTTGAGCGTCAGCTTTTAAAACTATTCGGATATTTTTTTTTGAGTCTGCAAGATGGTATTGACTCCGATGGATGTTGCAATAGCACTAGGCTAAATCATAAAAGCCCTAAAATCTTTATCTGCCCGTCCATTTCCTATATCACTGTTTCTTTTTTTTATCTTAAAGTTTCTAAAGAAAAAGCTTTTCTTTTAACTAATTTTGCCACTCCATTCTAAAAGTATTTACTTTTTTAAAAAATCTTTATCTTTTTCACGTGTACTTTATAAGAGTCTTTATAAAGTTTTTTATATTTCATTTTAATTATTCATATTAAATTTATTAACATCTTTGTTAATTTTATTTTATCTTTCTTATTCATTTTGTTATCTTTAAAAAATAAGAAAACTTATTTTTATGGTGTGGATCAAATGTCATGCTTTTCATTTTTTTATGTTAAGTCTCGATTAGGATGATGAGTATTTAATCTGTGTGAATTATTTAATGTTATTGTAAAAAAAAAAAAAAAAATCGTGATTGTGAGGGCATGTTGAAAAGGCTTTATCAATTTTAAATTTTAAATAATATTTTCAGTTTTGAATTTTTTAAATTTCTTTTTTAATTAAGTTTTAATAATTTTAAAATATTATTTTAAATTAAATTTCATTCAAATGTATTTCAATATTTAAATTTAATATTTTTATAAGATTAGATTTACATATTCAAAAAGTTAATATTAAAATTATTTCATTATATTAATATGTGTGTGTTTTTTTTTTATTGACGGGTAATGGATAATCTTGTCCAAGTTCATGAAATAATAGATTTAACTAATGATTCTGAAGAGTACACACCAATAACTATTATAGATTTGACAAGCGATGATGAAGATGATAATCCTTTCATTCCTGCATTGAATACCTCCCCACACCATTCAACTAGATCTAATGATTCAGTTGAGTCACTCGATGTTGGAGAAATGAATGTACCACCTACTAATCCACATGAAGCACAAGCATGGCGAAAACAAAATTTGATTGACTACCCTCACATTGTAGCACAATACATGCATTTATGCCACACATACTTCAGAAAGGAGATACTTGAAAAAGGCATGAATATTATAGATTACTGGCGTAGATACGAGTAGCAACATAGAGGTTCACCACATGTTCATGAGTTCATATGGATCAAGGAAGCACCAAATATGGAAAAAATTGATTGGGAAAATGGAGATCAACGAAAGAATGCTAAAACTTATTTACACTATATAGTTCATGCATGGAATTCTAGACAAGATATGCATTATTATATTTTTTTAGAGAATTATTGTACATAATTTACTATTGTAACTAAGTACTAAATTTAAAAAATATATTTTTTATTTCTTTTAAAGGTACAACGATCCATGGCCATTAAACATAGAGCATTCAAAAGTATATGATGATATACAAAGTGGTGAAAAAGGATTTGCACCATTAAGAAATGATGAGAGGTTGAATAGCCACAATCGATACATACTCCAGTTATGGAGAGCAAATATTGATTGGCAACCTGTTATATCCAAACATGTTGTAGTTAAATACATTGCAAAGTATGCAGCCAAAGCAGAAAAGAGCTCTGAAACATACCACCAAATGTTGATGCATCTAGTGAACATTGAGAACCTTAATGAACTAGCTGCAAGAGCTTATAAGAGGCTTCTCACCAAAACAATAATTGAAAGGGATATTGGAGCACAAGAAACAAGCCACATGCTCTTGGAACTTCCGCTAGCAGAGAGCAGTAGAAGGTTTGTCAACTTAAATGTGTCAAATGAAGTCTTCAAACGTGTGGTTTTAAATAATGAAGATATCAATGAAGAACAAACCATAGCATTTATTGATGCATACAAGAATAGGCCTTTCAATATGGAAGTTGTATCACTTATTGACGTAGAAAAATAATGGATATATAATTGAAAAAGAAAAGGAGAAAAAAAAGGAATATAAGAGAAAATGTTGTCGTGGTAAGAGTGTTTCCTAGGTTTTATTCGATCCCAACACTTAGCTCAGAAAAATGGATAGATTTTTATTTTTCCAAGTTGATACTTTACAAACTGTTTCGAGACATTCAAAGGGATATTGGACATGCCAATGACTCGATAGTGGAAAAGTGGGACAACTTCAACTATCATCCATGACATCTACAACAAACATCACCTCCTAAAGATAATGACATCCTTAGTGACTTCGATTCATAAACAAATGATAATGGTGAATGACCCACAACAGAACATGAATGGGAAATTATATCTCGACTTCATCGTGGCTAAATCTTGCAAGTTTCAAAGATAGATATGTTGGGAAGAAGAGATATAGATAGATAGATAGATTGGTGTCATGGATTCAAGGGTCAGGATTATACAAACAAGGCAACAAATTTCATCAACTATATGAAAGTTCATGGTTGCCTCATTCATGATGATATTCCACAATGTGTTGACTACACAAATCTCAGTGAGCAATAACAAAAAGTGGTTGATATTATCACGCCACATTACCAATCAAATGAAAACAAAATACCCCTCTACATGATAATTCAAGGCATTGCAGGAATAGGTAAGTCTTATGTGATCGGTGCCATTACTCAAGCACTAGAAAATTTGTCTTCTCCCCAACAATCTCCTCTACTTCTACTTGCACCTACTAGAGTTGCAACATTCAACATTGGTGCTTCAACCATTCATTCAAAGCTAAGAATTCCAATAAGAGATTTGAATGAAATAGAAGGGACAAGACTTACAACTTTCCAAGAAGAGATATCACATGTCAGATACATATTGATAGATGAAATGAGTTTCCTTGGAGAGAGGTTGCTTGAAAACATAGATTCCAGGCTTCGACAAGCATTCCCACAAAATGGTAACCAAAGTTTTGGAGGTGAGATCTAGATTGAAATTGCTAACTTTGATAACTTTACATCAAAATATTTTTTATTCAATTCTTTTATTGCCTGATTAAAATTTTTATATTCGGGCATATCTATGATTTTAGTTGGAGACTTGGCAATTTACCTCCAGTAAATGACAGGGCTTCATATGAAAGAAAAAGGTGAGCAAAGCTACTATGGGAAGAATTCAAAATGGTCGTTACATTAAGTCATGTTTTTTGACAAGATGGACAAAACGAAGAACAACAAAGATTTTGTCAAATTCTGACAAACATTAAGGATGCAAATCCCACAATCGACAATTGGATGTTGTTTATGTCAAGAACAAATGCAAGAATCAATGCATCAGAGAATGAAGAATTTGAAAGTATTTTTCATTTGTTCTCAACAAATGAAAATGTACACAACCATAATAGAAGAAAATTGTATACATTGTCAAATCCTGTTGCATGAAGCGTTGCCAGAAAAGTCAGAAGCCTAAGTGCCATTGAAGGAGGTGGGAACGATGAACTCGACATGGAATTGTTACTCAGTAATAATGTAAGAGTAATGTTAACATCAAACTTATGGATAGAAGTAGGACTTGTAAATGGAGCACTTGAATATATACGAAATATTGTATATTCACCTGGCACTGCACCACCGCAACCACCATCATATGTACTTGTTGAGTTTGACAGCTACTCTGGAATACTGTTCAATGATCGCCACCCGCATACAATACCAATTGCACCAATTCAAAAGGGAAGCACAAAACAAATACCATTACGATTAGCTTGGGCTCTGACAATACACAATTCGCAAGGATTGACACTCCAAAAAGCTACAATTGATATAGGAATTAAACTGAAAGACCCAGATTGACATTTGTAGCAATTTCGCGTGTAAAGTCTTTCAAATTATTGTGAATTATGTCACCCTTCACATATGATAGATATGAAAAAATGAAGAAAGGAAAGCAACTAGCAAAGAGGAAAGCAAAACAAGAAAGGATAAAAGCCTTAGAGATCAATTAATTTGACAAATATCGTTAAATTAATCATGTATTTACCATTTTATTCTTCAAAACAATGTGTTCAATTCTTATGTCTATTGTTCGTAATAACTTCATTAAATTAAATAAACCTTTATTGTAATATGTAAATGCTCTATATTTTCCAATAGTGGCATGGTGTGATGGTTATGTTGGTATTCTTTGATTTTAAAATGTAAATGCTCTATATTATAATTAAATACATTATATATTTAAATATAGTACATTTTAAGATATATCTTAAACATTATATGTTATAAAACTATTACTATGATAATTATTATTTAATTATAATTATGTTGAAACTATAATATAGTATATAATCAAAATATAAATATAATAATTTAATAGCATATTACTATTAATCTACTAATATTATAATCTTAGTATATTAAATATATCATTATAATCTTAATTAATATTGTCATGTGTTTGTTGCTTGCAGCGCTGCTGAAACTAACATATACACCTTATATATATAATCTATATAATATACTCCGAGAGATATCATTTTTGAGGCTTTTTTTTTTTTGCTTTTTTGCTTTTTCAAATTTTAAAAAATATGCCTCGAAAATGATATCTCTCAGCGTATATTATATAGATTATATATATAAGGTGTATATGCTAGTTAATATCTATTATAGTGTTATACTCCTACATTACAACCTATGTGCTAGTCATTGTTTGTTACCATTAACACATAAAAAAAAATATAATTACAACACATAGAGATTGGATTTATTATTCTTTCTAGAAAGAATATAAATTCATGTTCTTTTCCTCTTTGGAATTTCTTTTTTGTTGGATAATGACAACAATCAAAGAATAAAGCAATAAAACAAAGCTAGTTTTTTCTAAGTTTGATGGTGGTTGTTATCTTGAAAATATTATATATCTCTTGTTTCCTTGAAGGAAAATCAATGTAAAATTGAATAGTAGCAGTTGTGTGAAGATTGTAATCAATTTCTCTAAACAATAAGAATACCAATACTTTGTCCCGTGGATGTTTTCTTGATACATTGTCAAGGTTTTACCACCTAAATATGTGTCTTATTTGTTATTTTGTCATTCTATTTAGTTTTTCTTGTTACTCCTTCACAACTAACTTGTGTTGCAATATTATTTAAGTGTGTGGATTTTACGTTTCTATTTTTGTAACAAGTGGTATCAAAGCAGTTATTTTCTAGTCTTTTTGTTAGGATTTGGTGTTTTTTGAAACATCACATGGTGAAGGTTTTGAATATAAGATTTGAGGTGGGGAAGTTCAATGGAAAGAATAACTTTGAGCTATGGAAGCTCAAGATGCATGATTTGTTAGTGCAACAAGGATTGCACAAGGCATTGGTAGGAAAGTCAAAGCAACTTGCAAATATGACTGATGAGGATTGGGAATATCTAGATTTCAAGATCTCTTAGCCCAATTTGGTTGCGTTTATCAGATGATGTTCTTTTCAATATTGTTGGAGAGGAGACAACGACAAGATCATGGAGTAGAATGGAGAGTCTTTACATGAAAAAATCCTTGAAAATTGAATCTATTTGAAGAAGTACAGTTGTATAGTTTGAGAATGAAAGAAGGTGTGAAAATTGTCGACCACGACTAACATGGGTGTAAAAATCATGTGATTTCCCGTCCTAGAATTACTTAGTCACTCCCATTAGCAATTTACAGCACAGCTATATTATTGTGTTCATTTCCCGAATCCTAGAATTACTTAGTCACTCCCATTAGCTTTAAGCACAATTGATACCCTTGAATTTGATTTTGTTGTGGGATTTTTTTTGTCTAAAGAGGTGCAAAGGAATACTAACATAGAAACCTCCTCACCAAAAGCAATGGTGGCTAGGGGTCGATCTACAAAAAAGGGGAAGATTCAAAAGGTACATCCAAATCTAAGTCAAAAGGTAAAAAGGGTAAGGGAAAAAGGTTGATACTACAATAAATCAAGGCATCTCAAGAAAGATTGTTGGAAAAGGAAATAAGACAATGATGACTTAAAAAGGAAGCAAATTTGATTAAGACAAGTTCAGGTACGGTTGATGAAGTATTATTTGTTTGTAATACCTTACAGTATCATGAGGAATGATTATTAAATTTTGGTGCTTCTAATCACATGTGTCCACATAGAAATTGGCTTTCTTCTTACCAATCTATTGATGGTGGTGTTGTTATTATGTGAAAGAATGTTTCTTTTAAGACTGTTGGGATTGGGAGCATTAAGATTAAAAAAAATTATGGTATTGTGAGGACATTAATAAAGGTAAGACATGTACCAAAACTCAAAAATAATTTAATTTCCTTGGGAGTTTTGGATTCTAGAGGCTATAAATTTACAAGTCAAGGTAGATCACTAAAATTTTCCAAGGGAATTTTGGTGGTCATGAAGGCTACAAATATTCGAAACCTTTACAAGCTAGAAGGGAGTACTGTAATCAATGAAGTAGCAATGGTATTTGAAAAAACAAATGAATCTACTCATTTATGACATCAACGACTGGGTCATATGAGTGAGAAAGGATTGAAGGTACTATTAAACTATAAGTTACTTTCAAATTTAAAATCTTTGAATTTGAATTTCTGCAAGCATTGTGTTTATGGGAAGCATTCTAGACAAAAGTTCAAAGTAGGTAGTCATACAAATGATGGTTCTAGATTATATTCATTCAGATGTTTGGGGTCCATCCCCTATAGTTTCTTTTGGAGGATCACCATATAAATTGTGGCATTTATAGATGATTACTCTTTTTAAAAGTAAAGTTGATGTGTTTAGTGTATTTAAGTAGTTTAGAGTTTTGGTTGAAAAGAGAACTGGCAGATTAATCAAGAGTTTAAGAACATATGATGGAGGTGAGTTCACATTTTTAGAATTTAAAAATTATTGTAAGGAAGTTGGGATAGAAAGACATAAAATTACTATTTACACTCCTCAGTAAAATGATGTTGTTGAATGCATGAATAGGACTTCCAGAGAGATCATGGAGCATGGTCAATAATGCCAAGCTTCTCTCTAACTCGTGCATCTCTTTGGCTCTTTGTAATTGTTTAATATGTATATCATTGACTTGTATTTCTGAAAACTAACTAGATCTTTACCAATTGCATATGTATTCTTTGTGTGTAGATAATATTTCAATTGTCACAAACCACTACACCTATCATATGTTCTATCCAAAATTGATGTCTTATAAAAATGGTCTATCTATTCTTTAGCAAAAATATTATTAGTATGCAAAGTAACATATATGGGTTAGAAAACATCATACTACATGAAAAAATTAATATGTACATGTCCTATAACAAAAAAGTAGTGTGTGAGTGATCTAATTTAATATAAAAAAAATTGTCATTTGAACCTATATTTGACTAATTTTTATTTAAGGATAACTCTTTATAAATTTGTAATAAAATTATGTTTGAGTTGCATTCAAAGAATGTTTAGGGTGTGGCTTATAATTTTGAATATCAATTTTTCTTCTTACAATATATGTTTGATTGGGTGAAAACCTTTTTTAATTTATTAAAATTATTCAATTAATTCTCTTAAGGTCTCAACTAAGAACTTGTCTTTTTGTGGGAGTCTACTAGAGAACACTTATAGTTCAGTATTATTATAACTCTCATCTCTTTGTTATATCCCAATGGATTTTATTAGTTTTTTTCTATTTATTTTTATTGATCTATTTATTTTACCAATTATGCAAGGTTTATTGAACATTCATTAATCACTATAGTTGATATAAAGAACTCATCAAGAAGCATCACTTACTTTGGTGCATGAGGATGGACCTATTGAATGGTATACATTTATTAGAGTTCTTACAATATTTTTCACCACCAATATTAAATATACTCAAGCCAAGGACCTTCTTAGTGGGTTTGAAATTATTATTTCTCATCATTTCAACAAAAGAATTGGTATTTTCCTATTTTATTAGTATTTCTTCTACAAGAGAATTCAATAATCATATCACTCGTTGGTTTAAGAATATTTTCATAAATTTCAATTCATAATTATTTTTTAACGTAAAAATTTAGATGATATTCTCAATAATAAATTTGGTTTGTTAGGTAGATCTTTTTCCTATATATTTTTCGTCTTCGCAATGTGTTAAAAATTATGTGTCTCAAATAGGTTGATCATTTGTTGTAATATCTAATTTTAAATTTGAAGTTGCATCATTATTTATTGTTTCATTATTTATTGATTCAATAGGTGTTTGGGGATTTATTTAAAATACCAAATTCATCTGGTAAAGATGACATACCTTCATCCCTAGAGTTTGATCTCCTACTTTCACAATTTTTTTGTATTCGTTCTATTCTTTTCTCCTTTTCTTTTTTACTTGGTTTTGATGGATGATGGAGGATTTTTTCAACATCTAATTCATTCAGAAAATGTAATATATCTTCATGTTTAGAGTTCATTTTTGTACTTTTACATAGTTTTTCATCTGTTCTTTTTTTTCTCTCTCTTGGCTTCAAGATTCTTAGGTGTTGGCCTATTTGATAGTTTTCTCCCTACAATATTTAAATATATACCAATATAATATAATTTATAAAATAAAAAAATATCCTAGAAATGTCGAGAGTTTAAGAAACATAGAAAAATACTCCAATTTCAAACAATGATTATAATTTTTTTCAAAAGAATACAAAAATGTATTTTATTTGTTGATATAAAATAAAAGACACAATACTTGAATGTTCAAGGAATGTAAGAAACCTAAAAAATACTCAATTGTCAAACAATGATAAATAAAGTCTCAAAAGAATTAAAATAATGATTCAATAAAATAATAGTGTACAACGGCACTACAAAACATAGTTTGTACGACCAAAAACATGAGGATTCAACTTTTGTTAGTTGTTGGTTTATTTTCATATAGTGCATACTCTCCATCAAGTTCACATATTTTAAGACAATATTTTTAAAAATACCACTACAATGTTCATCAAACTTTGTCTTAACTTTCTAGCTTCAATTATGTTTTCTAAAAGCTACATATATTAATGTTTTCATCTTTAATTAATATTAGTTATGTCTTCAGTTTTTGTCAAAAAAAACATTTTTTCGTTGTAATTTTTTATCCAATTATATGTGTGTGGTTGTATGTGTAAATGTGTATATGTATGTATATATGTGTATATGTGTATATATATGTATATGTGTATATGTGTATATATATGTATATGTGTATATGTGTATATATGTGTATATGTGAATATGTGTATATGTGTATATGTGCATATGTGTATATTTGTATATGTATATGTGTATGTGTATATATGTGTATATTTGTATATGTGTATATGTATATATGTGTAAATTAAATATGATTATATGTGTATATGTATGTGTATATGTGTATATGTATATATATGTGTGTGTATGTATATATTTATATATGTGTGTGTATGAGTATATGTATATATATGTGTATATATGAGAGTGTATGTATGAGTATATTTATGTATAGGTGTATATGTGTGTGTATGTATGTATGTGTGTATGCACACATGCATGCATGTATGTATGTATGTATGTGTGTGTATATATATACAAATTTATGTATATGTGTATATATACATTTATATACATATATACATGTAGATTAATTAAGTTTTCCCCTAGATTAATTAATTTTGCTCCAATCACTAGAAATGCAATGTATGAAAAAATAGGAAGGTGTGTGCACTATTGAAAAATCAAGTGAATCAATTCGTGAAATTGATCATGTGAAGTATATGCAGGTTTATGATATCAAGGATGAACAAGAAACTAGTTTCTAGTTGGATGTTTTCCCCTCCTTTGTTTTTATCATTGATAATAAAAAATAATATTTGTTTGCATGAGTGTGACATAGACATGGTTGTACCTAGTGATGAGATTCTTGAAACAAATTATAGTGCAATAAATGATTTTTAATTTGAATACTTCACCCTTGAAGACTATGAAAATGGTGATCATGTGGATGCATATGAGAGCCTATTTATTTGGCATAGTACTTTTTGTCCTCCTTACGTAGAGTGTGCTTCAATAAGGTCACCATATGTTATTGTTGTTATAGTCATTGAGGAAGAATAAATCAAGACAACTAGAAAATTTGAAGGATTTAGTTCTTCACTTGAAGTGTCTCATGATTCAAATGGTTGTGTTGATGAAGATTACATTAATATAGATGAATGTGAGGTATGTTAGCTTCTTGTTATCCCAAAGGTGAGTGGAATTGGATACAAAGCTTTATTTTGTGATGAATATGTAGTTTCCTATGTTGGGGATGATGGGATGCCTAAGTTGGAGTATTTCACTAGGCCCAACATATAGCTTACAATGTTGTCGAGCAACAAAAAAGTTTTTAGGTTCATTTTTTTTAATTTGAGCTATCAGAGGATGAGTTCTCCTTGGGCAGAGGCATATTTTTCTTTGCAATGTGAATTTGATACATTCTCTTTTTTCCTCAATTCACCCAAGGAGTTTAGCAAGTATGAAAACAACTAATTTTATTTTGGTGCTAACCTAAGATTTCAATTGTTTCCCACAATTATAAGGAAATAAATGATAAGATATATACTAGTGTAGTGGCATATTCTTTGTGATTTTCATGCACCGATAAGGCTAATTATGGAGCTTTCCTTCATTTTTTGAAGGTAATCACAAGTTTATGCATATGAGAAATAGGTTGATGTTGTTGCAATTGTATGGAGGAAACAACTATAGGTTGAGGGAAATTATTTCTTTCAATAAGATGGTGTTTGATAAAGGCAAGTAATTTTATCCATCCTCTACAAGGTTGGTATGTATTTTGTTAAAAAAAAAAATTACAACCATTCTTTCATTGTCCTTATGTTGTAATTGCTAATTGGGAATGAGTTTTTTCATGTACATAATTTTTTTGTCCTTTGTGAGTCAGTCCCATTCTTTTGTTCCTCATTTTGGTTTGCTCGAAGATTTTGGATTCTCGTTGTGTCTACAAAAAGACACAGAACCCCAACCAAAGCCTCTATTGGGACTCAACTTTTATATCAACATTTTTGCTTGTGTTCCTTCCTTTTGTGTGCCTATGAAGTATGATACCTCACCAACAACCAATCTAAGAAGTTTCTATAGGGGTCATAATTTGTATTGTTTTGTTGGTTATGTTCCCCTCTTGTGTCTTCAACATGTTCCCAGAAATTAGAAGAAAATTGGCTAAGTAAGAGTGGTTAGAGCTTTTGTAGGCACAAAGAACCAATGGTTCCTAGTTCCTATGGAACCTTCGATGAATTTTTTCCTCCTTGGAAGAATAAATAAGGTGGTCAAAGGTTCCATAGGAACCAAGAACTCCCAACAAAGGGAATGTGCAAAAGGTAGAGAAAGTGATGAAGGGAGAAAAGAAATTACATGAGAGGTGATATGTGGTGGAGATTCTCAACAGGTGTGAAAGTGTCGACAAGGAAGATCAGTGTATGTGTCACTTCTTCTCAATGTGAAGGCCCGATGGCATGTTGTCTCATTCACTCCCTCGACCTACTCATAGTGATGATGCCATCATGCATATTTTAATATATGGACATTGCAATGATTAGGGTTACACCTAGCTACTATTATAGCATAATTTTGATCATTTTTTCAAAAGAGGTTGTTATGTTGGTTATAACTAGAGGCTACGTAGGTGCAATTTTTTGTCTCAAATTTTAATCACCATATCCAATTACAAAAATGTAGTGAATCCATGAGGCATGTGAAAGATAGAGTGTATGCACTTGTATTGTGTAGTGAATTTCTCCATACTATTTTATTTCTCAAAGAAAATCATCATTGTTATGTATGTTTTCTCTTGTCACACTTGTTAACATGATTGTAATGAATATTTGATAATGTGACAATATTTTTAAAATACTACAGACCTACAATAATCATTTGTGTATTACATATGGACTCATGTAGTTCAATTTGGATTACAAAGTATGCTCACTATATAATGCTTGTATTTTGATAGCATATGTGCCCAGATCAAATCTTTTATATCTCCTTCATTATTTTCCTTTTTGTTATCAGTGACTCCATAGCCCAAATGAATAAGGAATTGGCCTCTAGTCCACCTCACCAGTCTCACACCATAAAATCAAAACATAAATTAGTAATATGGTAGTATAGGAGTGGTTTTGTGTATCCATAACATTGTATCACAGCCAATGATTTATCATTAAGAGAGTTGTTCAATGAATCTATCTCGTACGGTTTATGATTGTAAAGTTACATCAATTATATAGGAGTTTTTGTGGTAGCCAAGTTGTTTTTGGTTCAATGATAGTATTTGGGACCAATACATCAAATTAGATTTGGTTGTCCATATTTTTTATTTGTTCATTTGATGTGATTTAAATCCCTATTAAGGTATACTCCTAGGAATACCCTCCCAATTCTAAGTTGAGCTTGAAGAGTAGGAGATATTACCCACTCTTGTAGAGTTAGCTCAAAGTCCTCCATAGTTTTGTTGATGAGCATATTTCACTTGCATGACGAAAACCCTAGCCTTGTTAGCGAGATTTGGTTCTAAAAATGGAGTAGTGGTTTTGAGACCTAACAACTACCTACATTGTCACCATCACTCCTCATCCTTCCAATGATTGTGGGCATCATACCACTAGTTGCATCCCTTTCTTAACATTATATTTTATTCTTCTTTGAAATGGAATTGCTTCATCTAGTTATAATGTCATTCAAAGAGGGGCATATTGTAGACATCTACAGTTGTCCACACCCAACCACATTATAATTTATCTTATTCCAACCTTTAATTAAATAAATACTAATCATGTATTTAATTAATTCATCCATTGTCCTTATTGTTCATCTTGAATTAAATAAATTGAAAACATTTAATTAAATTCAACCTCATATTAGGGCGGGGGCCCTAGCTCGGTTGGCTAAGTCTTTCCTGTTGCAGGAGGCTGGTCACAAGTTCTATTCTCCCCCGTCCCGTGGTACCGGAGGGCGTGTCGCGCCAGCGTTGCCGGTCACGTTAAAAAGTTTACCAGGCGCGCTGCAATTTATAGGGGGTCGTGCTATACAAACCCGATTTCTGCAGCCTAAAAAAAAAATTCAACCTCATAGTCTTATCATAGAATAATTAAATAAATTCAAAATATTTATATTTAATTCCCCCTTTTTACCACCTCAATTTGATTACTTGATCAAATAAAATTAACTAAGTAATTAATCCTTTCACATTCCTAAATTTGACTGATTTAATTACCCACATATAATTCCACTTATTCCTAAAATTCTACTATAAAATCATATCCCTTGATCTTGAAATCAAATCCCAACTATTTATTCTCCATCCTTGACATTTATAAATCAAACCCTCCTTGAACCATTTTGATCGTCACATGTCAAAGAAAATTTATCTTGCAAGATTTAAGAACAATTAAATCCTCCCAACACACCACTAAGTGCAAACCAAGAGGATTATTGGGATTCCATTGAATATTTCTTGAGGTTTTGGGTGCACATTCATCATCTTCTCAATCAAATGGATGTATAATAGAAATAAAGATATATTTCTTTGTATTTGTGTCTTTATTTTCCACTTTATTTTTTATCATATACAAATCCCATACCTCAATGCAACATAATATTGTGTATAATGACCATTAAATTTAAAAATCATAAAATTCATTGCCTTTAAAACCCCTAGGCACAAACATTAAGGTGTTTAATGGTCTTACAAAGGAAGACTGATCATATTAGTACCAAGTAAACTTTGTAACAAAATATGCAAAGTCTCCTAAAGTCAAGTAATATTATTTGATTTATAGGATTTAAAGCAATAACATGTGAAAGTTGAATGTAGATTAGCAACATGATAAGTATTTTACCTCTTTTCTTGTTTTTTCTTATCCTTTTGAAAACTATTTTTTAATTAAAAATTTGAAGGGTAAGATGATAAAGCAACATGGAAGATCCATATTTTAGTACATTAAGCTCAATCCATTTCAATTGAATATTCCTCATATTCATATGAAAACATATGAAAGAATAATTATTTAGGTACATAGCCTCTTGAATGGAATATAAATATTAATTGTAAGAATAATTATTTAGGTACATAGCCTCTTGAATGGAATATAAATATTAATTGTAATTCATATAGTGCATCTTTGCTGATAAGGATTAGAATCTAGTAACATATTAATGGATGTATTCATTTAATCCTTGTTTATAACCCACTAACTTATAAGTGGTAACATTTAATCCAATATTAACATTGAAGTGACTCACAAAAGTATTATCCAAGTTAGAGAATCAATTATAAAACCATGAGAAAGATAATATAGGCATTCAATTGCATAGTCTTTTTTTATGCCCATGAAAAGAGATTGTCAAGAAGCTTCTCATTATAAACATAATCCAAGAAAGTAACATTATATAATCTTAAATGTTGTATAGTGTCTCCTTTACCATTATACATTTCAAAGTGAGGGTTATGAAACCAACTAGAAATATATAAGAAATAATATCAAAATGAAAGGGTTATGTTTTATTTCTCTTGTAATTTTGATTACTATGGGGTATGGTATTGATGTATATATAGATAGAGGGTCTAATAAAGGATTATCTATTTATGTAGCTCATATAAATTGAAAACTCAATACAAGAGAACATAACAAAACTAGAATTATCATAAAATAACAAAGAACAAGTTCACACAGAATAATAGATGAATCTATTCATATGATATAAGTTGCATTAGATTCAAATACAAATCATTTATATTCAACACAAATACATAAAAATATTCATAAATATTTTAGACGTTTGGTCTTCAATCTATTTTGTCTCTCTTTTACTCTGCTATCTCCTTTAATTGAATTGATTTTTTTATAGAAATTATTTGTTGTAAGGAAACACTAGCTAAAGTATAATATAATACCATGTGAATTTGAAATGAGAACCATGCGACCAATATTGAATTGATCTAAACTCTCATTCTCCATTATGATTGGATACATTCCCTTGATGCTTGAAAACCCCCTTTTAACATAGGCGAGGCAAGATATAAGATTTGAAAGTTGATGCAATTTCAACTATGAATTAATATAGGACCAACGTTGAAATATATGACCTTGTAGTTGGCATGGAATTCAAATACATCAATACATAGTCTTAAATATGTACCTTTTACCATTGTAAAATTACACAACTTACAATTTAGAAACAAAACAAAATATTTGACATATGGACATGTTCAAATCCTCGATAAGATGTTATGGTTATAATTTGGAGGGTTCACAATTAATATGCAACATTACCTAAGAGAGTTATTGTCAGTAGCTTTACAATCATGGCTAGAGGACTACATGAAAAAAATGAATCTATGAAAAGAACAAAATACCTCTTCCAAAAAATAATATCTACAAATTATAAATCCAAATATTAATAATATATTTTGGTGATGTAAGATTTCATGATGCTCGAGATGCTCTTGCATTAGACAACCTAGTTAACAAAATTTTGAGTTGACTATTCAAACTTAATGAAGTAAGGAATATTTCTTTAGCCACCCAAGTCAACCTACTTATCCTTAAAATATACACATGTGCTCCTAAATTCCACTTTATTTCCATCTAAAATGATAATTCTTTATACTTCCTTTTCCTAGTTTTTTTTTGTTCATGTGCATATATAAAACCTACATTATGGTTTCTCACTACTTCTTAGGCACTTTCTATTTCTAATCAATATCATATAGTAATGGTTTGTTGTGAGAAATATCTTAAGATCAATGCTAAGAATATAAATTAGCAACATTACATATTATTCTAATATCCAAACCTTATTATTCTAATATTCAAACCTTTAGGCAACTCAATTTTTTAAGCATTAATAAAAGCACAAAATAATGTGATGAAAATTTTTCTTGGGTTCTATCTTATTATAAGTTCCTCTAAGATACCTTTACTTTCTCAAGTGCAACATGAATAACTCTACCTTTGAGTAATTATTTTTCTCTTGTGTGTTTACTTGTACTAGTTTTATACTCGATGCTACTTCTGTCTATAAGCAATAATTTATAATTTAAACTATGAAAATAAATACAATTGAAATCATTTCTTATTATAAATTATTCAAAAACTCAGATAAAGCATGAAAATGGAGTCCAAGCAAAACAAAAAAAAAACAAATTTACCACGAGTCCTCCATTGTTAAAGTAGATTTTCTTTGATGATAGGAATGTGATAGTGATTTATGGACGTTCTTTGCTCAAAAGTTATCTATTTTGATAACATATAGTTAGCATGAGATTGGATGATCAAAATGAGAGCTTGTAGCTCTTATTTATAGATTTTTGGGAGGGAAGATGGATGGTGGAGATAGGATTAGAAGATCAATGGTGGAGAATGAATGAAATGATTTTCCTAGGATTGAGGAGAGGATGAAGGGTCATGATTAAGTTTGTTCGAAATGAGAGGCTAATATATCATTTACCAAAAATAGCATTTTGTTGCAGCCATGATAATTTTGGAGGGAAGTGGAATTAGTGGCTCATTTATTATTAGAAATGGTGGAGGGAAAATAGTCTAATTAAATAATAAAATTATTTAATTATTTTAGCCATGTAAGGTGGAAATGGGATATTTAAATACTAAACTTATTTGATTATTTTATCCATGTGAGGTGGAAATGGGGTAATTAAATAAGAAAGATGTTTAATTAAGTGAGAGGGAAATGAATAATTAAATAATAAGATTATTTAATTAGGTGTCAGATACAATAGGTTCATGCTAGATTAACTAAATAATTTATTCATTTATTCAATATTGTACTAGGATAAATGTATGTGTCAATAGTGTCTAATTGTTTCTTAATTTATGCATGCACTTCTTTCACGTATTATGCAAATTTGTATGCCTTTGTGTTAATATGCTTATCATCTACATTTTTTATTAGGTTAGTAACAACTTTAGGGGATGTTGCATAAATAATATAGAAAGGTATCATACCTATAGGCCCATTCATTGAGTTATTGAACACAAATTTAGCTTGCACTATTATGGAATCCTATTGTGATGGTTTGTCTCCTACTGAACTCCTTGATAGATTACCTAGACTCATGTTGACAATCTCAATTTGGTGATCTACTTGAGGAAGGTATACATAATTATATTTCAACTTAAATATACACAACTTCTTCCACATCACATAGTACCACAAGTGACTTAAAAAATTAGTATCTCAAGTGGTACTCTATGGCAACCCATGAAACCTAAGTACCTCTTTGAAGAACATTTTTTAATTGTGGATGCATCATTTAACACAAGGAATGAAGTGCACCATTAAAAAATATATCTACAACTATGAAGATAAAACCATTACCTCTTTGAGTTTGTGACAACTGAAGGAAAAAATTGATGGAAAGTTCTTCCCAGGGTCTTATTGGCCTTGGAAATGACTTGTACAATTCTATATTTTGGACAACACCCTTTATAATTAGAAAAAAAAATCTTTTAATAAATATTTTGACATCATAGTACAACTATAGCCAATAGTATCTCATCTTCAACATACCCAAATATTTTATACACACAAAAAATGACCTCCAAGTCCTCCATTGTGTAGTTCCTTGATGAGATTCTTTCTCATTGAACTCTATGGTATACATAATTGTTTCCTTCTAAAATGATATCCTTGTTGGATAGAATAATCCTCAAATAAACCTTTACCTCCAAATATGCCTAATCTTAACATTTAAAGTTGTAATTGAGATAAAATAATTTTGTCTTTGTTTTCACATGTTAAAAATGTAATTAAAGGCATCTTCTTCCCATAAAAATATTCATTTGGGAGGATTTTTTTAGGAAACCTCTTGTTCCACCTATTCCTGACAATTATAGAAAAAAGTTCATCAAGTAAAAAATTGATATATATGCATATATAGGTAGTTTTATTGGACAATTTTATATAAAAAAATTATCCCATTCATCCTTGAAAATAGTTCTAGAAGTTACACCTATAAATTTATCTGAGAAAAGTGTAGGAACCACAGTTGTTTGTAGACATACAATTTAAGAAGTTTACAAACACCTATTTGGATTACTTTCATATTCAATGAAAGAGAGACTTTAAAGAATACAAGAAAACATAGATATAGTTTGTAAATATGGTCAACTTAAGGGTTTTAATCTACTATTAGTAACTTTATCCTCTTCCCATCTTCTAACATCCTTTGATCTCTACCACCATAATTTTGGTATCAAGAAAACCTTCCAAAGTTTACTATAAAGTTAAACCACAACATTTAATTTAAAAACACCATTTCATGCAATATCAATTAGGCTTAAACAATTATAATGACAACAAATGTGTGTACATTGAAAACATTATAAACATGTGATAATAGCATGTATGCATTCAAATCATTAGAATCAAATTTAAAAGTAAAATTATGACAATGAAATGTGTGCAGTAGGATTTGCAAGAGCATGCACTCAAAACATGATAAACACTTGTTTGTCCAACATTTTAGACAACAATTAAAGATATTAGAATGGAATAATCAACATCGTTCAACATCATTTATCAATTAAATCAATTGTCACATGAAACATAATACAACATCATGTAGTTACAACCACAAACTCTTCCATTTCTAATAAATGTTGCATAAAGTCATCATCTCTTACATTGTTTATTCTTATTAAGATAATAAAAGTTTTCATAAAATTTGTTACATTTATTTAGTTCCTTGTGTGCTAACGAAGGGGTAACTTGAAGAATTTAGGGTTGGTGAATGATCGTGTTGGTGGATGATTAACATATAATTTCAACCTCTACACTCCTTTCTCTTGCACTCCTTGGTCCTAAAATTAATCAAAAAACTTAACCATTGACATGAAAAATATTTAGTTGGATGAATTTTTAAGTTGTACTAATGAGAGGGGAAATTTTAATTCCAACGTTCCATATTACAAATCCTTTCATGCACTTAAATAAGATATATACAAAAGGATCAAGACACATCAATTTGCTATTCAAAGTAATGACCTCAACAATGTTCACTTTAGCACAATCTAGTGGGAGTAGAATGCCATGACAAAGTATGCATCTACACACGTCAACAACAATGCATTTTCCCACCATAACATCATTGGAATCAAAGTCCACCTCCTCTCTAACAACATAGTTGTTTCCACCCTCCTCTCTCCCCTCTTCCTCCCCAACATATAATTTTAATTAAAGGATAGATAGGTTGGATGAACATCTTATTTACAACTTAAAAAAAAATACAAAATACAATATTAGATGTTCATTATAAAATTTAAAATAAACCATTAAAATAGTACTAATCCATAATGTTGTGCAATTCCATCCCCATCCCCACCCCTCTACTCATTCACCTTGTTATCTCTCTGATAAGTTGAAGCCCTAACTTGTGTGCATAAACTACATTTTTCTCGTGAAAGGAAATACTTCTCTTTTTGTTTTTCTACAAGAACTCAAGGCTGTGGGGTTCATTCTCGAGACCAACTTGAAGTTCATTTGGGGAAAATCAATGGTATTGGCCTCCAAACATGAAAAAAAGAGAGGGGGTGTTGCATATTGATGGCTAACAAGTGGAAATCGTATCTCACCAATTTAGGGGTTTCTCCCTGTAACAGAGTGGTATGGGCCACCTTTGAGAGGGGTGATGCCAAATTTAGTATTTTTTCAATCTACACTCCTAGTGATTATCTTGGCAAGAGTGAGTTGTGGAAGTGGTTAACTAGACTCCCAGAGGTCCCATGGATTATAGGCGATGACTTTAACATGTTGAGAACAAGGAAGATAAAAAAGGGGGCATCAATATGGACTAGAAAGGGAATGAAAATCACTATTGGTATAGAATGAAGAAAAAACTTAATATCCTTGATCCTCTTGAAGGTATGAAGGAAGAAAGCAATGGTGTGTGGTTTACTTGGTGTAATGCTCAAAAAGGTGGCAAAAGGATTTATAGTAGGTTAGACAGATTTTATGCCAACAAAAATTTCTTCAGTTTTGAACTTATTAGTGGTGGGAACAAAGTGTTGGTTTATCCTTATACGCTATCAGAACATCACCCAATTAAGGCTAGGATAACCATAAACAATGGAGTTAAGATCAGTCCCAAGAATAGGGACAACTTCATCCTTAACACTAGTTTGTTGAGGGACAAGGACTACACTGAGGTTGTAAATGCATTAAGGGGAATCAACAGGTGGTTGTTAAAAGACTCTGATCCTATAGAAAGGTGGAATCATAATGTTAAGTCCTGGGGATGTATTTTTCAAAAAATCGGCAAGAAGAAAGCAATGGATGGAAGGAGGGAAGAGAACCACCTCCAAGATGAGCTTTTGGAAGCATAAACAAGGATTCAAGGAAATCATATGGATGAACAACTCTATGAGGAGCTCAATAAAGCTAAATGCTCTCCGAGGAAACTACAAACTAGTAAGATTTAGGGACTAAAGGTTAGGGCTAAGCTCAATTGGTTGAGTACTAGGGATAAAGGATCAAAAAATTTCTTTCGATATATTAAGGAAAAAGGCCTAAAAGAGAAAATTGATCAAATTTACCATATTGGTGTGACCTTGTCAAATCAAGAATACATCTTGCAAAAATTCACATTGTTTTACGAAGATCTCTTCAGTTCTGAGGATAATGGAGAAGGCTTCTTAGAATCTAGAGATAATCTTAAGAGGTTAATACCTAAAAAAAATTCCAAAGAGGAAAATTCTTAACTCTCTACTGCTATACCCAAAGAAGAGATCAAGAGAGCAATCCTTTCCATGAGCAATGATAAGTCTCCTAGGATATATGGGCCCCCTGTTAAGTTTTACAAGGTCTTCATTGATTGGGTATGTGATGATCTCCATTAGGTTTACATGGAAGCCCTTGCTAAAGGGTCATTGTGAACTTGTATCAACCAAGGCCTTATTAAGATGCTTCCAAAAGAGGGGGATAAAAATTTGATTAAAAATTGGAGGCCTATCACCCTGTTGAATTTTTTTTACAAGGTGCTTGCAAAAGTCTTAGCATTAAGACTTACCAAAATCCTCCCCAATTTCATAAACTTCACTCAAACTGGGTTTATCAACTGTAGATACATCCTTGAAACCTTGATTACTAGCTGGGAGGCTCTAGACTGGGCCAAATGATCTCAAAATAATGTGGCAATGCTCCTACTGGATTTTGAGAAGGCTTATGATAGACTGGAGTAGTCTTTTCTAAAAATGGCTTTGGAGGCCTTTAGGTTTCCACAAGAATTTTCTAAAATGATTGGAACTCTCCTAAAAGATGCCTCTGCCTTGGTAGAGGTGAATGGATCCTGATCTAAAGTTTTCCAATTAGAAAGGTCAATTAGGCAGGGATTCCCCATTGCTCATGCTTTGTTTGTAATTGCTTTTGATGCTCTTTACTATCTACTAAGAGATAATTGTGTTTCACCTAAAGTGAAGGGTTTGATACTACCTGACAATGGTGAATTCCTAAATATTCAATTTACTGATGATACTTCTATTTTTGTGGAACTGGAAGAGGAGGACCTAAACAAGCTAATGACTAAACTTGATTTGTTTTGCCTAGCTTTTGGAGCTAGGGTCTCAAAGACTAAGTCCATTTTGTTTGGCTTGATACCCCTCCTAGCTGGTTGTAGAAGTTTTACCTCCAATGGGGGGGGAAGTAGGTTAGGTATTTGGGGATCCCATTTTCAATCTCACCCAGCCTAAAATAGATGTGTCAGTGGCTAAAAGCCAAAATTGATAAGAAACTGGATAGGTGGAATAAGCAATACCTATCTCTTGCTGGAAGGATACAGGTCTACCAAAAAATTCTCTCCTCCTACACTTTGTACTTCACCTCAATTTGGTTTTTCAATAGCTATCAGGTCAATGAGGTTCAAAAGAAAATCATAGGTTTTTTGTGGTCAAACGGGAATGGTGTTTTTTGGAGAAGGATAATGGTGGATTAGGCCTTAAAGACCTAAAGAGGCATGGTATAACACTAGCTGCAAAGTGGGTCATCAAGGCCTTAGATGGGAATGAACCTTGGAAAGTTCCAATCAGAAAAAAATCTCACAAGTTGTCCCCAAACTGGAAGAATCATGGAAGGCACTACCTTTTAGTGATCTCCTCATCACCAAGTACCCAATAGTGCCTACAGGTTCACTGGTTTTCAAAAGTATTTGGAAAGCTTGGGAGTCTATAAGGGATAACTTCACTAGCCCTCTCTTAACTGATCCTAACAGCAACTCGATTCACCTAGGAAGGTCTATATGATGGAATTTACAACATAATGGGAAACCTATGGCCTTGTTGCAAGGTTGCTCGACTAAGAAGTGGAACTAGGAAGGCATTAAAACTTTCAGTAACATTATTAAGGATGGATCATTGGTTGGTTGGGATCAGTTGAGAGATGACTTTGGGTTACCACCTTCTAACTTTAGAACCTATTTTGTCATAAATGAAGCTTGCAAAAGCTAGATTCCCAATCTCAAAATGGAAAATTGGAAGGATAAGCCAATTGATATCCTGTGGAAGGGTACTCTCCCTTTGCAGTAGGTCAAAACTAAGATTATGTATAAATAGATTCTTAATTCTTGTACCCCCACTGAGTATCTTAACAAGGCTTGGAGGACTAACCTTGAGAATAAAGATTGGAAAAGACCTTTTGTTTTCTATGGCACAATGGGATAGATGCAAAAAAACTTGTTTTAGATGGCTTGTTTTACTACAAAAGATTCATTACAAACTAAAAAATACTGATATTGATATTTGTGACATCTGCAGGGTACCTGAAACTGTTAATCATATTTTTTTGAACGTTTTTATGCTAATGAAATATGGAATTTATTCTAGAATGGACAAGATATTTGGGAGTTAAATGGGGATAATGAAGTAAAAATGGAACACCGAAGTTGGTGAGCTAGTTATGATAGTTTATGACAACATAAGAGGATCTTCTAATATTATTGCATTGACTCATTGTGGGATTCAAGCAATAAATTTCTTGTGGGAATTTGGGCATCATTTTTTAAAGTGGTACCCTCCCATGGTTTATGGTTTACCATTTATGGTTTCTTGATTTATATCTTCTACACATTGGTGCTTAGTGTGGAGATGTGGAATGATGCAGTTTTTCAAGGGATTATGCTTCCAAAATTTCTCCATACATGTTGTGGTTGTTCTTTGTGAAGGCTTGAGCTTGTTGGTGTATTATAACTGCGTGAGGGGGAAAACCATAGATGTAAACAGGATAAACATGCTTGAAATCAAAATCTAAACTAAGATCAAGAACACTAATCTAGATTTAACCCTACACTTACAAAATGAAACTAAGCTATTAAGAACATATTAGGAAATCTTACGATTACCAAATTGAATTCAAAACAAAAGAAAATTGTTACCATCCCATATCGGAGTGTGTTCGCCTGATGTTGGATTGCTCATATCATTGTGAAGCCTCCATAGTTCGTGTGTAAAGCTTGAAGAACGATGTTGATACTGGCTGATCAAAGAAATGTTGAAGCTCTAATGGTGGTTGTGAATGTTGACAGTACTTTGTTGTGCTAATGATGTTGACTCTTCGATCCTTTTTTTGTGAGGAAAGAGGTTTGCTATATAGAAAATGAGATTCAAAATGGACTATCAAGATTAAACAATGTTGAGTCAAAATCGACGGTTGAAACGTGTTGAGAGGATTTAGACATGAATAGATTGTGAAGATTTGATTGCACAATTTGTGCGATTCAAGAATAGATTGAATAATTAGTGTGATTGAGAAATAGATTGGTTAGTTAGGAATTAGATTGCTCTGTCAGGCAATCGTAATTTTCTCAATCAAAAATAGATTGGTCTGTTAGGATTAGATTGAGAAATCAGGGGATCATAATTTACTCAATCAGGAAAGTGGTTGGAAAAGATTAATTAATTGATTTAATTCATTCATTCATTTTGGAGTTGAACATGCAAATCAAGTTTGACTTTTGCAAACAAAGTTGCATTACATTTATTTGATTTTTGATGAATGATTTGAATAGTTTGATTTAATTATTCAAATTTTGGAGGGAAAGTGTCGTAATTAAATTATTATAATTTAATAATTCAATTAACTTAGGGGAATAAGGTGGTTTTAGCGACATAATTAAATATTTGGTATTATTTAATCAATCAGGATGAAATAAAGTGAGATTAGGATTTCATTAAATAAATGTAATTTATTTAATTGGTCACATGTTGAAATGTGAATTAATCAAATAAATGTCATTTTATTCAATTAATAGCAAAAATAGGGTTTTTCAAAACTTTATTAAATAAATGAAATTTATTTAATTCGTCGAAAATGGTGAAAAAGTGGATTAATTGAATAATGTTGTATTATTCAATTAATAGAGGAAATTAGGGTTTTGGATGTTGTTTGATGTTGTGCGATGTTGTACGATGTTGCAAGATGTTGTGGGATGTTGTTTGATGTTGTTCAATGTTGTTCGTTGTTGTTTGATGTCGTTTACAGTGTGTGATAGGTGTTAGGTCAATTTCACATGTCTGAATTTTGCCCCTCTTTGATACAAAGTACTGATTGCTTTGTTTCGAAGACTATTTTTAAGATCAAGTTTTTGAAAAAAAATTATGCCCCGGTGTTTAGCGGAATGATGGTAGGACTTTGTGCTGCCCCCTCGAGAGGTTGGCCGAAAAAGTCAAGTTTGAGGTCAAGCTCACAACACCAATGGAAAATTTAACTATACAAAAATTGAAAACCACCTACACCAAAATGAAATTCTACCCCATTTTAAAAAACAAAAGCACTGAAAAATACTTCCATATGACCAAGATATGGTTGTTTGAAGATAGGGTAAAAAAGGTCTTGATTACCAATCAATAGTGAAGTTTTGATGATTTCAGAGCATCTATACATCGTTTTCCTTACATTTTCTAGGTCAGGAAGCTCGCACTTGACATTAGAACCCTTTCCCTTGCTCAAGATCCTCGCCTTTGCTTTAAACCCTTGCATTTGATTCATGCACTTGCTCTTAAACCTCGCTTTTTTTCTAAACCCTTGCATTTGTTTGTTGTTTAGACTGTTTCCTTGCATCTGCTTTAGATCCTCACACTTGCTCTAGATCCTTGCATTTGATTTTCTTGCCCTTGACATAAACCCTCTCCCTTGCTCTAAACCCTCACATTTGACTTAAACCCTTGCATTTGCAAGTAGCATTTGCTCTAAACCTATGCACTTGCTCTAAATCTTTGCATTTGACTTAAACCCTTGCATTTTTAAGTAGCATTTGCTATGAACTTGTGCACTTTCTCTGGATCTTTGTATTTGACTTAAACCCTTGCATTTGCAAGTAGCATTTGCTCTGGTTTCTTTTGCATTTGCTAAATCTTGCTAGCATTTGTTTGTTTGTCATCCTAAGTGTCATTTGTCATCATTTTTTGTGTCATTTTGCACATTCAGAGTGAAACCCTAACATCGTGAGTTAAAATGATTACATGTGGTCATTCTGTTAGACAGCCAAATCCAAATGGTGGTCTGTAGCTTGGTCTATAGAGTGTTTCCTTTTTGCTAGGCAGTGTACTTGATCTTTATTATGTTGTTGTTCATAGACATATTACAGACATGATTTTTGTATTTATATTCACTGGCCCAGTCAAGGCCTCGTATATATATTATGATTTTGTATTACCCTATCACACTTGTTTATATGATGATGATGTACTTATGACATTCACCATTTTTTTATGATGATATATATGAGATACACCTTCTTCGATTCAACTTCATTTTATGCTTATGTGATGATCATGGATGACGATGTATGATGATGTATGTTTTTTTGTACTTTTCTGATGTATGCATATGATAAGGATGGATGAATCATACTTTGTTTTCATATGATGTTTTTATTATGGATGATCAATATATCGTTTGGATATATGATGTTTATGTGATGTTGATATATGATGGATGTATGCCCCATACATGATACATGATGTTTTTATTGGTTTATTATCATCGTGATATGTATTGACGACATTGTGGATGCAAGATGGATATGGTACTAGTGATATTGCTATGTAGGATGGATGTTAATTAGAATAATTTTTTATGATGCATATAAATTAGATGTTGTTAACAGTTTATGAGTTGCTTTTAATTTGCTTTGGAGACTTTGGAGTTTTGAACAATCCTGTTTGATGTAGCAAACAAATACGATGCACTAGGGTATTAATGACCAAGGTGACTTTGTATCTATTGCGTGGACTTTGACTCTACAAACAAGGATATATTTGCTCATACTAGACATATGGAAACCCTGTTAGAGTGTATGGATGAGAAGCCTTAAAACATATTGGACCAGTAACACAAGAGGTATTAAGATCCTAACATGCCACTGCTACATGAAATGCTCCAAAAAAAACTTCCACTCATAGAACAAAGCAAGTATTCATTGTGGTAGTATAACAAAAATATCTACAAACAACAAGTCGTAATGACGCTCAATTTCCCCCATTCCTTCTTCTCTAAATCCTTATGGAAACCCTCGAGAGATCATGGGAATGATTCAATAATGTAAATCACAAAAATAAGACTATAAAAAAGATAAAAGACAAAGTTGTAGCATCACTTGCCATATCTATTTGGGGTGGGGCTATTATCCAGTGTTGATCATGTCTATTGTAGGAACGGATCTATTAAGGCATATCTTAGGATGTTGTTGGGACTTGTCAAAAAGATAGGTAGTTGATACTTTGGCTTTGTGTTCTATCTTTTTTGTAATCAAAGCTTTGTGATTGTTTTGCTTGAAAGTTCTAGCTTTTGATGTTTGCTTTGTTTGTTTTGTCAAAGGGTGAGTGTGATGATTTGTTTATTATGGGTGAAATTTTTATTGTGGATTGTGATGACAGGATGGGTCTTTTTGATTTTCCAAGTTTTTTATGAGGTTGTTTTTGTTGTTTTCAGGGGATTAACCTAGGGCCTTGAGAGCTCATCAAAGATAAGCCTTGCCTACATTGTACACGCAGAGGCTTGTAGTTCGCTTGGTTTGAATGTTTTTGACCTTTTATGTTTTGTGAATGTTTTTGGATTTTGTATGTTTTGTAGATGTTTTTGGATTTTTTATTTTTTTTACTAAGTTAAAAATAAAGCATGTTAGAAACCTAAGGGGACTAATCTAGGGTCTCGGGGGATAATAAGCCTTGCCTACACTGTACACATGGAGACCATGTAGTTTTATTTTTTGACTAAAAAAGCATAAACTATTTTTGGGTAAACAACATTGATAATTTGGATTGATATTCGACTTCTATGTCTAGAGGATATGTTGTGGAAAATCTGCTTGAACTAGTTGTTGGGTTCAAGCAAATTTTGATATCTTAGATTGTTTTAGTGAAGGAATAACCCAACGATGTTGTTTTGTTTTTTATGTTTTTCAAATGTTTTTTTTTTTTGTTGTTTTTCAAATGTTTTTGACTTTGTTTTTTTATGACTATGCTAGGACGTTCAAAGATCTAACCCACCACTAGCTTCGAAAAGTTGCCCCCAGTTGGAGACAAGACTACTTTCCTAAATCAGTAAGAAGCCATGGTTGGATACATGTTCCATTATGAAATGGACGGGTGGATATCGTGGATAGTACCAATAGATAATGATGCGAGTATTATTTAAACATAGTGCATGTTTGCCAATTTTTTTCTATGGTACATGTTCTAGGAGCGCTACAAAGTGGTTTTCACTCAAAAAATATTTTATTTCTCTTTACTATTTTTCTTGCTTTTTTATTTTTTTGTATTTTATCTTTTTTCTATTTTTTTTGGATTTTTACCCTTTTGCCTGGGGTGTAAGATGTTGACTACTTGGATTGATATTTCACTTTGTTTTTTCTAGAGGATATGTTGCAGAAAATGTTTTTTCTAGAGGATATGTTGCAAAAAAGCTTACTTGAACTAGTTGTAGGGTTCAAGTAATTGTTGATATCTTAGACTATTTGAGTGAAGGAATAACCCATGTTGTTGGTATCTTTGAAGGTTACCTTGGTAGTACGTTGGTGGTGCACCTTGTTGTTGGGACAAACTGTTTTGAAGGTTACCTTGATAGTGCATTGGTGGTATACCTTGTTGTTGGGGTGAATTGTTTCAAAGGTTACCCTGGTAGTGTGTTGGTGGTATACCTTGTTGTTGGGATGAACTGTTTGAAGGTTACCCTAGTAGTGCTAAGATATTGAAAACTTGGATTGATATTTCACTTTGTTTTCTAGAGGATATGTTGTAGAAAATCTTACTTGAACTAGCTGTGGGGTTCAAGTAACTGTTGATATCTTAGAATTTTGTGTGAAAGAAAAATCCACGTTGTTGGTATCTTTGAAGGTTACCTTGGTAGTGCGTTGGTGGTATACCTTGTTGTCGAGACGAATTGTTTCAAAGGTTACCCTGGTAGTGTGTTGGTGGTATACCTTGTTGTTGGGACGATGTCTAGATCATACCATGAGCTAGAAGACATAGATCAAGATTTATTCTGAAGCAAGATGTAAGGAATTGTCCCCAGTGTCTAGCAACAATAGGTAATGGGTTATCTTGTGATAGGAGAACATGTTTGGATAGAGTATGCCCCTTTGTACAATGTCTCGTGGCTTAGATAATGTTGAATAAGATAAGATCAATGATAGTGACTCGTGTCAAGATGTTTTCCATAAGCAAGTGTAAATTGTACACCAAACATTTGTCAAGATCAAGATGTGTTGGATTTGAATAAAAATGGATGGGATTTCTTATGGATCAATTAAGATGCTTCCACCTGAAATGGTGCACGTAGATGCTAGATTCTACACATGACTCTTGTTTTCTAGGTTTTCACCATGGTACTTGTCCAAAGCGCCACCATAGTGGTTTTCACTGGAGGACGATTTTTCTCTTGACTATTTTTTTAGTTTTTTGGTTTTTATTGATTTTGGATGTCACACAAAACACATGTTTACTAGGTTTTCATCATGGTGATATTTTTTATTATTCATGTTGAACCACCTAGTGGTGTTGATGTAGATATTGTTGGTGTTGATATGGTTGTTGTTGTTGTCATGACGTGCCAATGATATCCTGCTTGGAGGAGTTGTTTTGCTAAGATATGGGCGCTTGAGTGTAACCCCTGATAATTCTTGTTTTCTTTGTCAATACCAGATTTAACCTTACCATAATGTGCACATTGTGATAGAGTGCCCTTAGAATCCTTATGATAAAGAGTTACTACCAATGCATGGTCAATGTGAGATTTGGATATCTTGGTGGTGAAATGCATTGAGGGATATGATATTCAGATGGATTGGTTGATAGTTTGGAACCTTTGACTCTCCAAACTTGGGATAATGAGCAATGATGGGTGGATATGGAGATTCAATTGTGACCAACGTCTTGATATACCTTGTAAGTCGCCCTTGAAGCTTTCTTTTGCATTACTAGACTTTTTTATGGATGAACTTCCCTTTTTGATTTTTTCCCATAGTTTCTTTGACTAATGGAGTTTGATAGGGATGATTTTCTTGCTTTTTCTTTTGTATCCATTTGAATCTTTCTTGTCCATTTTGTTTTGCTGATTCTTTTGATTCAATGAATTGTTCTATTCTTGGGTATAGCTTTTTCTCTTGTTGTTGGTCCCAATCAAAGGGTTGAAATATGTGTGGATGACAATTCATGACATGGCTAGTTGTAGCGTTGGTAGCTATTTCATCATAATGACTCTTTGTGCTCTCTATGTTGATGCTTGCATTAGATAAAGTTGTCCCCAGTATTATAGAGGTATCCCTGATATGTTTAGATCCTTTAATTGTTGAATAACCAAGACCTTGATGCTTAGGATTGCCAATAATTTGTATTGGTTCTAGGATATCCTGTTCATGTAGGCCTAATCCTTTGTCTTGATAATGAATCCGTTGAAAAATTTTATTTGCAATGGGATATGATTTACCTTGGAAACAAGGTGCTAATCCTTCTCTACTCCATAGTGGATCTTCAAAGGTGATAGCTTCTTCACTGGTAGGATCCTTCATATGTGGGATAAATTCCCAATTGATATTTTAAATTTGATATGAAATATCAGATTTTGATGACCCTTCAAAATATATTGGTGCTTCTTTGATTGTTGTATACCCAATGCTCGACTGCTCAATATTGTTATTTATCTTTGTTGATTTTAAGATACTGTGCTCCATATTTTCATGCTAGATGTCTTCAACCTTCCTGGAAGATGTTTCTGACTTAATGTTTCTTTTTGATCAATTTCGGATATGTCTATAGATTCTGCTATACTTTGATCATGTGTAAAGATGTTAAGAGTAGGTGACTCTTGTTCCTTGGTAATTTCATCAAGAGTATGAGACTCTTGTTTTGGATGAAGATCATCTACATGTCCATTAGGAGTAAGCATCTCATGGGTAGATGTATGTGTGCTTGGCATATGGATTTGTTCTTCTTTTGGAAAACCTTGGATGTCTTAGAAGATATCTACCAAGTCATTGTAATATTTTGATGATAGGGATTCTTGATCTTGACTTTATGTGGTATTATCTTTGATATGCTTTGGTTCATGCTCTTGACATGGATCAATTTCAAAGAAGGGATTGTTTGTAAAGGATCCATGGATTTCCTCAAAATGTGGACACATGGGTGATAGCTCTTGGCTTATATTTTTTGCATCAGGCATAAGTGTTGGATTAAGAATCTCTTGATTATAAATATGTACTTCCATGAGGCTGGATGATGTCAATATATCTTGGACTGGATCATTTCTGGACTTGGGTGATTGAGTTTGATCATGCTTGGGATTAAATTCTTGATTTATGTCCTCCCGCCCACTGGATGATGTAGAGACATTGTTAATGTGATCAGTGATGGATAGCTCTTGATCGTTGTTTTCAACTTTCGAGGTTGAGACATTGTCATTGTTGTCATTAGTGTTTGAGCCTTGAAAGTCAATTTCAATAGCTATTTCTCCTTGATCAATAAGGTCTTGGATGATATTTTTGAGTGTAACACATTCTGATGTATCATGACCTTTGATTTTGTGGAACTCACATTGTTCATATAATCTATACCCAGGGGGTTTAAAGTTTTGCTCACCATAAGTCGGACTGTCGTTGATTTTGATAAGGTCCTATTGTACTAGTTTGTGCATGGTTACCTCTAAAGTCTCTCCCAAAGGGGTGAATTTCCTTATTAGTTGATCGTATTGTCACTATTGCCCTCCCTGATTTGTCTGCACTTGATTTTGCTATTGGTTGTTCAATTGATTTTTTTGTTAACCGAGTTGATTAATTTTGTAACTGCAAGGTTATATCGTCAATAGGTGTCTGTTTGGTTTGGAAGGGTGTTATAACCTCATTGTCTGATGACATTCGCTCAATCATAGGTGGGTTTTTATGAAGGCATGGACCCTTGATAACCATGTTGTGTATAAGGAGGGTTAAGTCCTTTTTTGTGTGTTGTAGGTACCTTGAGGGTGGGGTGCACCTTGATATTGAACTTGAGGAATCCTTTGATATTGAGTTTGAGGTACACCTTGGTGTTGTGGAACTCCTTGATACTGTGAATATTGGAAGTGATATTGAGGTGTTTGTGGAAAGATGTCCATTTGTTGTGGATATGTAATATTTTGACGATGCACATGCCATTGGCGATATGTCAAATTTTGATTTGGTTTAAGTTCCTTGAGATCTCTCTCAATTTTATTTAGGGTGATTTAATGTTCTGGACTTATTCCTTGATGGTGATTTTGAAACCATTGATGTTGTGACCCTTGATAAGAGTCATTTCGGTAATAGATCAACATATTTTGGGGACATTATGGTGCTCAATATCATGTCATAAGGTCATTTGATTTATATTTCTAAGAGGATCATACCTATTGCCATGTGGGAGGTGGTAACACAGGTCTTCTGATTGCTAGGTCTGCTTTCTCCTTTTATTTATCTAAGATGTTTGTTGCATTTCTCCACTAGTTGGGTGTTGCTTTTGTCTCGAAGATAAAGCTCCTTAAACTGCTAATCATATGTGTTTGTGCTCCTTCAATCAGTTCGAAGTGGCTATATGATTGTTGGTGTAAGGTTTGGTTGTTGAGTTAGAGCAGTCGGTCGCCAGGTGGTCATATGGTGAATGGTGTTTGAGATGGTTGTTATGAATCTCAAGACCCTAAGGTTTGAGTGTTGTTTTGGAATGGTGATACTTTTCAGAAATCAAAACGTTGAAGGACTAGGGTTGATATTTAACTTTCTTATCTAGAGGATATGTTGCAGAAAAGCTTACTTGAACTATCTGCGAGTTCCAAGTAACTTGTTGATATCATAATGTTTAAGTGAAGGAATGATCCTAGTGGTTTGTTTGATCTTGATTTCTAGGATGACAATAATGGATGAGGGACTATGTGACTTATCTGGTTTTCCAATTGTTTCATTCTAACAATGATCTCGTAAACAACTTCAGTTTGTTTTCCAAATTGTAAGTAGGATAAAGCAATAGCACTAGTTTATGAGAAAACGCACAAGATTGTGAGCAAAAGAGACTAGTTTTATCAAGAGCGGCCAAAAACGTGTCAAGTTCTCAGGTTTCAGAGAAGCAAGTGCGAGCTGGAATGGCAAGTGCAACTATTGTGTGTTTCTATCAAATGCAATGTTTTCTCAGGAAAATGCAAGGATCTTAGTGGCAAGTGCACTAGTTTCTCATAAAAAAATGCAAGAAAATAAAAGCAAGTGCACAGGTCTTGACACAAGTGCTCAGTTTCTATCAAATGCAACTGATTTTTATCAATAGATTTTCGGGGATAGAGAGCAAATGCAATAAAATTTTGGCAACTGCTCAGAAACTCTGACAATTACACTAGAATTTTGTGCAAAGGCAATGAAATTTTTGGCAATTGCTTAGAAATTATGATAATTTGCATTGAAATTTTGTGCAACTACAATGAATCTTTTGGCAACTGCTCGAAAAGATGTGAGAGAAAATGCAACTAATCTTTTGAGTAATCTTTCTCTAGATTTTTTGTAAGTTTAAAGTTGGATTTTTTCTCAATTTCCCTATGTTTGGAGTACGAGAAGTGATACAACAACACTGAACTGACTCAAAAAGCATGGACCTGTGTGACCTTCATGTCTATAACTCAAATCATGAAATCACGACACCCAAGCCATAGTTTCCAAATGTTTACTTTGATCAATGCAACCTGAAATAAAAGTTGGAATATTTAGAAACCTTTAAGGAAAAATCCTTTCAAGGAGTGCAAACATAGGGCTTCTTTCACAAGTATACACTAAGTCCAAGGGTTTGTGATTCAACCATCATGTTTAGTGTTTGTTTGGATGTGTTCTTTTTAGATCAAGCACAAAGTTTGATGTCAAATTGTTTTGAATGTATTTGGCAAGTTTAACATAAACAATCATTTACAACCCTAGTGGACAGAAACCATTCTTTTAGGTAGGCCTGCCCCATGCTCTGAAGAGATGATTTTACATGCAACTTATGGCACGGGCCTATAGTCGTACTTGGAAAGTACCTTCTCGAAAGTAAATTCTGATGCACCACTTTCAAAGAATGTTTTTGGATAATAAGGTAGCTTCTAAAATAATTTGTCTCTTAGTAATGTTCTAGAGATATTATTTTTAGGCCCCTATACATGCGACATTTTGTTCAATTAAGAACCTCTCAGCCCTTGCAGGTTTTTATGCATCATGAGGATACTGAGGGAGAATACGTCGGCATAGGCCAATAGCACCCAACAGGATGATGAACTTTCCTCACACCCACAACTTATTTATATAGTGGTCCATAATGAAAGTACTGCTTGGGTCGCCTATGAGTTCTCCAATGAGGGATGTTTCTCAATAGGTAGGCCCTCTAAAAAGGTATGCTTGAAAAAGATGCGAAGCTCAAGATGTTTTTGCTCACCCAAGATTGCCAAAAGGTGCGAGGGGAGAAGACAACCATCTAGCTTTCCAAACAATGAATGCACAACAAACACTTTATAGCAGTTTGATTCTTTTTAAACACCTCGAGCGATGTTATCCCCAAAAATATGTGAATGAAACAAAACAACTTGTTCTTTTTAAGTGCACCAATACAAAGCATTTTGGATATCAATCAGTTAAGATAGCAATGGTGCAAGAAAAAAAGAATAATGTGTTCATTTTTAAGCCCAAATCTGAGTGTTTCTAAGAAATCAATCTTGGTCTTAACTTGGTCAACAAAAGTGAAAATGAGCGTGCGTTAACAAAAATAAATTGTTTTGCGTTCTTTTTATGCACCAAAATCAAAGTTCCTAATTATGAAAACTTGGAAAGAGTTCATTTTTAGAGCACCTTAATTGATATGTTTTGTTCTTTTTATGCACCAAATCGACAATTCCTAACTTAGAAAAAATTGAAATGGTTCATTTTTAAGAGCACCAAAATGAAAGGTTCATTTGTGTTGTTCTTTTTAAAGCACCAAATAAGAGTTCCTAATTTAAAAAAGCTTGAAATGGTTCAATTTTTAGTAACACCAAAACGAAGTGTGCATTTGTCTTGTTCTTTTTAAAGCACCAAATAAGAGTTCCTAGTTTAAAAAAGCTTGAAATGGTTCAATTTTTAGAAACACCAAAACAAAGTGTGCATTTGTCTTGTTCTTTTTAAAGCACCAAATGATAATTCCTATTTTAAGAAAGCTTGGAAGGGTTCAGTTTAAGAGCACTAAAAACAAAGTGTGTTTGTTCTTTTTTATGCACCAAAACAAATATTCCTAACTTTCATAATAAAAAGAATGTTTGTAGATCTAGAGTGCTTTGACCGTTCGTCTTCCCTACAAAAAACAAGTCAATGTCTTTCAAACCCTGCATACAAACATGTTAGCACTTGTTACACATTCAAAAACAGGCATATGTTAGCAAAAAATCAATTATAAAAGTGTAGATCCTGTGCATTGGTTTGTTAGAGAAAATGCTCAAAAATCACAGTCAATCAAATGCGCCCTTGTTAGAATCAAATGCTCAAATTTTAGAGCAAGTGTGCTCCTGTCATCAATCAAATGCAATGAAATAAAAGCAAGTGCGTAGAAAAATGTCAAATGTGTAGTTCTCATGGCAGATGCTCGGTTTTCAGAGTCAAGTGCATGGTTTTCTTGATAGGCAATTGCAAATTTTTTTGGGACATTGTGTGAAAATTTCTTCAAATGTGATTTCAAGACCTGCAACTTCAAAAATGGCTCATAAAAATGTTAGTGTATGGGACAAGGGTCCCATTGGGCATGCTAGAATATGTGAGGGGGAAAACCATATATGCAAACAAGATAGACGTGCTTGAAATTAGAATCTAAACTAAGATCAAGAACACTAATCTAGATTTAATCCTACACTTATGAAATGAAACTAAGCTATTGAGAACATATTAGGAAATCCTACGATTACCAAATTGAATTCAAAACAAAAGCAAAGTGTTACTATCCCATATCAGAGTGTGTTCACCTGATGTTGGATTACTCATATCATTGTGAAGCCTCCATAGTTCGTGTGCAAAGCTTGAAGAACATGTTGATATTGGTTGATTGAAGAAATGTTGAAACTCTAATGGTGGTTGTGAATGTCGGCAGTACTTTGTTGTGCTAACGATGTTGACTCTTTGTTCCTTTTTTTGTGAGGAAAGAGGTTTGTTATATAGAAAATGAGATTCGAAATGGACAATCAGGATTAAACAATGTTGAGTCAAGATTGACGGTTGAAAGGTGTTGAGAGGATTTAGACATGAATAGATTGTGAAAAGTTGATTGCACAATTTGTGTGATTGAGGAATAGATTGATTAATTAGTGTGATTGAGAAATAGATTGGTTAGTCAGGAATTAGATTGCTCTGTCAGGCAATCATTATTTGCTCAATCAAAAATAGATTGACATGTTAGGATTAGATTGAGAAATTAGGCGATCGTTATTTACTCAATCAGGAAAGTGGTTGGAAAAGATTAATTAATTGATTTAATTAATTCATTCATTTTGGAGTTGAACGTGCAAATCAAGTTTGACTTTTGCAAACAAAGTTGCATTAGTTTGTTTTGATTTTTGATGAATGATTTGAATAGTTTGATTTAATTATTCAAATTTTGGAGGGAAAGTGTCGTAATTAAATTATTATGATTTAATAATTCAATTAACTTAGGGGAATAAGGTGGTTTTAGTGATGTAATTAAATATTTGGTATTATTTAATCAATCAGGACGAAATAAAGTGAGATTAGGTTTTCATTAAGTAAATGTAATTTAAATTTATTGGTCAAAATTATGAAATGTTAATTAATCAAATAAATGTCGTTTTATTCAACTAATAACAAAAATAAGGTTTTTCAAGACTATTAAATAAATAAAATTTAGTTAATTCGTCAAAAATGATGAAAAAGTGGATTAATTGAATAATGTTGTATTATTCAATTAATAGAGGAAATTAGGGTTTTGGATGTTGTTTGATGTTGTGAAATGTTGCGGGATGTTACAGGATGTTTGCAGGATGTTGTTTGATGTTGTTTGATGTTGTTTACAGTGTGTGATAGGTGTTAGGTCAATTTCACATGTCTACAATAACCATATTGGTACTACAAATACATTAGTTTGAGATTTGAAGGATAGGTTTTTTCTCATAAGGGTTTACTTAGGATAAACACTATGCCATTGTGGTATTGGTTTTGTATATACTTTCTTTTGAAATAATCGCATCATATGTTACATGCATTTCTCTTTGAGCATTGACTAGTGTTGGAAGTATTTTTGCTATCAACTTATTTTTAGAATTTGTATCTTCAATATTTGGTGCACATTATTAATGATTTGAATTTGAAAAATATTTTCCAAGAATTCATTAATGTAGAACTGTTGTGTTGACAAATGACATCCAATGATAATGGAATAGGGACATAATAAATATTAGACATTGATGTGGACACAACCATTAGATATCACAATATCCTTGATAAAATAAAGCATGAGAAAAAAGGTTTGTGGAGTTGTTGGATTTGTTGACTTGGATTGAATTAGTGGCTATCATGTGTTCTCCACTCTTTTGGATACACCTATACTAGATAGCAGCTAATAAGAACTAAGCCCACTTTGGTCGACATAAAAGGTCAATAGTGCAAGGGAATTACTTTGTCAAACTAATAACCTCAACATGGAGTGTGAACCAATAGATCTCAAAAGGTGGTATAAGATCACATGATTTTGCAGAGCCTTCCTTGGAAAATGCTTGTTAAACACATGGCTCCACCTCATTCTATTGACTTTTGCATCCTCAAACCAATGGTGCAATAGAATCCATTGACTAACCATGTCATCCACTAGAGACATGTGGTTTGTTGATGTAATTCCAAAGCAGAAGATCTCAGAGTGTAGATGAAGAGTGCCATATTTGACCAGGTTTCTCTTTCAATCAATCACACAATAGAAAATGATGACTAGGCTGACAACTTCTTTGCAATACATAGTTGTGTCATGTAGCATCAGACAATCTTATTATTAATTTTTACTACCTGTAGAGAAAAGGGAACAAGTCCACCTTTGAGGTCATCATGTACATATTGCCAACTAATGACAAAACACCATTCATTTATTAGATTGAAATTTCTTTGGGGCATTGCAATGGTACCATGTGCCCTTGCTAATGTCATTATTTTGGGCTTAATACCATTCAAATAAACAGATAAGTGTGGCCACCGCTACATGACATGGAAAGTTCAACAAGTGGTGTGATAAAATTAAGTTGTTAGTCTGACAACCTGAACATTGAAATCAAACCATTATATCTAAAATCCATCAAACGATGATGCTTGTATCTTGTTAATAATGTATTTAAGAACTCCTTTAGGGTGTAAAAATTGTTAGATCAAAATTGAATCAAGGGCCTATAAGGCCAAATTTAAACAAAACTATATAAACATAAAGATATAATAATAATGGAAAGTCAAAATGATAAGAAACTAAAACACACCAAAGAGAGCATCTAGTCATGAAGATGGCCACATAGATTAAAATGAATGCCCCTATAATACACAACTTTCACAAAGAGGACTTGAATAAATTGGAGAGCCGAAGCTCTAAAGGGATTGTTGATGCATTTTATTTTCTTTGCATTTGGTTTACTATTTTATTGCATTATATACACCTATGTAAGATAAACTTATTAAGATCAATATCTACTCTGGTAAGTAGTATCTACCTTGCACATTTGTAGGCATCTACTAAGGAAGGTAATATGCATTTACAACACACGACTTCTACTTTTTTAGTTTGATGGAGGTTGATAGTCTACACATGCACTCTCTCCTTTATTCCACATTAGTTATGCATTCACATCTTTTGGTAGTGTGTATCATGTATATCTATCTCTTGCTCTTACATATGCAACATTTTAAGTACATTTGCATCTATATTGGAATAACAATCATATTGCATTTTAACAATCTTTATTTGTGCTTTTTCTATCATGGCTTATTTGTATCATTATATTTTGAGAGGTTTTCTCCAACAAATCTTATATGTTTAATACTTCTAATATCACTCTTGAGAATAGTTAAAAATGATAATCAATATTAATAAATTATAACACTTCATTTTTTTTCTTTCTTATTCAAATGTCATTTTTGAGTACATGTGGAAATGGTCATCAATATTAATAAATTACAATACTTTCAAAGTTATTTGTTTCTAATAAAACCATCCAAATTCTCTTAAATTATTGGTCATAAAATTTATAAAAATTAGAGATAATATTTTCAAATGATCGAATAAACACACATAAAAGTTCTCTTAATTGTTTTGTTAATAAAATCTTGGTTTAGGTCTAGGAACCATAAGAAAAGCAGTGAACTACTGCCAAAAAAGCGACGAGGAGAGCAAGAATAAAGGGAAAAATAGAAAGCCCACAAACCAGGAGCCCCATAGACTACAAACAAGGAAGACCAAAGATCACAAGCTACAAAAACTAACAACCCAGGCAAGAATAGAGCCACAACCAAGAACCAAATCACTCAATTGGAGCATAAAAAAGAGCACAAGCAGGTTGAAAAAAGCCGACCAACACCACACCCAATCATGGGGGATGCATCTTAACATCAACAATACGATACACCTTGATATCCTCCTGCATCAAACTAATCACATTAAAAGGGAAATTAATCAACCATAGTTTGTCCTAAGCACCATCTTCATTGTTCAAGGAAACACCAGTATTAGCTGCCCAATTAGCCACCTGATTCCCTACTCTTTTAATATGAGAATACAAAACTTCCTCAAACTCCTTGACCAACCAACTAGCCATCTTGATAATTACTTCTAGTTTCCAATTTTGCATTGGTCTACCCTTTAAGGCTTCAATTACCAAACTAGAATCCCCCTAAACCCATAACTTCTTCCATCCCTTCTGCTTTGCAATCATTAGACCACACAATAAAGCACGAGCTTCAGCCAAGTTATTGGACTCAAACCCGTGGCATAAAGCAACACAATCCAACAAGCTGTCCATCCTAGTCTTTAAACACCCTTGTTCTCTTAAAAATATTAATCAACATATTTTATTTTAATTTTTAGATGGAAACAACTAGATTACATAGAGATTGATGTTTGTGTTTTTTGAACAAACAGATTAAATGATGAGTCATCTTTTAACTAAGCAATGACGCAATGGAAATCCAATCTACCAAAATCATCCAAAGATCACTAAGACTCCAATAAAACCTCCAAAATTTGAACCTTATAAGTGTCATTACTAATTTAATTTATAAAAATCTTTCCTAGGGCAAGTCACTATAAGGAAAAAAAAACCCGTACAAAATATGGACTCCACAAGTGTTCTGTCCGAAGACGAGGATAACGAAAAACTTACCATTTTGAAAGGTTTTTAGAACGTCCGGAAAGACGCGCCAACCGTCGATATTGCTCCATCGGACGGTCGAAAAGTTTCCATTGTCAATCCGTGCTCGTGGGTGTAAGACAATCTGCATCGTCGCTGACCAATCGAACGGACCAAAACAGTTTGCCACGGATCCAGAGGCAGAGCAGCCAAAGAGCTTTGGACTCCTTCCGCTTTCGTTAATATATATCACTGCCAGCTTAAATTAATTCATTCTAATAATTTCTTTGACCACGGAATATTATCCAGATTCTTCGAGTCACAGGTTTGAAGACTCTCTTCTGTTCGTCGTATCCAGTACAAGGAATATCTTCTGATTTTGTATGATCTTAGGGTTTGTCTCAAGTGTACCTTCTGTCTTGTCATAAACTCATTAGGGTTTTGTGGTCTTTGCAGGGTTTACTGAAAATGTCAGGGCGTGGTAAAGGAGGCAAGGGTTTGGGAAAGGGAGGTGCAAAGCGGCACAGGAAGGTGCTGCGAGATAACATTCAGGGCATAACAAAGCCTGCCATTAGGCGTCTGGCAAGGCGTGGTGGTGTGAAACGTATAAGCGGGCTCATCTATGAAGAAACGAGGGGGGTTCTCAAGATCTTCTTGGAAAATGTCATTCGGGATGCCGTGACATACACAGAGCACGCCAGGCGTAAGACCGTTACGGCCATGGATGTGGTGTACGCGCTCAAGAGGCAGGGCCGAACACTCTATGGCTTTGGCGGTTGAGTTTTTTTGCAAAGTCTTGCGGTCAAGAATGGTGTCTTTCGACACCGCCTCTTGTTATAGGAAATGGGTTTACATGTGAGGTTTTCAAGCTGATCATGTTAAAGTTTTTAGCTGGTTTAGATACTGTAAAGCTCAGGATCGCAGTATTTGCATCATTTTGTTATGGTTGGATGCATGGCCACGAGGTCTCTGTAATACAATAGCTAGGGTTTATGTTATGGCGTCAATGGCTTCTTCCGAAGCTTAAAGTGCTTAGGCATTTAGAATCTTTTATTTCTCCTAAAAGCTGTACCTCTGTCACATCCGAATATGCTACGAGGCGAATCAGTGTGCTTCAAAGCTGTTCGGAGCATTTTTATTTTACTTAAATAAAGATTTTTTGCAGCTCTCTTTCTATATTTGTTTCGATGAGTGGATCTGTTAAGGTGTTCTGTAGAAATAGTCGCAGCAATATACATAAATAAAAGTGGGTAAGTTAATATTTAGTTATCTATTTTTGGAAAGATATGTCATTTCTCTTTTACATGTTTACCAGTCAGACAATAATAGTGGGTTTTTTTTTTGAGTGGTATTGAATGTGGGACCAAAGCTTGCGTGGGATGATCATATAGGTCTCAGGGATTGAGCGGCTGAAAATAACGGTTATTCTTGTTAACCAAATTTATTGTTAAAGCAGGCCCTTATTGGTGTGGTTCTAGATCTGACTTTCAAAATTAAAATCAAAATTTTCGTTCTGTTCAATCAAGGCAGGTTGAACACATGTTTAACGAATTTATTATTGCGTTTGAACTGTATTCAGTGCATTAATATTATTTATTTTTAATGGTTATTTTGGATATTATTTGGATATGAAGAAATGAATATACTTAATTTTCTGTTTTTAATATTATTTGGATAGAAAAGTTAAGTACTTGATTTTTTTGGATTTAGATACACATTTTATTTAAATTAATTTTTTTTATTACAAGTATAATATATTGTTTATAAAATTGTTATAGATGAATATGTTATCATTTCTGATGATGTTTGAAAAAAGAACATGTCATGCATTAATATAAATAATAATTAGTTGTGGATTCATCATAGTTTTATTTGAATTTTTTTAATCATATCTCATTTTTTTAAAATCTAGAATTTAAAGTATTAATAGGGTAGGTTTGTTGATGGAAGAAAACTTATATGGTTGGAACCTTATAGTTTTATTTGAAAATTTTGAATTTTTTTAATCATATCTCATTTTTTAAAATCTAAAATTTAAAGTATTAACAATGTAGGCTTATTGATAGAAGAAAATTTATATGGTTGGAACCTATAAAATACCATGTCATCCACCCCAAATAATTTCTTTGTGTGCTTTTTATCTATACATGCCTTTTGCTGATTTTGGGGTTGTTGCAAGTTATTTTTCAATCCCTTTAGGTGAGAGGACTCGCTAGTTATTTTCAAAATCCTATGTGGGAATTTTTAATCTCCTAATTTTTTTGTAGTAGTTTTTGGCAAGTCTATTGCTTATAACTATAGTTTCAATGCCACATCATCAAATATGATGCCACATTAGTATGTTTTTTGTTGAGGTGTTAAAAAGATCTAAAAAAATGAGATTGATACTTGTGCACTAAATCATGTTTTATTGGTGTGTTGATGTGGTATCACATGATTTGTTACTTTTTATATTTAAGGAATACATTTCATTCAATTATGGGTAGTTATTATGGGAGGCTAGCACAGTGTGTGAACGTTTGCACGGTGTGTTTCTATCTCGACAAGATTCCCACCTTTGGAATTTGTAGAGGTGTTACACTTCTTTATTGACAATGAAGTGTAATGCTCTTGTTCCCTTGATCGACCTTGAATGACTCTTATAGGCTCTTATTCATCTTCAAAAGACTTACATTCAATTCATCTTCTTTAGAGTTCTACAGACTCATTCGATCTTCTTTACACTTGAGCATTCTACAACATTCTCCACCATTTTTGAAGCTCCAAGTCGACACTATTGGTTTTACTCCTTTTGTTGCGGCAACGTTGGCTTCCTTGAGCTTTGCGAGCTCACATCTCCCTTCACGTGCTTTGAGTGCATTTTGTTGGGGAGGTGATATCTATTTTATTTAACATTGTTGTTTCATTTAGTAGCATATTGTTGTTTTTGATTAAGGAACAAATAGGTTTTGAAGGGAACCTGAAACCCTTAACAGTAAAAGAGTGACAGATACAACAAAAAAAGAGTCCTAGCTAAAAACAAAACGTTGCCCACAAAGATGACAATGGAACCCAAGGCAGCACAACAAAAAGTCAACAAAAAACCACCAGAAGTCTAGCCCCTAGGCTAGATTCCTGAGGATCTCTGTCGCCTCTTGCTCAAGTTTGTTCATATTAAGACGATTTTTTGATTTCCTAGATGTTCACAAGAACCTGATTTGCCTTCCTCTTTAGGTTCGCTCTAGTTCTGTTGCTCAACCCACCACCTTCCAGTTGGCTTTCGTCCTTCTCAATATCCACGTACACACTGTCCTAACCTGATAAGCATTTTCCAAATTTTCCACCATTGTATTTATGGTCTTTGTTGTAGATTTTAAGATTTTATGGCTCATAACTAGCACCTTGTGGAGGGATTCTTTTATATTCTTCAACTTTTCCTCCATCTCAAATTGCTTACCATCATGGTTACTTTTGAAATGCTGTAAATCCTCAACAGTCTTCTTAAGACACTCCACCATGAATTTCTTTTCTTCCTTAGTACATAAATCAGTGGCCTTAACGTTGTCTTTGTTATTATTGTCATCATACTTTTCCATTTTGTTGTTCATAGCCCTTTGATTCAGCTTAATTTCCTTAATCTCAAAGAACACCCATCTAATTAACTTGAAAAAGTCCACAGACCCATTACAGGCAATGGCAAAAATATCATAAGGGAATTCATGTTCAACTTTAAAATAATGGTCCTCTGCCTTAAGATCCCTGGGAAAATGGGGCCTCTCCTCTCTGTCAATAGCAGGGTAACTGGAATATTCTGACGAAGGGGTCGTCTGCGAATCCTCCTCATTAACATCATAAGAAGGGTCCTTGGAAACCTTTCCCTTTCCCTTCTTCTGGGGAGAGACACTAGATTTCCCTTTCCCCTTAACTGCAACCCTATCCTTAGAAAAGGGGGTCGGGTGGGGCAGAGCAGGCATGGCTTTAAAATGATCATGAATTAAAACAAGCAGGCCTTCATGGAGGATGGAATGCCTAAATTGGATTTTGTCTATAGTTCTACAAACTGACATTCAGAGAAGAAGCAAGATAGAAAGGGAAAGAAACCCTAACCTGATGCCTGAAGTGGTTAAGAAGCACGAAATGATACCCAAAAACCCTAGTATAATGACCATCCAATGTGATATACTCCATTAGCACATTCAACACCTTTCTCTAGTGCGGCACAATCCTCACAAAATCATAATAACTTTTAGTCGTCCTTCATAGGTCCTCCTCCTCAGACTTCAAATTTTTTTGGATTGCCTAGTCGGAGAGCTTCCTATCCTTGTAGAACTTAATACCCTCCATGGAGAGTCTCATAACCTCCGCAATTAGCTACTCATTAATGACCACATTTCTCCTAAACAAATTTATCTCGCCATCCTTCCATCCCTTGGAAAAAAGCCTAGTAACGTTCGAATCCCAGCCATGGAGTTTTTCAATAAAGATGGTAATTCCCCCCTTCTCCAACATCTCCCCAGAGCTTGGAATTATTTCTTAATGCTTCACAGTATGTCGGCTCCACCTTGTGACTCTCACCACCCATGTTGGTAACCTTGCAGACTTGTTCAAAAAGCTCTAGAAGTCTGAATAAACTGGCCTTCAAAATACCCAGAAAGCGTGCGAAGCTCAAATCATTCAAATGGGAGATATTAATGTTAAGCTTCAACATGCAATGAATAATGATTACTCCACATTCCCGAGACTACATGAAAAGACACTTAGACATCATTTGTTGGTAGGGGGAGTTTGCACCTTCTTGTGAGTTCGATCATACATGATTAAGGTTGTGACATTAGCGTCCAACTCATCACTCCTCTGCCAACTCATCTTTTCCTTTGCTTGAATCCCCTTGTTGGCAAAAAATTTCGCCACCGTATTAATTTCCCTAAAAGCATGAGAAATATAACATTTCTCGAAGTTGCTAATAATCCCCTTAGAAAGGTTAATCCAATTCTCTATAGCCACATTTATGTTTGTCTCTTTTGATTGCTTTTGTGAATTCATTGTTCTTTGTAGTTTCATTTCGTGAGTAATGGGAATGAGTTGTCTTTTTGGTTGTTTAGATTAGTTTCCATTCGTTCAATTTGATTACATTGCACACTCGATTTCCCCCTTACACAACTAGAAACATAGTTTATGAGATAATCTTCTCCCTATTGGTTTGTTTTTGAGGGTTGATGATTCCACTTTTGTGTTGGGCCACTTACATTTTCTTGCATTTCAATGGATATTGATATATCCATGCCTCTTCACGAGGATGTGGTTTTGTTGGTTGGGATAGGCCTTGGACTCAAAAACTTGATTACGAGGGCCTCTCTTTCAAATGTTGTCGTTGCTTTGCTATTGGTTATTTTGCTTCTGATTGTTCTCTCATGTTGCAAAGGCTTGACTACTTGGTGGAAGAATGCTAATGAGGATTACTTGATTATCCAGGCTCCTGTCATTTCAAAGGATGACCCTTCTTAAGTTTTTGTTGAGTGTCTAGCTCTTGATGTGCCTTTGTAGTGTCCCGAGGATCCTACTTGGGTTCCTCTTTCTTCATGCTCTCAACCTATTTATTTGGTGGATTTTTCTCTACTCCAAACTTCTTCTAAGGTTACCGATTGCCTTTCACCTTTTTGTCCCTCTATCCCCCCTTTGTTTGTTAATGGTCCTCTTGTGGGGGGGTCTCCTCTTTCTTCCCCTTGCATTAGGGGCTTGGATGATAGTGTTGCTTGGATTGTTGTTCATAGAAGGAAAGGTCTTTCTTCTTCCTCTTGTGTTGTGAGTGTTAGGTATTTTGTTTAGGGTCTTGTCCATTGTTCTTATTGATTCATTGCTTCAGTCAAAAGCTTTGTTGGTCTTTGTTTGGCTTGTCTAGTCTCATTGATGGTGAGACTCATCCTTCTTGCCTCTATGGTTGTTATTGTATTTGGGTCTAGGCCCTTTTCTCGAGTTAATCTAATCAAAACTTTGTTTGACCATTTGTTTGAGGATGTTAGCTTGTGCTTGGTGTTGGTACCTGTCAAAAGAAATAACTCCTTGAAAGCATTGATAAATCTTGTCTCTATCACTAATTATGCTCTTTGGCAATCCATGTAAATGAAATACTAACTTAAAGAACAAATCAACAACTTGGGAGGCATTAAAATCAATAGTGATATTATAGAAATGAACATGCTTAGTCAATCTATTAACTAGTACATATATACAGTCTTTCTCATGTACCTTGGGTAGCTTTGTGATGAAGTCCATGGAAATACTTTTCCATTTTTGTTCTAGAATGGGAAACAGTTGTGGTAGCCCTATAGGAAAAACTTGCTCTCCTTTATTTTATTGACAAATTGCACTCTCTTATGTGCATAATAACATCCTCTTTGGGGCTTTTCCATTAGAACATCTTTCTAATTTGCTTATATGTTTAAAGAATCCCAAATGTCTTGCCAATGGAGTATCTTCTTGGAGCTTACTAACCCATTTATGTTGCCTATCATTCAAATCTTGTTGACCAAGGAATAATTTTAAACTTTTATGATAAGATTTGACAATAAATCTTCCACCCCTTGGCACTTATTACATGCCTCTAATATAAAATCTGTCATTCCAAACTTACATTTGGACATCTTTTCAAAGAAGGATTGTTGCTCAAGAATATCCAAAACTATATCCAAATGGTTCAAATGTTCCTCCCATGTGTTGTTGTAGATTGGAATATCATCAAAGAAAACCAAAACAAACTTCCTCAAATTCTTATGAAAACATGGTCCATACATGATTGGAAGGTGGTTGGAGTATTGGCAAACCCGAAGGGCATAACTAGGAACTCAAAGTGCCCATAGTGATGACAAAAAGAAATCTTTTGAACATCCTCTTCCCTCACGCGAATTTGATGATACCCATACCTCAAGTCAATCTTTGAAAATACATACCACCATGAATCTAATCAATCAACTCTTCTATTCGAGGTATTGGGTATCAATTCTTTATGGTTTTCTTATTCAAGTCTTTGTAATCAATACACATGCATAATACCAAATCCTTCTTCACTAACACCACAAAAGATGCAAAAGGACTTGAAATTAGTCTAATGTATCTCATATCCAAAATTTCTTTGATAGCCTTCTCAATATCATCTTTATACATTCTAGAATGCAATATGGAGTAGTCATAACAATATTTGACCTTGGTTCCAACTCTATGATATGTTGAAATCCTTTGTTTGGTGGTAGCCCTTAAGCCATGTCATAAAAACCCACACTATGCTTAGCCCAAGCAACTTGATTCATGCAAAAAACTATTTCCATTCTTCTTGTTGTAATCACTCGAGGAGTTCCATTTGCTATTCCCTTCAAAACTACATCCTTCCCATTAGATTTGAACTTGAGTTCCATTGATTGATAGTTTGTAGAGTACACTCCCAAAGAGTGTAGCCATTGCACACCTAAAACCATTTCAACATCACTCAAACCAATAACATAAAAAACATCACAAACCTTATGATCTCCAGAGGTTATGCCTAGCTTATGAATCCTCTTGCTACATGGTAGATTGTAACCATAAGCTATAATGACATTGAAGCCTTTGAAATCTTCTATTTTTATTCTTTTCCTCTTTATCGTACCTTTATCTATGAAGTTGTGGGTAGCCTCACTATCAATTAGCACAGTATCTCTCTATCCCTCAAACTCTCCATGAAATTTGAATGGATTGTATCTATGTACTCTCAAGAGTGATGCAAGTGTGCCACCATTATTCTCCTCTTTTTTTTTTCCTCTTCATGGGTAGGATCTTTAGTGTCATGAAAATCTTTAGAACCATTTGAGTCAAATTCTTTGTTAGAAATAAATTCTATGTAATGTACTTGCCCTTTGCAAAGGAATCTATGTCCAGGAGTCCATGGTTCCTTGTGAGAAAATAAAAGCTTCTTCCTCCGAAGTTCATTTTTTGTCTCTTCATCAACCTTCTTAGAAATAGTAGGAGGTGCTGATTTTTGCATTGGAGCAACCCATGACTTCTTCTGAAAAATCCCCTTCTGCTTACTGCAAAATGTAGATTTTGTAGAGGGTTTTTGTTGGGATATGGTGCTCTTCAAATCAAAGGCCTTATTGATAGTTTCTTGAAGCATAGAAGGGTTGAATGACTTCACAAGACCCCTAAGATGCTTAGATAAACCTTCTATGAATAAAACGAGTCTTACTTTTAGATATGTCACTTACCATAACTAATAATTTCTAAAAATCAACATACTCTTCCACATTTCTCTTTTGTTCGAGGCAATCCAACTCTCTAAACTCCTCTTTAGGATGCCATCTATCAAATATTCCAATCAACCTATTACATAACTCATCATAAAATTTGATTTGGTTATGGTTTTGAGTAATCAAACCATGATACTATTAGTCATGAGCAATGCCCTCAAGATGGAGGGTAACAAATTTTATGGCTTCCTCTTTAGACATAGGTTTAAGAGCCAAATATGTGTCAAGTTTTTGCAACCATGTCCTAGTAGTGCAATTATCAAACCCATCAAAAGGTGAGAGTTAACTTTCCCAAAAAATGCTCCAAATATTTTGGCTTAGAATGTGACTTGGTCTCATGATGTGCTCCACCCTTATTTTTCTTCATTGACATACAAATATTTAAATGATAAAATTCCTAGATCTAAGGTGCAAGTGTTCTATGCTCAACATAAGCATTTGATATCTCATCTTGAAGTGAGGTTTTTTCTTCTAGAATCTCTTCTACCCTCTATATGAATTTGTTCTTGAAAGGTCTATTATCAAATCCAACACATAAAATCTGTGTATCCAATTCTTTTTCTTTTCCTTTACCATTGTTTGCTTCACCTAAAACAATAACTCCATTATTTTTTTCATTGTCTTTCTTTGCATTATATTTTACATCAACTAAAAAATTTGACCAAACATATCAGTGAGCCTGGTTTGATCTTGGACCATCCTATCCATTTTTTCCTCTCCTTTCCTTCACCATCCATGATCCCTTCTTGATGCAATTTCTTTAGCTCTCTTCTCTTGAACCCAAGTTCCCTACCACTCAAGATCATTAAACATCACAAACATCTACAAAAAAGCAGAATATTGGCTCTAATACCACTATAATGAGCCAAAATTTTGGTTTTATAATCAATATCAGGTCTGGAAATTATACCAAACAAATTTCACAAAATTTATATGTAAACTATACAATATTTCCTGTAAATCAACACTACCAATGCACCAAAACCAACTAAAAATCCTAAAAATTATATAGATCATATGAAGTTGTTTATTACAGGAGAATGGGCTATAACAACAACCATAAAACCTACAAAAAAAGGAATAAATACCACCGAGAACTACACACAAACAAAGCAATGAGGTCTAGCTAGTCAACACCCAAGTTGCACAAATTGCACCAACATGTATTGTAATTTATTTTATTAATTTAAATATGATTTCTATAGCAAGAAGGACTGTTATGAAAGTCTAATATATCAATAAAAAAATAAAAAAATTGGAACAAACAATGCACAAATCTCATAGCTTGTTGGATCACACATATTGCCAACAAAAACATTGAAACTCTCCAAACATATCCACAAAGAAAGGATATTCCCATCTCCTAGAAATGGTCTTATACAAAAAAATATTAGTAATAATAGTAGCGCCCACAACAAAAGAAATATTGGAAACCAATATTGTATTTCTACACTTGAACTAGGTGGATTTTACATTGCAAATCTCAACATTACATTTTCAAATCTCACCCAAACAACACAAAAAGATGCTATAAAAAACTAACTGATCTAAGGTGATAAAGAAAAAAGAAAAATCAAATGCAACAATAAAAACTCCCAATACAAATATGGAAATCAAACTACAAAGCTCACACCTACACACAAATACTATATTGACTCTAACTAATTTGCACAATCCAATAAAGCTTCATTGCACTCCCTAAGTGAGAATTCCCTCTAGAATTAAAGTGATTTCATCCTTTTACCCTCACAAATCACGTGTTTTAATATCCTAGGGTTTTTTTCCATAGAAGATGATTGTACAATAAAAAGTTCACACAATGCAATAATTGAGAAGTTAAACTAGCAAAATATCCCCTGGATGATCTCACAAAACTGGTTTACAATTATTTTGAGGAAGGGAAAATGCATTTTTAGAGGCAAAACACTTTAGGGGCTTCGCTAGAAGGGGGTGGGGGGTGTTCTAGCAAACCCCCCTTTAATGGGTTTTCTTTTTTTATTAGTATTTAAAGGGGGGTTCGCTAGAACCCCCCTTTTTTGCCCTTTTCCCCTTCTACTAAATTTATGCAAAATTTTTCCTTTCGAAGCTTGGGTTGAGTATGAAAATGGAGGAAACTTCATAGACCCAACAGGATGATGGTAGTCCTCGGAACGAGATATTCATCAAATATAATTTTAATATATTTTGGTTTTATTATGTATTTTTTTTAGTTTAATTAAACATAGGTTTTTCAATGAAAATCAAGCTCTTTGTTCTGCACATGTGGAAAAATAGCAGATTATCAAAAAAATTATGAATGCAATAGATATTGATGTCCTTGATCCAACAAAAAAAATAAAATTGAATTTCGATAAGTACAAAAAAGTTGTGTTAGCAAGTAAACCTATGTCTGAATTATAACTGGTCTGACTTCAAAACTTAATTAAGAAAAAAATATTCAATAAAACACTATGAAACCAATTGCATGCACTAAATATCATAGTTATGAATCTAAATTAAAAAAAAAAAGAATTTTTTTCCTTTATAGAAAAAAAGTTATGTGTTAGCAAGTACACACGACTCTTTAAAAATGGTGTTTACTGTTAAAAACTAGTTTTTGAAGGAGATGAAAAAATAAATGCAATTTGATTCCAATTTTTTTTTAAAAATATTTAGAATCTACAAACAAAATTTCACAAATCACTAGTTTGCATCATCTTCAAATTCCTCATGGTTTGGCAGCTATAGGTGCAGATTTAGTTAAAAAAATTCAATTCAATGTCTAGTTTGGCCAAAAATTGTAAACTAGTATTGTGGGATCACCCCCTTAGAAGATTCCAACTCATAATATATAAATAAAGGCACCATAATGGGTTCCCAAGAAGTTCTATGCCTCATTTGGAGGGAAATACAAATTAAAAACCACATTGAAACCTCCACCATCACTTATTGCCAAATGGTACCCTTCTCAAGAACAACTCAAGATAACTGTTAGGAATATTCAAGAAATAGACTCTAATGGCCCTCATGGGAAATCCATTGCCCCCTTTGGAATAATTTGAATATTATTTAATATTTAATGGTTCAAAATCCCATAAAATATAAATTAAAAAATAACCAATTAAACATTAAATAAAATATTTCATATTTGCTTCATCTTAGCTCATCGAAAATATGGAAAATGAGCTAAAGTATGACCATCTACAAATTCACCTGGTTTGGGATATTACAATCCTCCCTTGTTGATATTTGGGAGATGATTATTATGATGCTTGGAGAGCTTGGTTACATAATTTAGTGGGAGCTTTGATAGTGATGTTGATTCATCATGTGATGATGGATGGTTATTTTCATGTGATCTCCTAGGAGGGGATGTTAGATCATGATGTCATGATATGTTCTTGATTCTATAGTTGGAATTTTTACAATGTATTGTTTGGTTCTCTTTTATTTTGAGTATTAATCATTTTTTTGGAGCTTCATGATTTTATAGGGTTGCATTTGATGTTGGCATGGATTGATTGGTGGATACTAATGGAGACTAGAGAGATTTGGGTGAGGCTAAGAAATCTCTTATTTATGGGATCGTATGTTGAGATGGTTACTCTTTGGTTAGGATTTTAGCAAAAAGACTAAGGAGCCTACACCTGTTTATGGATTGTTATCCCCCAATTTGAGCATTGAAAATTTTAAAATATCCCCTATCTAGATGCTAATCAAACCTGCAATGATTGTGCAAAATGTTTCCTTGTTGCCTATCATGTGGACTAGAGGTAAATGATTTTGATGCTTTAATCAAGATAGACATTCAAAATGAACGGAAGGAACCTCTAAGAAAAAAGTACAAGTTGCATCTATCCTTGTGGACATTGAAGTCACTTCCATAAAGTATATCTTTCTTTATAATCTTGATGATTAAATGTGATTTTTATTGTATGGATTTATAAAATTTGTCCATAATAATGACCAGAGGTAGCTTACACAAATAATCATTACGTTATTTCTTTGCAAGATGAGGAGCTACTTATTGTGCAGAGTTTGTTTTGAGTAATGGGAGTAAACAAATGTCAATCATTCAGATTACAAAGATTGAATATTCTAGATATGTAGTATGAATCAGGCAACAGATCGAGATGGTATTGATGTCAAATAAAGGCCTTTTGTTCGCTGCATATTGTAAAGGTTGATCTTGGAAAGGAACGATGCCTATTTGGACTGAGTTGCATTACCACCGAGCTTTTCTTCATTATCCACAATACACAACCATTCTCATTTGTTTTTTAAAGTAATTTTGGTACCTCACATACATTATATTGCTTCGAGGATTGTGTAATGAAAATTGAGAGGCCGATACAAGTTTTAAAAATATAAGAAAAGGGAAAGTTCTATTTTTGACCTTTATGCCATTTCATAAAAAGATCGAAACATCTTACAAAGGCAGAGGTTTCTTCATTTGTAGAATCATTAAACCAAATGATATCGAGTATTGTGGAGAAGTCGAGGAGTCGAGAGTTTTGGAAATTCCTGAACTCTTAATCGAAGGTTTGAAAGTTCTTGAAATCACTGATCTCCCGACATCATGGATGGGACTATATATATAGATCATCTACAATTTTCACTACCTTGGTGCTGCTTTTAAAAGGAATTTTAACATTGATATGGTATTTATTTGATCAAGACATGATTGATGATTGACATGTCTCATAGAATCCGGTTACAAATGGCCTAAGGTTTTATCACCAAATGCACTCAAGATATGGTTATGGAGAAAGTGAGGACACGACTTGATGAAAGTTGTTTTTGGGCAATGCTTCATTAATCTAAGCTAACATTTCTGAAAGGATTTATAATTCTGTTTCCCAATGGCCAACATATTGGGAGCAAATGCCATCTTTGCGTAAACAAGAACATAGCTCTTGAGATCTTCTTGTCACATAATATGGAGAGTAACATCAATCGAACATCTACTTTATTAAAAGCTAGAGGACCCCACTCTTCCAGCTAACTTAAAGAGAAATCATTTTTCTACCCTTTTTGGTACTGACTCCAGTGCACTAGAATTGTTTTTGATTAAGAAAAGACTAAGAGGTTTAGGTTTTCTTTCAATTTCCAAAGCTACCTGCTCTCCAAGTTCTTCTTGGGTGAGCTGGTACAAGTTTGAAGTGAATATACAGTATCCAAAGGACATAAAAGTGGCAACATCCATGAGTATTCCTCAAGAGATTCTACCATTGGTGGTTGCTGCAATTAATCTAAAAAAATATAGAGTGGAAGAAACCTGGTATCCTATGTCACTTCTCAATTTTACATAAGCTTGATGGAGGTATACTTCCGATGGGGTTTGTGAAAGATGTTGCAAACAAAAATGCTAAAGCTAGTTCTAATTTCTTGAGTCATGAGAGCAATGAAAGGGCTTTGCTAAATCGTCTGATGATTAAACTTCACCAGTTGGATCCCAATGTGTTAGTTGAGCACAATATATCAGGCTGTGATCTTGATGTTCTACTACATAGAGCACAAACATGCAAGGTGCCTAGCAACATGTGGTCCAAAGTTGGAAGGCTCAAGCACTCTGTAATGCTTGAGCTTAGCAAAGGAAATAGTAGCTCTAGAATGGGAGAAACTGCAGGACTCATGGCTTGTATTGCAAGTCGGTTGCTATGTGATACTTATTTGTCTGCTTGTGAACTATTGAAATAGATGCCTTGTTGTCTCAAGGGTTGATGTTTCACCTAAGTGTGCTTACATTGACACATCAACTTACAAATATTAGTGGAAATCATTGGAGTAAAACACTACAGGGGGCTAGGGCACAAAGAGTTGAGTGTCTTCTACTACATGAGTTCCATGCATGGAAATATATTGTACCAGATAAGATAGCTCGAGAAAAAGATCTCACTGCATCAAAAATAAAATTAGCTTCAAGTAGTTGGGTTGCAAATGCGATGAATAAATTGATGTCTCTTCATTTTTCTTTACAATGCGCATAGGGATGGAAATGAAATTCAAATTACTGAATGGTTTCTTGGACACATGGCGATGAACTACTGCACGAGATTCTTAAGGAGCTTCCAAACAGAGAATAATTGGAAACTTTTTCAAATGAAAATAAAAATTGCAATTTAATTTCAAGAAATAGTTTTTCCATGAGAAGATGAAAGGTGAATTTCTCTTGATATAATCTTTCCAAGAAAAAGTTGCAAAAATTAAAAAGATCTCGATGAAGAATTTATAAATATGCCATTTGTAGACATAGGAGGATCTCTTTCTCAACTATTTGGGAAACATGGGAGCAATTCTATTTTCTTTTCAACATAGTCTTGTTGTACAGGGATGTCGAGTTTGTGAACTCACATATTGGAATTGAATGAATAAAGAGGATATTTATGTGTCTTTGAATTTATTAATGTTTTCTTTTGATTGCAATGAATTGTGCTTCCTTGTAATTAGTCTTTAGTGTTATTATGTTATATCAGACCGTGTATGTATTTAATTATGAAACTTTGAATTTAGATTAAATCATCTATTGAAAAGGGTTTGTTGTTATTTCTTTTCTTGAGTAGCATTCGTGGGTGTGGATAAGTGGACTTTGAGTCATTTGTTCTCATTCATTTCATTCTAAATTAACCCTTCGCATCTGTGTCATGGTTATGCACAGTTGTTAGTCTCCCTTTTCTGCTTTCCAGTTAAAAGCATTCATTCATTGCATATCATTCAAAGGTAGTTATGCCTTGTAAAATAAGCAATGAGCACTTACAAATACCATTGCAAGTGACTCAACTATTGGTCAGATTGTCATTTACATGGGCAAGAGAGTATAAAACTGAAGTGACAAATCTGTTTACCAATAGATTTTTGGCGACTCTGATGGGGACGTGAAGATTGGTGCATCCCTATTCTCTAGTATTTTGAAGGTACCTCATCAAAAAGTGAGGCTGGCAACTTTGTTTTATTTGAAGAGCTTAGAAAATGGTTCAATTAGATCAAATAAATCAAACCAAACCTAGAAGATGACCTATGCCAACAATTGAAGAGATATTGGCTAAAGATGATGAAATACTTCATTCCCTATGGAACAATCTCAAAGAAAGCATCTATGAAGCAGAAAAGAAAATGCTACATCCATCCAAAGATTACAAATCCACATCATTGCTCAAAATTTTGAATCATAGGTTTTATCTTCTCAAAGACCTTGAACAAAAGATTCATCAGACAGTTGTAGAAAGATTAAAATTGCTCAAAGAAGAGCCAAAGAATAAGGATCAAATTTATTATAACTTTTCTGTTCTTGGTGAATGAGATTATGTGCAAACATATGTTAATCCCAAAGATTTGTTAGTTCCATGTAATCACAATCAACAACAAGATAGAATTTTGAGCTAGGCTGAAAATAAAGGACAAGAATCTTTCCCAACATGCATGCAAAGCAGTGATATTGAACAATCATCCACTTTTGTTGAAGAGAATAATGGAAAGGTACTATCAGAAGAACCCAACATCATTCTCATTCCAAAATGGTGCCTGGAAAGATCAAATGATGACTTTTTATGTGGAATCCTAGACGAAGATGGTCACATCACTGAAGTGAGTGCAGCCACTTGTGCCTCCGGTGATATGAAAGAAGGTATGAATGGTATTGTATTTTCTCTTGAATATATTTTTTTTAAACTTTGAGATTGATGAAAAGGACCAAGTGATAGAAAGTATTTCTTATGAGGCTGAAAAAGGGTTTTTAAATCATAATTTAGACATGTATTTTTTTGTCTTTGATGCTACTGATTTAACATCTGGAGAAGTGACACAATAAAATCTTGGCACTTCTCCTGAATACTCAAAATTTAAGTTTCTTGATGAAGAAGATGGAAAATCACAAGATGAGGTAACATATTCTTCCATTTTCATAAATTCCTTTTCCAAAGGAGACATTACACAAGCTCATATGGTCTCATCTCAATTTAATATTACCCGTGGTGCTGATTCAATGAAGGAAATGTATGCATGTAGAAATGAAATTGAAAAATTTGATGATATGATGATTGACCTTGAAAAGGGAAAGGGAATGGAAAAATTGCATTCCCAATTTTCTTATCCTCTTGGTGATGATGTTCCTTGTGCAAGAGGAGAAGAAGTTCCTTCTATCAAACTTGATCCTATGCTTGTAGAAAGTGATATTTAAAAATCACAATCAATAGTTACATTTCCAAAGATTGATTCATCGTGCAATTTGCGGAAATAATGTTTCATTTCTGATGTTTTCTTTACAAGTCCTAGTGTAGATAATGAAGTTATGATTGATACATAGCTGATGTGCGAAGTTGTTGAAGTACCCACATCAAATCATGAAGATATCCATATTCATGAAGAAGTTTCATCAGATGTGGAACATCCTGCTGTAATACATTATTTGCAACATGAGGACATAGGTATGGAGGAAAAAAATTCTCTTGAAATGTTCTTTGATGAAGAAGTGGATACATGTGAAGATAAAGCAGAAACGGTTTCCCTAGTGCACATACGATCCAAGTTTGAGGATGAAGGTTTTGGTTTGATTTCTCCTCAAAATTTTCTCTCTTTTGGGTGTTATTCCTCGGACAATAATATTTCTAGGATAGATTCATTTGAGCATGCACAAAGCTGTGTCAAAGGAGAAAATCCTATTGTGTCTGCTTATGATAATACATACAAGATGCAGGATCATGAAGAAGAAATAGAAAAGAAAGATCATAAACCTAATAATGAGGATTTAGTGAAGATTGTAGTAAATATACAAAATGTTCCTGATGAGATATTTCTAGATCTAAACATTTCCTCATGTGAAACCATATAAGAGGAATTGAAATAATATAAAACATTGGAGAAGCAAGAAGACATTGGTGATTAGTCAAGCAAAAATCAAGAAGGCAATACATTTCATAATATTTCAACTTGGTGTCCAGAGGTATCCATTTCATATTTTCTCTTTTATGAAATTTTTTCATTTGCTTCTCCATAAAATTTTAAAGAGGATTTGCATGATACATCCATAGATTCAAATCGTGAAAGACACATTCAAGAACTTGAGTTTTCTATACTTCAAGTCATACAGGAAGAAGTGTTTCTCAGCATGCATGAAGACATTGAAGTATTTTCTGATTCATACACTTTCCATGAGGAGCAGTTATTTGGATGTAGTGTCTTATCTAGAGGATTTTCATACGCTAAAGATTACACAGTTGCTATTCAAAGAATCAAATCATAGCTAGGTATTATAACACTCCATGGGCATAGTTTTCTCTTCCATTCAAACATCTATTTCTCCCTACCTATAAATGGATTTTCATAATCTCTTGGAGTGATGATAGTTTGTTGCACATAGTCCAGGTGCATATTGGTGTCTTAGGTTATTGCTCATTTTTGGTTTGGTTCCAATTTTGGTTTTGGATTGGGTTCTCCTACTATCCCATTTGACTTTGTTGCCCAATGGAATTGGAATGGTCTGCCCCAATGATTTTGTAGTTCTTTGCATTTTTCTAGGAAATACAGTCCCCAGTCAGAGCCAATGTTATCCCCCAATTTGAGCATTGAAAATTTTAAAATGTCCCCTATCCAAATGCTAATCAAACCTGCAATGATTGTGCAAAATGTTTCCTTGCTGCATATCATGCGGAGTAGAGGTAAATGATTTTGATCCTTTAATCAAGATAGACATTCAAAATGAACACAAGGAACCTCTAAGAGAAAAGTACCGATTGCATCTATCCTTGTGGACATTGAAGTCACTACCATTAAGCATAGCTTTCTTTATAATCTTGATGATTAAATGTGATTGTTATTGTATGGATTTATGAAATTTGTCCATAACAATGACCAGATGCAACTTACACAAACAATCATTACATTATTTCTTTGCAAGATGAGGAGCTACTTATTATGTAGAGTTTTTTTTGAGTAACATGTGGCAACAAATGTTGATCATTCAGATTACAAAGATTGAATGTTCCAGATATGCAGTATGAATCAGGCAACAAACTAGGATGGTATTGATGTCAAATAAAGGACTTTTGTTTGCTGCATATTGTGAAGGTTGATCTTGGAAAGGAACAATGCATATTCAGACCAAGTTGCATTACCACTGAGCTTTTATTCGTTATCCATAGTACACAACCATTCTCATTTGGTTTTTAAAGTAATTTCGGTACATCACATACATTATATTGTTTCAAGGATTGTGTAATGAAAATTGAGAGGTCGATACAAGTTTTAAAAATATAAGAAAAGGGAAAGTTCTATTTTTGGCCTTTATGCCATCTCATTGAAGGACCAAAGTATCTTACAAAGGAAGATGTTTCTTCATTTTTAGAATCATTAAACCAAATGATATCGAGTATTGTGGAGAAGTCAAGGAGTCGGGAGTTTTTGAAATTCTCGAACTCTTAACTAAAGGTTTGAAAATTCTTGAAATCGTCGATCTCCCAAAATCATGGATGGGACTATATATATAGATCATCTACAGTTTTCACTACCTTGGTGCTATTTTTACAAGGCATTTTAACATCAATATGGTATTTATTTGATCAAGACATTATTGATGATTGACACGTCTCATAAAATCCAGTTACAGATGGCCTAAGGTTTTATCACCAAATGCACTCAAGATATGGTTATGGAGAAAGTGAGGCCGCGACTGATGAAAGTTGTTTCCAGGAAATGCTTCATCAATCGAAGCTAACATTTTTGAAAGGATTTATAATTCTATTGGAAAATGGCCAACATATTGGGAGAAAATTCCATCTTTGTGTAAACGAGAACAAAGCTCTTGAGATCTTCTTGTCACATAATATGGAGAGTAACATCAATCAAATGTATGCTTTGCTAAAAGCTAGAAGACCCCCCTCTTCTAGCTGACTTAAAGGGAAATAATTTTTCTGCCCTTTTTGGTATTGACTCCAGTGCACTAGAATTGTTTATGATTAAGAAAAGAATAAGAGGTCCAAGTTTTCTTTCAATTTCCAAAGCTTCCTGCTCTGCAAGTTCTTCTCGGGTGAGCTAGTGCAAGTTTGAAGTGAATATAAAGTATCCGAAGGACATAAAAGTGGCAACATCCATGAGTATTCCTGAAGACATTTCACCATTGGTGGTTACTGTAATTAATCTAAAAACTATGATTAACGACAAACACAATATCAATGAAATTTCTTGTGTGTCTATTGTCTGTTGTCATAGAAAAAAGGTTGATCAGAGTGGAAAAAACCTGGTATCCTATGTCACTTCTCAATTTTACGTAAGCTTGATGGAGGTATACTTCCTATGGGTTTTGTGAAAGATGTTGCACACAAAAATGCTAAAGCTGGTTCTAATGTCTTGAGTCATGAGAGTAGTGAAAGGGCTTTGCTAAATCGTCTGATGATTAAACTTCACCAGTTGGATCCCGATGTGTTAGTTGGGCATAATATATTAGGCTTTGATCTTGATGTTCTACTACATAGAGCACAAACATGCAAGGTGCCTAGCAACATGTGGTCCAAAGTTGGAAGGCTCAAGCGCTCTGTAATGCCTAAGCTTAGCAAAGGAAATAGTAGCTCTAGAATGGGAGCAACTCCAGGACTCATGGCTTGTATTTTAGGTTGCTTACTATGTGATACTTATTTTTCTACTTGTGAACTATTGAAAGAGATGCTTGGTTGTCTCTAGGGTTGATGTTTCACCTAAGTGTGCTTCCATTGACACATCAAATTACAAATATTAGAGGAAATCATTGGAGTAAAACACTACAGGGGGCTAGGGCACAAAGAGTTGAGTATCTTCTACTACATGAGTTCCATGCAAGGAAATATATTGTACTAGATAAGATGTGAGCTCAAGAAAAATATCTCATTCATCAAAAAGAAAATTAGCTTCAAGTAGTAGGGTTGCAAATGCGATGAAGAAATTGATGTCTCTTCATTTTTCTTTACCATGCGCATAGGGATGGAAATGAAATTCAAACTATTGAATGGTTTCTTGGACACATGGCGATGAACTATTGCATGAGAGCCTTAAGGGACTTCCAAATGGAGAATAATTGGAAACTTTTTCAAATGATAATAAAAATTGCAATTTAATTTCAAGAAATAGTTTTTCCATGGGAAGATGAAAGGTGAATTTCATTTGCTATAATCTTTCTAAGAAACGGTTACAGAAAATAAAAAGATCTCGGGGAAGAATTTATAAATATGCAATTTGTAGACATAGGAGGATCTTTTTCTTAGCTATTTGGGAAATAGGGGAGCAATTTTGTTTTCTTTTCAACACAGTCTTGTTGTATAGGGATGTCGAGTTTGTGAACTCACATATTGGCATTGAAGGAATAAAGAGGATATTTCCGAGTCTTTGAATTTATTAATTTTTTATTTTGATTGTAATGAAATGTGCTTCCTTGTAATTACTCTTCAGTGTTATTCTGTTATATCAGACTGTATATGTATTTAATTATGAAACTTTGAATTCAGATTAAGTCATCTGTTGAAAAGGGTCTGTTGTTCTTTATTTTCTTGAATATCATTTGTGGGTGTGGATAAGTGGAGTTTGAGTCATTTTTTCTCATTCATTTTATTCTAAATTAACCCTTCACATCTGTGTCATGGTTATGCACAATTTTTAGTCTCCCTTTTTTGCTTTCCAGTTAAAAGCATACCGTGTGTTTTCATTCGAGCATATCATTTGAAGGTAGCTGCACCTTGTAAAATAAGTAGAGAGCACTTGCAAATACCATTGCAAGTGACTCAATTGTTGGTCAAATTGTCATTGAGATGGGCAAGAGGGTATAAAATTGAAGTGACAAATCTGTTTACCAACAAATTTTTGGCAACTCCGCTAGGGATGTGAAGATTGGTGCATCCTTATTCTCTATATTTTGAAGGTACCTCATCAAGAAGTGAGGTTGGCGACTCTGTTTTATTTGAAGAGCTCAAAAAATGGTTCAGTCATATCAAATAAATCAGCCCAAACCCAAAATATGACCTATGCCAACAATTGAAGAGATATTGGTTGAAGATAATGAAATACTTCATTCACTGTGGAACAGTCTCAAAGCAAGCATCTTTGAAGTTGAAAAGAAAACGCTGCATCCATCCAAAGATTAAAAATCAACATCACTGCTCAAAATTTTGGATCATAGGTTTTATCTTCTCAAAGACCTTGAACAAAAGATTCATTAGACAATTGTAGAAAGATTAAAATTGCTCAAAGAAGAGCCAAAGAATGAAGACCAAATTTATTATAACTTTTCTGTTCTTGGTGAACGATATTTTGTGCAAACATTTGTTAAGCCCAAAGATTTGTTAGTGCCATGGAATCACAATCAACAACAAGATAGAATTTTGAGCCAAGCTATAAATAAAGGACCAATATCTTTCTCAACATGCATACAAAGAAGTGAGATTGAACAATCATCCACTTTTGTTGAAGAGAATAATGAAAAGGTACTATCAGAAGAACCCAACAACATTCCCATTCCAAACTGGTGCCTGGAAAGATCAAATGATGACTTTTTATGTGGAATCCTAGATGAAGATAGTCACATCACTGAAGTGAGTGCAGCCACTTGTGCCTCCAACAATATGAAAGAAGGTGTGGATGGTACTATATTTTCTCCTGAATAAAAAATATTTAACTTTGATATTTGATGAAAAGGACCACGTGATAGAAAGTATTTATTGTGAGGCTGAAAAAGGGTTTTTAAATCATAATTCAGATGTGGAAGTTTTTGTCTTTGATGCTATTGATTTAACATATGGAGAAGTGAAACAATAAAATCTTGGCACTTCTCCTGAATACTCAATATTTAAGTTTCTTGATGAAGAAGATGGAAAATAACAAGAGGAGGTAACATATTCTTCCCTTGTCAGAAATTCCTTTTCCAAAGGAGACATTACACAAGCTCATATGGTCTCATCTCAATTTAATATTACCTGTGGTGTTGATTTAGTGACAGAAATGTATGCATGTAGAAATTAAATTGAAAAATTTGATGATATGATGATTGAGCCTGGAAAGGGAAAGGGAATGGATAAATTTCATTCCCAATTTTCTTATCCTCTCGGTGATGATCTTCCTTGTGCAAGAGGAGAAGAAGTTCCTTCTATCAAACTTGATCCCATGCTTGTAGAAAGTGATATTCAAAAATCACAATCAACAATCACATTTCCAAAGATTGATTCATCCTGCAATTTGCAGAAAAAATGTTTCATTTCTAATGTTTTCTTTACAAGTCCTAGTGTAGATAATGAAGTTATTATTGATACATAGCTAAAGTGTGAAGTTGTTGAAGTACCCACATCAAATCATGAAGATATCCATATTCACGAAGAAGTTTCATCAGATGTGGAACATCCTGCTATAATACATTATTTGTAACATGAGGACAACGGTATAGAGGAAATTTTTTCTCTTGAAATGTTCTCTAATGAAGAAGTGGATACATGTGAAGATAAATCAAAAACGGTTTCCCTAGTGCACATATGATCCAAGTTTGAGGATGAAGGTTTTGGTTTGATTTCTCCTCAAAATTTTCTCTCTTTGGGGTGTTATTCCTCAGACAATAATCTTTCTAGGAAAATTTGATTTGAGCATGCACAAAGCTGTGTCAAAGGAGAAACTCCTATTGTGTCTACTTATGATAGTACATACAAGATGCAATATCATGAAGAAGAAATAGAAAAGAAAGATCATAAACCTGATAATGAGGATTTAATGAAGATTGCAGTAAGTATACAAAATGTTCCTGATGAGGAGATAGTTCCAGATCTAAACATTTGCTCATGTGAAACCATATCAGAGGAGTTGAAAGAATATGAAACATTTGAGAAGCAAGAAGACATTGGTGATCGGTCAAGAAAAAATCAAGAAGGAAATACATTTCATAATATTTCAACTTGCTGTCTAGAGGTACCCATTTCAGATTTTCTCTATTTTGAAAATTTTTCATTTGCCGCTCCATCAATTTTTAAAGAGGATTTACATCATACATCCATAGATTCAAATTGTGAAAGACACATTCAAGAACTTGAGTTTTCTATACTTCAAGTCATACAAGAAGAAGTGTTTCTCAACATGCATGAAGACATTGAAGTATTTTCTGATTCATACACTTTCCATGAGGAGCAGTTATTTGGATGTAGTGTCTTATCTAGAGGATTTGCATACACCAAAGATTACACAACTGCTATTCAAAGCATCAAATCGTAGCTAGGTATAATAGCACTCCATTGGCATAGTTTTCTCTTCCATTCAAACATCTATTTCTCCCTACATGTAAATGGATTTGCATAATCTCTTAGAGCGATGATAGTTTGTTGCACCTAGTCTGTGTGCATATTGGTGTCTTATGTTATTGCTCATTTTTGGTTTGGTTCCAATTTTGGTTTTGGATTGGGTTCTCCTATTGTCCCCATTGACTCTATTTCCCAATGGACTTGGATTGGTCTACCCCAATGATTCTTGAGTTCTCTGCATTTCGTGAGGAAATACAGTTCCTAGTTGAGCCAATGTCATCCCCTAATTTGAGCATTGAAAATTTTAAAACCTGCCCTATCTAGATGCTAATCAAACTTGCAATGATTGTATAAAATGTTTCCTTGCTTCCTATCATGTGGAGTAGAGGTAAATGATTTTGATCCTTTAATTAAGATAGACATTTAGAATGAATGGAAGGAACTTCTAAGAGAAAAGTACCGATTACATCTATCCTTGTGGGTCCATTGAAGTCACTGCCTTTAAGCATAGCTTTCTTTATAATCTTGATGATTAAATGTGATTGTTATTGTATGAATTTATGAATTTTTTCCATAACAATGACCAGAGGAAGTTTATACAAACAATCATTACGTTATTTATTTACAAGATGAGGGGCTACTTATTGTATATAGTTTGTTCCAAATAATGGGTGTGAACGAATGTCGATCATTCATATTATAGAGATTGAATGTTCCATATATGAAATATGAATCAAACAATAGACTGGGATGGTATTGATGTCAAATAAAGGCCTTTTGTTCACTGCATATTGTAAAGGTTGATCTTGGAAAGGAACGATGCCTATTTAGATCGAATTGCATTACCACCGAGCTTTTATTCATTATCTATAGTACGCAACCATTCTCATTTGGTTTTTAAAGTACTTTTAGTACCTCACATACATTATATTGCTTCAAGGATCATGTAATCAAAATTGAGAGGTTGATACAAGTTTTAAAAATATAAGAAAAGGGAAAGTTCTATTTTTGGCCTTTATGCCACTCGTCAAAAGACTGAAGCATCTTACAAAGGTAGAGGTTTCTTCATTTGTAGAATCATTAAACCAAATGATATCAAGTATTGTGGAGAATTCAGGAAGTTGGGAGTTTTTGAAATTCTCAAACTCTTAACTAAAGGTTCGAAAGTTGTTGAAATCGCCAATGTCTTGACATCATGGATGGGACTATATATATAGATCATCTACAATTTTCACTACCTTGGTGCTATTTTTACAATGAATTTTAACATCAATATGGTCTTTATTTGATCAAGAAATTATTGATGATTTCCACATCTCATAGAATCCGGTTATAGATGACCTAAGGTTTTATCACCAAATGCACTCAAGGTATGGTTATGGAGAAAGTGAGGCTGCGACTAATGAAAGTTGTTTCCAGGAAATGCTTCATCAATTGAAGCTAACATTTCTTAAAGGTTTTATAATTCTATTTCCAAATGGCCAACATATTGGGAGCAAATGCCATCTTTGCGTAAACAAGAATAGAGCTCTTGAGATCTTCTTGTCACATAATATGGAGAGTAACATCAATTGAACGTCTGCTTTGCTAAAAGCTAGAGGACCCCCCTCTTCCAGCTGACTTAAAGGGAAATCATTTTTCTGCCTTTTTTGGTACTCACTCCAGTGTACTAGAATTGTTTCTGATTAAGAAAAGAATAAGAGGTCCAGGTTTGCTTTCAACTTCCAAAGTTTCCTGCTCTCCATGTTCTTATCAGGTGAGTTGGTGCAAGTTTGAAGTGAATATAGAGTATCAAAAGGACATAAAAGTGGCAGAATCTATGAGTATTCCTCAAGAGATTTCGCCATTGGTGGTTGCTGCAATTAATCTAAAAACCATGATTAATGACAAACACAATATCAATGAAATTTATTGTGTCTATTGTCTGCTTTCATAGAACAAAGGTTGATTACCCAATACCAAAGGTAGAGTGGAACAAACCTGGTATCCTATGTCACTTCTCAATTTTACTTAAGCTTGATGGAGGTATACTTCCTATGGGGTTTGTGAAAGATGTTGCAAACAAAAATGCTAAATATGGTTCTAATGTCTTGAGTCATGAGAGCAATGAAAGGGATTTTCTAAATCATTTGATGATTAAACTTCACTAGTTGGATCTAGATGTGTTAGTTGGGAACAATATATTAGGCTTTGATCTTGATGTTCTACTACATAGAGCATAAACATGCAAGGTGCCTAGCAACATGTGGTCCAAAGTTGGAAGGCTCAAGTGGTTTGTAATGCTTAAGCTTAGCAAAGGAAATAGTAGATCTGGAATGGGAGAAACTCCAAGACTCATGGCTTGTATTGCAGGTCGGTTGCTATGTGATACTTATTTGTCTACTCGTGAACTATTGAAAGAGATGCTTGGTTGTCTCTAGGGTTGATGTTTCACCTAAGTGTGCTTCCATTGACACGCCTTAAAAATATTAGTGAAAACCATTGGAGTAAAACACTACAGGGGGCTAGGGCACAAAGAGTTGAGTATCTTCTACTGCATATGTTCCACGCAAGGAAATATATTGTACTAGATAAGATGTTGGCTCAAGAAAAAGATCTTATTGCATCAAAAAGAAAATTAGCTTCAAGTAGTGGGGTTGCAAATGCGATGAAGAAATTGATGTCTCTTCATTTTTCTTTACGATGCGCATAGGGATGGAAATGAAATTCAAATTACTGAATGGTTTCTTGGACACATGACGATGAATTATTGAATGGGAGCCTTAAGGAACTTCCAAACGGAGAATAATTGGAAAAAATTTCAAATGAAAATAAAAATTACAATTTAATTTCAAGAAATAGTTTTTCCACGGGAAGATGAAAGGTGAATTTCACTTGCTATAATATTTCTAAGAAACAGTTGCAGAAATTGAAAAGATCTTGGGGAAGAATTTATAAATATGCAATTTGTAGACATAGGAGGATCTTTTTCTTAGCTATTTGGGAAATAGGGGAGTAGTTTTGTTTTCTTTTCAACATAGTCTTGTTTTACAGGGATGTCGAGTCTGTGAACTCACATATGGGCATTGAAGGAATAAAGAGGATATTTCTGAGTCTTTGAATTTATTAATGTTTTTTTTTTATTGCAATGAACTGTGCTTCCTTGTTATTACTCTTTAGTGTTATTTTTTTTATATCAAACTGTGTATGTATTTAATTATGTTTGAATTCAGATTTTAAATAATTTGTTGAAAGGGGTCTGCTATTTTTTCTTTTCTTGAGTATCATTTGTGGGTGTGGATAAGTGGAATTTGAGTCATTTTTTCTCATTAATTTGATTTTGAATTAACCCTTCGCATATGTGTCATGGTTATGCACAATTTTTAGTCTCCCTTTTCTTCTTTCCGGTTAAAATCATACCATGTGTTTTCATTCATTGCATATCATTCGAAGGTAGCTGTGTCTTGTAAAATAAGTAGAGAGCACTTGCAAATACTATTGCAAGTGACTCAAATGTAGGTCAAATTGTCATTGACATGGGTAAGAGAGAATAAAACTGAAGTGAAAAATATATTTACCAACATGGATGTGAATCCATTAAGGACATGAAGAGAATATTGTGATTATTTGGTGTTATGTTCAGAAGACAATATTGTATCCCACTCTCGGTCTACTCGACAGGTGAATGATTTGAGAGGTATTGCCCGCTTGTTTATCAGATGCATTATTTATTTTGTATCTTGTATTCTCATATGAGTTAGTCTTGAATATAAAAAAATTGAAGACTTGTTAAGAAGATGATGCATGGTTTATGGAATTTTCGTTGTTCTCCTTGTTTTCGTCTTGAGCTATGGATCTAGTTCTGAGGACTTGTATAGGAAATGGTTTGTGGCTTTGGGAATATTCCCTTTGTTGTGGGAATGACTAGTTGGTTTGATATAGCTTTGTATGAGAGGCTTACATCTATTGTTGCCACTTTTTCATTTGATTTGAATGTTAGATGTTGATATCCTTTCAGTTTGGGAATGACAAAGGAGATATTATATTACACATCTTGGTACATATTAGTGTGGAACAAGGATATGGTTTTATTTGTATGTTGTCTCTTTGGTCATGGTATTATTTCTAGATGTTTGTGTTCACATGGTTGAGTGTGAATAACTTGGGAGAGCTATGGAGACTAATGGTAAGGGAGGTATTGCAACATATTTGGTTGTAGGATTTGCATATCATTGTATGTTTCCTTAACACCATGTAATAGAGGAGTTATCAACATCCTCTATGTGAAGTACTATAGTTATACTTGGTATGCCCTAATATATTTTTAGATTTGAAATTACTCATGTAGTGGGATTTCCTAGATATATGTCGAGTTATCCTCTATGATATCTTGGTTTGTTGGATACTAATTTATGATGAGTTTGTATGCTTCGTTGGATTTGGATCTACAAGTTATGTAGGTTGTGGATTAGCTACCCATTTTATTACAGTGGGATGAATCGAATGTGGATTGTCTAGATATCCACAAGATTGTTTTAGTGTTAATGAAAACTTGTTAGTTGATCTTGTCTATGGTTATTTGTTCATTTTTATGTTGCATTGAGATAAGAGGATGAATATACAAATACTTGATTGTAGATTTTGGGTTGGTATGTTGTTGGCATGAAGTTCTATCTATGATTGGTATACTTGTTTTGAGGTATGGTTAGCTTGGATGAGTTACAATTTGTTTTGGTTTCTATTCCAGGTGGTATGAGTAAGGAAGCTACTTAGAGCCTTGTTATCATTTGAATTTGATGCTTATGTTCATGCAAAGATTGGCGCAAGTTTTAGTGATAGTTGATATCTTTCACCTTGGCATGTTCCTTTTTCTCCATCTAGATGACATGTTGGAGGACCTAAGGAGTTTCTTTCTTTATGGTGGTTATCATGATTGCTTTTGTAGGTATCTTGTTGGAGAATGAGAGCATGGTGAAGATTCAAATGGTACATGTTTGGATAAGGGATGATTTTCCCTTGTTTGTGATTCCTATGGGTGTATTTATAATGTTGATGTCAAGTGGGAGAATGTTAGGATTAAGGTGTCATCCACCTTGTAAATCCTGTCATGGTTCCAAAATCCTTGGAAAGTGTCTCTAGGCACTTAGGGTGTGTTGGGAAAATATTTTGTAATATTAATTCTCACCATTGTTTGTAATATACTCATAAGGGGTGATGGGTCCACTAGCAATGATAAAGGTGAAGTATGAACATAAATATTTAATTTTGTCTTCCCCAATTGTGGATACCTAAAATGAGATAATAAAAGATAAGGAAAATGATAAATGAGTGAATTTTTTGGATTCTCCAAGTGGGTGCTTGGAAAGTGGCAACATGTGTCACTTGGTTTTCCATCATTTATTGCATTTAATGTAATGTTATCTCTCAAGATTTGGCACCCAAGTTGGAGGGAAAGTATTGAAATCCAAAATAGGTTTCCTTTCATATTTCATGGAGGATTTACAAGGGTTGGGTCATTTGGATTGAAGAGTCATATTTGGAAGCCTTGTTTTGGGCTTAAGACCTCTTCACAGATCTATAAAATCAGCTCTTTGGGTGTAGAAAATATGAGGAACAATTGAATGTAGTAGGTTGAGGCATAAGGAGGTTGTTCAAAGGTACATAGGTGCTACCATGGTGGAGGAAAAGAGGAGAATGGAAGTGGTTGTATTGTAATCTCATTTATTTGATGATAATGCATACTTGGCCTCTCTTCTTGGTGGAGTTTTTTCTCGCAAGGTTTTCTCCACGTAAATGATATGTTATGTGATGATCTTATGTTTTTGATTTGTGCCTAATTTCTGATATCTTATTGTGATGATTATAAGTTCACATAAGGTAGTGTTTATGTTATTTTGGATCTAATCATGGTAATTCCGTATTAAGGAAACTTAATTTTTAGATTTGCATATAAGTTTTAGATTTTAATGTTGTTGTAGTCAAATCCTTGTATATTAGATCCATTAAAGTCATATTTATATGGAGATTGAATTTCCTAATAATTGGTATCGAACATGTTTACTTCTCATTAGAAAGTGGTTTGGTGGGGCTATGAGCATTGGAGAAGGGGAACACAAAGTGTGTCCAACTTGGGGTATAGAGTAAACTTGGGATTGTCCTAGACAAAGCTTTATGTGAGTAGGTACATTTGTTTTTACATAGGTCCTCCAATTGCATCATAGTGAGAGGCAATACCACTAAGATCTTCCTAGGGTGAGAGTGGCTTTTCCAAGTGCTATGATTCAAATAAGTATTGAAAACCATTGATGCTACAATATATTGAGAATATTATACATATGATTATGATGTTAATATTATTGAATTATATGGATGTGTTATTCAATTTATTATGCTAATTATTTATTTCTGAATTCTCATTAAATTGTTACACATTTTCTTTTATATTGGTTATTCACATGTCTATTTTAATAATATTACAACTTGTAAATTATCTTAACTCTAATGTTCAATCTATTAAATATGCTACTAATACTTAAATAAATTGGGGAGAAAAGGAACATTATATTTGGTATCAGAGCCTAATGATCATGCCTTCCTATCTTTGAAGTTTTCTTTATGTTCTAAAATTTTATATCCCAATCTTTAAAATGCTCTTTATGTATGTCTACATTAAACATTTGTGTTAACCTTTGAGTCATGATAATTTATTTTATAAGATCTAACTTATAACCTTTATCCATATACTAATTTTGTTTCTCTATTTATTCATTGGAATTAAATTTTGACATTATTAAAATCCTAAACCATATATCTATGTTCATATTCACATTTAAAATCTTGTCTAGAATTAATATTACTTTGAAAACTCCCTATTTATACATAGAATTAGCTTAAAACACCATATTTATAATTTATCACTAAGATTTCTATATATAAATTTAAGTAAAATATTAACCTATAAACCCATAATCTTTTTTAATTATAATAAATAAATAATTTTTTTTTTTAAATAAATAATTTGAACATATCTTAATTCTAAGTTAAGCCTATTCCTCTCTCTTTTAATCTCTATTATGTTTGTTATGAATCCATCCTTTAAAACCATTCAAGCCCACTTAATATTCACACTATTATATATATTTAATGTGATCATTTATGTCTTTTTGTAAACTACAGTGGAAAATGAACCATTCATGATTGTTTGTATCCTCAAATTTGAGTAGTTATATATAAACAATGGACCCTCACTAAAATAATACATCTCTCATGGATTGAGCCCACTTGTGTTAGTGGTCATGTATCTAAGTATGACATTATATTCATGTGTTTCCACACAAATCATAAGAGGCACTTACCTTATGGATTTTTGTGAGCAACAACTATTATATAGATAGGGGACATGCCCTCAACATCCTAATATAATATAACATGCATTACTAGTTGAATGATAAAATAAAAACTTGATCGATTGAGGGTATCTTGGGGTTGATATTGAAGGGTTTCAATGATGGGTTCTACAAGTGATGCAAGGACCATATTCTCCTCTTTTCATGTTGCATAAAAATACATTTTTGAGCAAGCACAAGAGTTTACACATTGTGCACATTAATAAACTGTCTTTATCCTAATATTATGGATGATTTAATTATCTCAATTATGATTATGGTATAGGAGGATAAGCATTGTAGATCCTCAATTTGGAGGAAAAAAACCCATAAGAAAGGATACTTAGAAATATATAAAGAAACAAGGTCAAAGGCTATCCCAATGGAGATAAAAATTGAAGGAAAACATATACACAATAATTAATAGAGCATAAATAAATGAAAGAGATTTTAAAAACAATTTCATGGGAGACAAAAATGACTTGGCTTTTAGGTTTAACAAGAATCATATAGGTGACATTGTGAAAGATGAATCCATTAAAATTGGGAAGGTGTTGTACAGTATTCAAATATTCTTCCAAAGGGGCATATAGCACCTTCAATATGGAAATAGATTGAAATATCACAAACTTTGATATGAGTTATTAGAAGAAATGACATGTATGTTCAAAAATATATTTTAGTTTTAAATTTGGGATATAGGTCTTAATTGCATGTATGTAGAGATTTTCAATGTATTGGTGAGCTTGAAAGGGCGAACATGTGAACTTGGTAACACATAACAAAAATAATAATTTTAAAGTGGACTCTTGTCATTCATTCAGGAATAGGATATGATGTTGGCCAAAGCAAATCATGAAAGATTGATTAAGTGATTTTTTAAGACACTTGGTAGAAAATTGAGGATTCAAAGAAATAACTCAATAGACATCGTAAACACTAGTTGTTGATCTTGAGGATACATGGTAGCTACATGGTTGAAGGGAGAATCAACTGGTGAACACCCAGAATACTAAGAGGGGGGCGAATCAATAATCTATACAACCAATTAATCCCAAACCATTTAATTAACAAAGTGTATCTAACTTTAGTAATGAATGAAAACATGAAAGAGATCACTTGACCATATAACACATGAACACCAGGATTTTTACTTAGAAAAATCAAAAAAGGAAAAACCATGGTGAGGATTAGCTCACAATATATTATAATTGGTTATAAGATATTACAGGGGCTCACTACCAGGACTCACTATCCTTGTAAGGCTCAAACCAGGAATAGATACAAAAAAAAAGTGGCTACACAACCAAAGTGTGAAATAATACAAGGTGCACCTTCCTTGTACTAAATTCAATTCCTATGAAGCTCTAAATATAAAATATTGCTCTACTCAGTAGTCGCTCAACATTCACAAAAATTCTGCCCTTATTTTGATCTCACACATACAAATTTGCAAGTTCACACAATGTTAGATCTCGTACAAATCACATTACATTGTTAACACACTATGTAACTCAAAAATTTCCTACATATATACCCTATTACATCCGCATACATCAATTAGGTCAACCTAATTAGATGTAGCCCTATTTTAATTCAAAATAGATTTTTAGCTCCATACATGATTAAAAAAAATATTCATGCTCAAATCAAATGTGCAATACTTGATTTAGGTTGACATGGAACTAAAATACGTTTTACTAACATCCACAATACATACATATTTTCAACACATAACATGTGTGAGGTCAGCCAAGAATTGGACCTAAACACAAAATAAGCCAACTGATCACACACCAATGATCCATCTGATCAAATAAACATGCGCCATCTAAAATATATAATGTTGACGTCTATAAACCATCTCCTAAAAATTGTAGAGTTTGAATCCAAACACTGGAGGAATGTGGACCAAATAACTCATACCCATTTACACTGTATAAAGCCAAAAACTGTATGCCAAACTTTTGCTACTTGTAACTTTCAGCCTGTTCATCTAAAATCGATGAAAACTTGATCATAGATGCATTTAGTAGTCCTAAATATTATACTATAACCACATAATCAAATCTTATAACACAAGCAATTTCATACCAAATTACCGGATTAAGATGTCGCCAAAAATTATTTACCAGATCAAACAAAATTGTCATTAATCAATGTTGGAATCAATGAAAACACAACAAGGGGTTCCTTCTTCATTATTTCAATAATACCCCCTTTGTAATTGATGGAAACATGTGTCAAAAATGAATCTCCCAAAAAAAATTTCAAAACATTCATCATCAAAACTATCTTCAAAGACTTGTATGAACTCCCCCTTTCAAACATACGTCAAAACTTCTCTCAAGACACAATATCTTAACAACTCTAGTACTCAAAAATTCTCCCCCTTTGACATCAAGGACAAAGGGTGGGCCGGTGAGACACATGTAAGCTATACAACATGATGTATATGTACACAAAAACATCTAAAATGAAATGAGTGGCTCCCCCTTAGGGATTTATCCCAAAAATTGCACTCGATCATATGTACAAAGAAAAATTGAAAGCAACTAAAACAATAAAAGGAAAATCATGAAGAATGTTTATTGGGAGGTGGAGGCACCTTCTAACTCCTTGATAATGGTTTCCCAAGCAGATTTTCCTTCATCCCAAATCTTCTTGGCTGTAGCAAGTGCCTTATACATTGATTCCAACTCCACTAAGCTCTCCTCTCTCTCTTCCATAGTATTTGGATTAGGATTTATCTTTTCAAGTTTTTCAACTTCAACAAGAGCACTTGATATTGGTATATTATTTCACTTTAATAAGTCTCCAAGCTGTCCAAATTGCCTTATAACATCTTCTTTCTGTCTTTGTAAAGTGAAGAACTTATTTTGCAAGTCTGAAATGACATTGTAGGAGGCATAGTTTCTATCTTTTGCAAGCTCATATGCTCCAGAGGCATTAGATAATTGTGACTCTATTTATTCCATTAAGTCCTTAATGCCTTGGGTGGCATCCGACTACCACATGCAATACAAGAATAATGTCTGAGCTTCATCTTCACATTCCTTCACTTCTTTCAAGCATTTCACCACCTTGCTATGTGCAGTTGCACATCTGTCCTGAAGCTCAAGCAATCTCTTCTTAACAATACTTGAATCAACTTCTTTTACAATCTTCTCCTTTAGGTTAGAGGTATACTCCTTGATTGAATCAATCATAAACTTTAAATTATCAAGGTGTTAGAGAATTGTCAACTGTGGTACCGAGTGTAGCATCCTGTAGAGCTTTGATGACATCATTGATTAGTTCAGTCCTCTTCTGAGGAGTCTCAATAATTTCCTTTCTTCTGGAGGTAAGAAAAGTATCTTCGAGATCCATCCTTTGAATATGTGAGATCTTATTAAAATCTACACATCCTTGATGTGATGGGAGTTGAATCAACTGGGGAGGAATGACTGGTTGAATTCTTATTCACCTCGTCAGAAGACCCTTGAGTGTATTATCAGAGGATTCCTCAAGTGACTTTGATGGCTCAATGGTATTTTAGGATTCTTCTTCATTTATTTCAACTTCATTCTCTTCTTGGTTCTCTTCTTTCTCTTCTTCTTTTTTTGGAGGGGTTTTCCTTTTGTTTATCTTTGTTTTCATCCTCCTTTTAATCCTCATAATCTTTATTATTATTGTTCTTTTCATCTTGACCTTCTTCTTCTTCTTCTTCTCCATTTTTATTTTCTTGACCTTCATTTCCAACATCCTCATTTTTCTTTTCATGGTGGTCTTCAACATCATCATTGGCATCAACCTTATTCTAGTCTTCATTATTTTCACTAGCTGTATTTTCAATATCTTCCAAAGGAGCGGATGTCTCTGAGAAAGCATTTGCATCATCTACTAGTGGTGGAGAAATCACCACATTCTCTGTGTCATCAAATGATGGAGTTTCTTCTGTAATTTGAGCATTTATATCTTCTAAAACTACTTTAAAAACAAGTGAATTGGTAATTTGAGGAATATTTTTCTCTCCATTAGTAACCTTTGCACTGTCATACTCCTTTTCTTGAGTAGTTTTAGATGATGAAACTGGAATCATCCCAAACTTGTCTACAATATCACTAACCGTATTTATTGTATCTTGTTTTAGCTTTTCTACTCTGTCCTCTTCTCTTCCCATAAGTATGGTTACTCTTTGTTTAACCCTGGACTATTTGGTATACACTTCAAATAGTGTGGCTTTGTCATTTTCAGATAAAAAGGATCCAATTTCCTCTAGAGCATCGGGTTTCATCTTATCTTCCTTTTCAATAGCCTCATGTCTTCTTTCCATCAATGCATTCCACACAACTGTAGGAAATTTTTCTTGAATGTTGTTTATATCAGTCTCTAGAATGATAGTATATTGAATGATTACTTCAATGATTGTTTTATGACCTTCTTCATCCACTTCTTCATATAAATTTGTTGTGGCTTCTAACATATTGTCATGATTCAACATATTGCTAACAAGAACATCTACTTTCATAGGAGAGTTAACACTTACCGAAGGAGTTTTTATCTTATTTTTGTTTTGCTTTTGCTTCGGAGAGCCTTCCTATGCTTTCTTTTCTTTCTCCTTCTCAGGCTTCTTGTCAACATGTACTATGAAAGCTTCTCTTTCTAATTCTATTTCCTCTTCTTCTAAAGTGTCCACTATGTTAGTTTTAGTCTTCTTTGTTCTGGTGCTTGCTTCTTGAGATGCACCTTCACCACTTGTAGTGGCATTGCTTCTCCTTTTCTTAGTGAGTTATTGTTCTCCTTCCAATCCAAGCTTGATCTCTTCTTCTACCACAACTCTTAGGTTTCTTTCTCTAAAATCCTTTTGTTTCTTCCTCCTTCCATATGTAGTAATGGGTGCTATCAGAGGTACATCCTTTCTCTTTGAGGTCTGGGTGCTAGGTCCAGAGGGTGCAAACACATTAATTTTTATTGGAGCATTGGTCTCCACATTCTTCCCTTTCACAACAGTTGTGGCAGTAGGTTTTGGAAATGAAAAGACAGGGGTGGAAGCTGATCTTCCTGATAGATACGTGGTCTAGAGGACTCACCAGCTGTACTAGTTGCTTTGGCATCCCTCTCTATAACAATTTCTCTTAATTTGTCTACTTCACCTTTTGAAAGTCCATGCAACTCAAAGTATTGTTCTACCTTTTTGTTAACTCTTTTGGTTCTCGTAGGTGCAGAGGTCTCCAAGTGCACCTCAGTTTATTTCTCTTCATATGTGCCATGTCTTGGCAAGGAGGGGTCCTTAGGACCATTTAAAAATAACTCAATGTATCTCTCAACCTCATCTTCAACAATCTCATATCCAAGAGGCTGAATCCATATTGTTTTGGGTTTAACTGCCTCTATTATACATTCATTAGTGGATACAAGAAAGGTTATATCATTTGCATACTTCTCTACTAAAATTTTAGGAATTCTTTCTCTGTCATTCATGTTCTTTTGGAATACTACAAAAAATGCAGTCAATGCATTATCTTAGGCTTTATAATCTCCAATGTTGTGTAAATAATAAAAAAATTGGTGTGCCACCAGTTTGCTTCTATCCCACACAATGTCTCTTCTTCTGAGTAACTCCCTCAAAAAGTAGAATAGAAAGCATACAATCAGAGTTCCAAATTTAAAAACATACTTCTCTTTAGTTTGATTCAAGTTCTCCCGAAGTTGCTACAAAAGCAACTCACATAAGTCATAATCCTTCCCATTTACCACCATATCATGGGCAACATAGATTGCAGTTGTAGATACTAAGTTCTCCCTATTGGTAAAGTAGATCTTGTGGCCAATCATGATCAATGCATACTATACAGTAGGATTGGTGATGGGTTTAGTTGTTAGTGCTCTTATGTCAAATGTGGCACTAGTTAGCTACATAACCATATCATTCTTTATAGAATTTAGCATTGGTATGGGTCCGATATCACCCAACCATGTCACAGCCTTGATTAATTCTTTTGAAATTATTTTAGGCATATCTTTCCACATAAATTTTTCATGTATTTTGCTCAGGGCTATCCTCACATATTTCTCATCCAAATCACTACTAAAGTTAGGGCACTAGTTCCAAATATCTAGCTTCTTTCGCACTAGGTTTACATATTTTGGTTTTACCAAAAAGTCATCTCCAGTTAGCTCATTATACCATTGAGTTTTAAGTACTTGGTGATCATACTCATCCAATTTTCCATGTATATAGGTCCTAGTTTCTTCAATGGGAAAAACCTTAATTGGGATCTTCGAAAATGCACCGCTGGGGTCATTGTCAAAAACTTTCCATGAAAACCTCATAAAATTTGGTCTAGGTCTCTTTGTGATGTTGATTACGGTTGGTGTAGCCCTTTTAACCTTGATTCTATCTCAAATTATTATAAAATTTATTGCTATTTCAATCCCACAAAGCACAGATAGTTGTAAATACCTTTTTCACACTCAAAAAGATCTAGGGTTTGAATGTTTTGAACCAAATTGCTTTGAATTGCCTTTGAACACTAATTCACTCCGCTTCTCTTCATCAATGTGCAAAAGTGATTAGAAACAACTTAGAATTTTACTTTATAGCTTACCGATCTACCCTAATTTTGCATTTATTACTTCAAAATTTTGAAAAGCTGAGAAATCGTTTATTGTTACACTGTAAACCCTAAAATGCTCTGCTATTCTTTAGATTTGCATATTTTCCACTAGAATATTTTCCAAAAGCTTAAGCATACCATTTTGCACCATATATCTTTATGTCACTACTTGACACCTCATATATCCAAGGGGTTGTTAGATTTTTCTATCATTGCTCCCCCTAAGCCCATGCCTGGGTTTAGTTTTCAAGAGAATTATCCACACCAAAGGGAGGTACAAATACATTTGATTCATCCTTGTTCTCAAGTTCCTCTTTTTTCTTCCAAATCTTTTCCATTTCCTTCTTGACTTCTATAGGATCAAATTTCTTCACAGGTTCATTCCTTTGTTCTGGATTAGTTTGCCTTCCATTCTTGCTTCTGCAAAGTCTTGAAATGTATCCAAGTTTGTTGCAATTATAGCATACAACATTTTTCTAACCAAACTGACTTCTCATTCTTGATCTGCACTAGTTAGCCTTATTTCCAAATACATTGCATGTATTTAATAGTATCCATTGAAAGATTGAAACATTCTACCAATATTGAATCTATTCATCATCTGACTTCTACACTTAGTAGCTCTATGTCCATATTTCTTGCATACAAAACATTGTCCAGAAAAGGATCCAACATTTTGATTCATTCTACTACATTCAATAGCCTTATGTCTAAATTTATTGCATGAAAAACAAATACCATTGAAAGATGGGTACCTTTGAGCATTTGGTTGTTTGATAGGAGGTCTTCCAACATTGCTTCTTTCATTTCTGAATTGTCTACCATTTCCTTGAGTCTTCTTTTGATTGTCAACCTTGTTAGGTGTTTGATTTTCCTTTAAGTTTTGTCTTTCTTTAAGTCCCAAACCACCTTTATCCTTAGATGGATTCTATCCTACAATTAGTTCATCAAGCATAGTAGTACTTGTTTTGAATTTATCCTCATGAGCTCTTGCTTTCTCCAAATATGATCTTAGGGTTATCACTTCTTCTTCAAGTTTTGTGCATTCATTAGTCTTTCTTTGTATCTTAGCATTTAGACAATCCTCAATTCTCTTCTTTTCTTCTACTTGTACTTTCAGTCTATTAATATCTTCATTTGCCTTCTTCAACTGTTCATTAACTTCTCTATGTCCTGCTTTGAACTTCTTGATTTGTTCTCTTAAATTTTTCACACATTCATTTGCTTCCTCTAAGCTTTCCTTCAAATTTTTGTTTTCACCTTCAACTCTATCAAGATCTTCAAGCGCAGTGTTAAGTTCTTTGTCAAACATGTAGTCATCTTCTTCATATTCAATTGCAGAAATTTCTTCCAGAGGAATAGGATACCTTTTATCAGCCATGTGTTCAAACTCCAAGATATGCCTCAAGCTGTTAGGATTCTTAGAAGGAACTATGCTTTGATACCAATTGTTGAACACCCAAAATACTGATCACAAACCATCCAATTAACAAAGTGTATCTAAATTTAGTAATGAATAAAAATATGAAAGAGATCACAAGACCATATAACACATGAACACCAATATTTTTATGTGGAAAACCCAAAAAGGGAAAAACCATGGTGAGGATTAGCTCACAATATATTATAACCAGTTATAAGATATTATAGGGGCTCACTGCCAGGACTCACTGTCCTTGTAAGGCTCACAACCAAGAATAGATACAAAGAAAAAGTGGCTACAAAACCAAAGTGTGAATTAATACAAGGTGCACCTTCCTTGTGTTGAATTCAGTTCCTATGAAGCTTTGAATACAAAATAGTGCTTTGCTCAGCAGTCACTCAACATTCACAACAATTCTGCCCTTATTTTGATCTCACACATACAAATTTGCAAGTTCGCACAATATCAGATCTCATACACATCACATTACATTGTTAACACACTATGCAACTCAAAAATGTCCTACACATGTACCCTATTACATCCACATACATCAATTAGGTCATCCTAATTAGATGTAGACCTATTTTAATTCAAAATAGATTTGTCGGCTCCATACAAGATTCAAAAACATCTTCACACTCAAATTAAACATGCAATACTTGATTTAGGTCGGCATAGACCTAAAATAGGTTTTACTAACATCCATAGTACATACATATTCTTTTCAACACATAACATGTGTTAGGTCAGCCAAGAATTGGACCTAAACACAAAATAAGCTAACTGATCACACACCAATGATCCATTTGATCAAATAAACATGCACCATATGGAATATATATAATGTTGACATCTGTAAACCATCTCCCAAAAATTGTCGAGTCTGAATCCAAACATTGGAGGAATGCGGACCAGATAACTCATACCCATTTATGCTGTATAAAGCCAAAAACTGTATGCTAAACTTCCGCTACTTGTAACTTTCAGCCTGTTCAACCAAAATCACTAAAAAAATTGATCATAGATGCATTTAGTATTCCTAAATAACACACTGTAACCACATAAACCGATCTTATAACATGAGCAATTCCAAACCAAATTACCAAATTAAGATGTCGCCAAAAACTGTTTATCGGATTAGACAAAACTGTCATTAATCAATGTTGGCATTAATGACAACACATCAAGGGGTTCCTTCTTCATTTTTTCAACATCAACACCAGCCGTTGATTTTCTTGAAATATAATATGGTGTCATCTCATGGATTTTCAATTTAAAAGTTGAGGATGGAGCTTTGATTAAAGACTTAGCCACAAGGATTTGATTGCTTTTATCTGCTTATTTTCACTTATTTTAACTTTTTTCTTTATTGTTTTCATGAGCTATGGCATAAAATGACACAAGAACTTGCTATTGAAACACTCTTTGCATTCACATAGTTAATATTAATTGATCTATTGCATGCACCCTCATATGATGGTGATAACATAGCCATCTTCTCCCTCAAAATCAATGGTTGTATGTTAATACTTATTCACTTGTCTCAATGGGTGACAAATTATTAGTTAAAACTCTATCAAATTTAATATCTAACTTTAGTATTGGGGTTGATGCTTGGGTTCTATATTATCGGTTAATTCTTTGGTTAAAACTCTATCAAATTTAATATCTAACTTTAGTATTGGGGTTGATGCTTGGGTTCTCTATTATTGGTTTCCTCTCATATAATTTATTTTGTTTCATCAATTGAATTGATTCCTTATACAAATAGTGTCTCTTAATTGGTATGGTATCCTAGCTTCTTGAGTAAACCACAATTCATGTGGGAGACATATCTACAAGAAACTTCAATGATTTTACCTACGTACCTATATGCCATGTTGTTTTAATAGCCTGATGAAATTAAGGTTTATGAACTAGAAGATAACTAGATTTTCTAGATTTTAGGTGTATTGATCTAATATATCAACCTTGGCTAGTGAAAGCATGGTCTTAAGTGTTCCTATGGAAATATTATTTGTGGCCTTTTTAATTTTATGGACACACAATGACATTTTTTTCATGTGTAATGGTTTCTTGATCTTCTTTGTTTAATTAATGTTTGTACTAGTAGAAGGTGCAATCTATGTGTCATATTTAAACTTATGTTAGATATATTCTAGTTTAATTATATATTAATATTTATGATGATGTAGGTAAGGTCGATCAATTAGTTAGGGGTTAATGAAAATCTTAGTGATAGAGGATTCTAGTTTCTAAATCATTGTCTTATGATAGACTATTTGACAATGAGTTTGGTAAATATGAGAAATATAAATATGGTCTTATTTGAGTTTCATAACTTTATGATGACTTAATTATTTATATTAATGCTAAAATATGATGAAATATTAGAGGAAAATTATGTATATTAGGAATTATAAATTAGTTATGACTATCTCTAGTTAAAATGGGGCCTATGAAGTTGACCTCTAAACTAAATCTAGGAATGTGTGAAATATTGTGAACTGGAAATATCTATAAACATGTCCACATAAGTGGATATTATGAGAGTGCGATCTCTATGTTCAAATCACATAGATATTTTTGAATCTTCTTAGTTTTTAATATTGCAAAACTAAATTTAATGATTTCAACCTTTTCAATATTTACAACATTTTGATAATAATTAACAATACATCAACTTAATTGCTTTCCATACACCTCTAATTGGTTGTCTATTTCAATTTGTATGGTTTTAACAAGCAAAGTCAATGAGAATAAAATTGGGTTAAGGATGACTAGTCATTGAGTCATGTTCATTTCCTTGGAATGACTTTGAAATTTGTGGCTTATTTTCACTAAGGTAATCTAGTCTTACCACTTGATCCATTTTAACTCTTTTAGCTCATTCTTGTCACTTATAATTAATCCTAATGTATTATTTTGAGGATCCTTTTCTTATAGCATTAGCTACCTTGTCATAAAAGTAAGTTTTCTTACATTAAAAGAAATTACAAACTTCTCACAACTTTCCTAGGTATATGGATATTTTCTTTAGTAGTAAATTGAAATTTTGTTAGAACCCTTTTGTACAAGGAAGTTCTTTTTAATAGAGTTAGTAATAATAAATTTGGTATAATAAGGAGCTAAAATGTTTCTATTAGCCTTAGACATGGGGACATGTCAAATTTTTACTAGGGGAGAAACCACCTCTAAAAATTTTAAATACACATCTTCATGGTGGGAAAATGGTTATGTATAGTTATGCCATATATGTGGGCTATATTGATCAAATATATTTAAATTTAAAACTTCATTTTATGGTGCAACAATATTAAAAGATGTAATGAAATCCTTCACTTATCTTCACAAGTTAGAATTCATTTATAGAGATCTCAAGGCTAATCATATTTTTGTAGATAATGGTGGCATAATCAATTTGAAAAATATTGGAATACATTGTGAATGAAATATGAAACCCAAAAAAAGAACCTATATTATCTCTTGGGATCACTATTGTAGAGCTTTCTAGTGATGAACCTCCTTACATGAAAAAATATATAATGGAATAAATTGTTGAATGATTTATGTTGTCTTCCTGTAAAACAACAATGTCTCTAGCCATTATTTAGAGGTCTTAGTGTCCTTGTCAAGTCTCATATCATAGGACATGATTCAATGAAAATAATTATTTTTATAGTCAAATCATCATTTTAACTAAACAAATCTTCATCCTAGAAGTGACTTGAAATTTACTTAACCCAGTTTCTTTAAGGAAGATTAAACCTTGTATTTCTCTATGAAGTACTCTGTAGGTAATGATAATTTACTTTTATTCTATTGTTGTTTAAGATGCATTATGAAATTATTTATACCATATTTTTTTATGTTGTACTTTGTTATTGGACTTGATCAACCCAATAACCTTGTATATTTTCCTTATTGTCTAGGACTAAGATTCTTGGAATGCTTATCATTATTGCTTACTTGTGAATAGTTAATATCATGCTCAAATTATTTGTGATCAAGTCGGATATTATAAAACCATATTGATAACAATAAGCTGGTTTACATTGCATCCTTGTTGGATCCAAGGAATTACTATAGAGATTTCTTTGAGTGACTATGTGAAATGATTATAAACTTTGTTTACGGGTAATTATCTACTTGTTTCCATTCAATTATATTTGATAGTGGAAAAGAGGATACTCATGTAGTCTAGAATGCATGAGTATCATATTGGGATGTATTTTTAGTTTTAGCAATTAGGGACTTCATAGCATGTGTTATGCATATGATTCTTTAATCATGTTTTATGTATTAAAATAATATACTTACTAAATTTATATTGAAGAAAAATAAAACATTTTTTAATAAGGGTTTACAAGATGGAAAATTTAGTATATAAACTTGCATTAGCTCCTTGCAAAATCATTATTTGATTTATGCAAAAATGAATCCATAGTTTGAATCATGTTATTATTAAGCAAAGTATTTTTTGAATAAAGTTAAACTAGAAAAAAGTCTTATTAGGCATAATCTAGAATTTGTAAAAAAAACTATAGATAAAAATAAATTGAAATAGATTTATTATGATATTGATAGTGCTACATCCACATTTATTTAACTAATTTTTCTTTTGTGAGCTATGATGTAGATTCAACACAAGCTACTAAGGACAATAGCTAAATTATGAGGTGAGAAATGTTATGAAACTTTTTCCCCAATGTGAAAATAAAGTTATGAAAGAATTAAAATGAGATAGAAAAATAAAGGATAATATGATCCTTTGATTTAAATGAAGATTAATGAAGAATATTTAAGAAAGATCTTTTTAAAAAGAGAGAAATAATTATATTTATTAAATAATAATTAAAGGTAACCTTTGTGAAAGGGTGTGATGGTTTGGAAACCACCCCTTAAGGCTTATACAAAGCATTTTATGTGAGACTTGGAAAGGGGCATGGAGATCACTCAAGGAAGAAGAAAGTGATTTGGTGGGGCTATGACAATTGGAAAAGGGGCACACAGAGTGTGTCCAACTAGGGGTACAAAGTACTGTTGAACAAGACAACTGAGAGGGGGGGTGAATCAGTTGTAGAAAATTTAACCTTTAAAACTTCTACCATAGGTTAGATCAATTATCATTCAGAAATCCTTTACTCTATAATGTGATTAATCATTAAGTGCAAAAGAAAAAACTAAAAGAAGTAAAACCATACACAATAACATTAGATTTACATGGAAAACCCAATAAGGGAAAAAACACGGTGAGGATTAGCTCACAATATAAAGAATATCAAAATTGAATACAAAGGCTCACTTCCAGAAAGGCTCACTTCCAAAACAAGACTTACTATCTAGAACAAGACTCACTGATCAAAATGGTTAACCAACTAGAGGGCTCACTACAACAAAATCACAAAGAAGATAGAATAAATTTGTTACAAAGAGAAAAAAGTCTCAATGCAACAAATATTTCCACCACAATTCGCTCATACACTTGCAAACATGCTTGAATGATAGAGTACACCTTCAACTCACTGCCTCTAGAAACTCAAAAGTTAGATTTTGCATTGTTATGCTCAAACTCGCATCACACACACACTTTTTCATATCTATCTCGCATCAATCTTTCATTTATCTTGCTTTTCCTCAATCATCTCAATACATATTTATACCGTCTTCAACCTTGAAACTCATCCAAGGTAGGCCACACACCATTTGCATTTACAAATTAAAATTAGGTCGGCACCAAAACATTCTATGGTGGAATTATAATGAGGGAAAACCCAAGCACACATTAAATGAGGACCTAATAAGTCCCAACATGACTCAACACACTTCCATAAACTTTGTAAGTAGTTTTTAACACAAGGTCAACCAATACCTGTGTAAAACACATAAAACAATTGAGCACACACAACCTTAACACAACCAAACCTCTTCAGATAACAAACTTAAATTGAACATGATCTTATTAGCTTATTTTTAGAACCACAAGTCCTGAAACCATAAATCATAGAAATACAAAGCAACTACATTTCTTCTATACCACAACCAGATACACAGAAAAGCATAGTACACATATTGGTGAACATATCTCATACTGTACAACAATCCAAAAAACCAAAATCTGGATATAGAAACTTCCAACAACCATGAACAATACCTGAAATCCTCACTAGCATAGCAACACATCCCAAAGCAAAACCTGAAGCAAACACTGAATGCCTAAAAAAATTATTTATTACAATTTTCTCAATATCCTCGACATATACAATCAAAAACTTGTTTCCATGACATCAATGAAAACAACAACTAGTTGACATGACAACACCTTCATCCTTGCAACAATTTCCCCCTTTGTCATTGATGGCAACACATGATGTGAAAAACCATCAAAGACAACACAACCGTTTTGAACCATCAATCTCTAAGAATGCTTTCTCCCCCTTTGACATCAATGACAAACGAAAAATATATTTAACATTTTTTTCCCTTTTAACATTAAGAACATTACTAGTACAGAATACTCCCCCTTAGGAGTGCACCCAAAGACTTCTTCAATGACAACATGTAACACTACCTACTCCCCCTGAGAGGTAGCCACCAAACGCCAATCCAAAAGAAAGATAGATCCATAGACCCACCAGACTGATGCATCTCCATATGCACCTAGTTCAAGAAAGGAGTGGCAATAATCCCTAACTTATCCTAGAGATACTCAAAAGTATATTTAGGAAGAGCCTTAGTAAATATGTTAGCAACCTGATCCTTTGTACGTACATACTCAAGCTTTACTTCATTCTCCACAACCTTTTCTCTCAAAAAGTGATACCTAATTGATATATGCTTTGTCCTTGAGTGCATCATTGGATTCTTTGAAATGTTAATTGCACTTGTATTATCATAGAAGATAAAAATGGGATCATCATACATTACTCTGATATCCTTGAATGTATGTCTTATCCAAAAAACTTGTGTACAACAAGATGCTGCAACAATATATTCAGCTTCTGCAGCGGAAAAGGAAACTAAATCTTGCTTTTTACTTAACCATGACACCAATTTGCAACCAAGAAATAATGCACCACCACTTGTACTTTTTCTGTCATCAGCACAACTTTCCCAATCTGCATCTGTATAAGCACTTAGTGTAAAATTAGTATCTCTAGGATACTACAAGCCATAATCCGGAGTGCCATTCAAATATCTGAATATCCTCTTAACAACCAAAACATATGTTTCTTTAGGGTCTTCTTGAAATCTAGCCACAAGACAAACTACATGCATTATATCCAGTCTAGTAGTAGTTAATACAATAGTCCTCCAATCATAGATCTATATTTGATTTGATCATCCTTAGGAGAGTCATCATCTTTACTCGATTTGTATCCAGTCACCATAGGAGTGCATACCAGTTTGGAACCATCCATCCCAAAATTCTTCAACATTTCTTTTACATACTTCAACTGTGAAATAAAAATCCCTTTTTCTGTATGATTGATTTGTAGCCCAAGAAAGAAATTCATCTCAGCAAACATAGACATCTCAAATTATTTTGCATTTCTTCAACAAACATTTTGCACATTGTTTTATTTCCTCCAAAGATAATATAATCAACATATACAACCACTATCCATATTTTGTCATTTTTCAATTTTGAAATAAAGATTGCTATTTTTCGTACCTTTATTGAAATTTTGCTGAATCAAATATCTATCCAACCTTGCATACCAAGCTCTAGGAGCTTGCTTCAATCCACATAAAGCCTTCTTTAATCTATATATCATATCCAATTGATTTGACAATTGAAATCATTCTTGTTGTTCCATGTAGACTTCTTCCAACTCACCATTCAAAAATGCAGACTTTACATCCATCTAATAAACTTTAAAATCTTTATGAGCAACGAATGCTCAAAAAATTTGGATAGCTTCCATCCTAGCCACTGGAGCAAAAGTATCCTAAAAATCTATACCTTCTACTTGTGCGTAACCTCTACACCCAAGCATTGCCTTACTTCTGACCACTTCTCCATTCTCATTCAACTTGTTTTTGAATACCCATTTTGATCCAATTATGTTTTTATCTTCCAGTCTAGGAACCAATTCCTAGGTTTGATTATTCTCAATCTGCATAAGTTCTTCTTCCATTGCTCTCATCCAATGCTCATCTTTACATGCCTCACTCAATGTCTTAGGTTCAACTTCAAAAAGTAAACATAGATTTATTTTAGTAGAAGCTCTCCTTCTTATTAATAATCATTTTGTCTTGTCTCCAATGATTTTATTTTTTGAATGATTCTTTTGTACATATTTAGGTATATTTGGGGACACCACTGAAGCTTCTTCTTCTTCATTCTTCTTTTCCTCTTCTTCCACAACTTCTACTTCTTTGTAATTAGGTTCATCAAATAAATATCCATCAACTTCAATTGAATTCTTCAACACTTCATCAACCTTGACATTTGTGCTTTCTACAATCTTTCTCAGTCTTTTATTGAGATGTAAGCTTTGCTTTTAGTAGAGTATCCAAGGAAGATATCATATCCAACAGATCAAACTTCCCTAAATTCTCTTCATCTCTTCTAATATAACATTTTCTTCCAAATACCTTGAAATATTTGACAATAGGAATTTTTTCACACCATAGCTCATAGGGTGTCTTAGTACTGTTAGCTTTTTCTTGACCTCGATTGAACACATAAATAGCAGTGTGAATAGCTTCACTCCAGTAAACTTCTAGTAGACCTGCCTCAGTAATCATTGATCTAGTAGCTTCTCGAACCGTTTTGTTCTTTCTTTCAACAACTCCATTTTGCTGAGGAGTTCTTAGAGCATATAACTATCTTTTTATTCCATGAACTTCAAAAAACATATTAAACTCATTGGAGGTGAATTCACCACCTATGTTAGAACTCAAACATTTTATTCTCAAATTTGCTTCATTCCCAATCATAGCCTTAAATGCTTTGAATTTATCTAATGCTTCAGATTTATCTCTAAGAAAAGTAACCCATGTATATCTAGAGTAATCATCAATCAGAAGCATAAAATAACTGTCACCTTGTAGACTTCTCACCCTTGTAGGACAATTTCTAGCTTTCTTTCCAAACTGAAAATCCTCTTAAATAGCATTAACAGGCTTTGTAATCCTCGGTAAATCTCTTACAGCTTGTACAACACTAATTGTAACCATATTATCAAAATTCATGTGACATATCCTCTGTTGCCATAACCAATGGTCATTAATCTGAGACATAAAAAAATGTCCACCAACACCCTTAAGTTGATAAATATTTCTTTTAGACTTCTTTCCAGTAGCAATCATTGTTCTGGATCCTTTCCTTATTTCACATTTCTCATCCTTGAACACAAGATTATATCCTTTACTACACATCTGTCCAACACTCAAGAGATTATGTCTTAAACCCTTAACATAGTAGACATCATTACTATTATGTTTTCCATCAAAACTTACTAAACCTGTCCCACAACTCTTAGCACCAGTATCATATCCAAACTTAACTAAGCCTCCATCATATTTTTCAAGTTTAATAAACTTAATTTTATTGTCATTCATGTGATGTGAACAACCACTGTGAACAACCCAGTAGTTCTTTTCTTGTTTAGCATGAAGAGCAAAGATTACAATATCTTCAACTTTCTTCAGAGCACTTTCCTTGACTTTTCTATCAGTATTACCAGGAGTAGATTCATCTTTTATAGCCAAGAACAAGCATTTATTATCATCAAAATCTCCATAATCAAATTCTTCATAAGAAATATCAGCATCTTCATTCATATAATATGTTCTCTTGATCATCTTTCCTTTGCTATCTTTTCCTTCTCTATGTTTATTCTTCTTAGCTCTTTCTGGACATCTCAAAGCATAATGACAAATTCCTCCACAACTAAAATATTTGAAAGGTAACTTACCTTGATAATTATCAGAGCCCTTTTTCATTCTTCTTACAAAGTTAGCTTCCACTTCATCGAATTTTTCTTCATCCAGATCTTCAACTCTTGTAGCCCTGAAAATAGTTTGTCTTCGATCCATTTCTCAAGCTAACCTTTCTCATTTCAAATGATGTTAGAGTACCCAACAACTAATATTTAGTATAGGTCTTCTAATCTAAAAATTCTTCAATAGCAGATGCCTTTTCACTATATGCATTAGGGAGAGTTCTAAGAATATTCTTTACTTTCCTTGATTCATCCACTATTGCACCAAGTTCTCACATTCCACCTACCAGCTCATCCACTCTCTATACATAGGATTTAATGTTCTCATCTTTAGATATATGCAAGATTTAAAATTTTTCCTCCAAGTTTTGCAATTTTGCTTCTTTAACCTTTTCATCTCCTTCATGAATCTTTTCTAGTGCATCCCATACCTCTTTAGTAGTCTTCATATTTGCAACTTTAATTAACTCAGAATGTGAAAGATTGTTCTTCAAATTGAACTTTGCCTTGTTGTTCGCTTCATGCACTTTGATCTCATCTGCTGTACTCAGACCATTAGAAAGAGCAGTGTATGCAGTCTTATAAGCTTTCTCAACATCATATCCACATTATTCCAGATATCCTTCCATATTTATTTTCCAAAGGGAATAGTCAGTCCCATCGAACCTAGGACACTCAATAGTGATCTTTCTCACCATCCCAGACCTTACTTAAGTAGTTAAGATCTTCTCCAAGGAACCAAGATCTGATACCAATTATTGAACAAGAAAATTGAGAGGGGGCTCGATGGATCAGTTGTAGAAAATTTAACCTTTAAAACTTCCACTAGAGGTTAGATCAATTATCATTTAAAAATCCTTTACTTTGCTAATGTGATTAATCATTAAGTGCAAAAGAAAAAACTAAAAGAAGTAAAACCATACACAATAACACCAGATTTATGTGGAAAACCAAATAAGGGAAAAACCATGGTGAGGATTAGCTCACAATATAAAGAATATCAAAACTGAATACAAAGGCTCACTATCAAAAAGGCTCACTTCCAAAATAGGACTTACTATTTGGAATAGGACTCACTATCCAAAAGGGTTAACCACTCGGAGGGCTCATTGCTACAGAATTACAAAGAAGATAAAAGAGATTTGTTATAGAGAGAAAAAATTCTCAATGCAATGAATATTTCCACCATACTTCACTCACACGCTTGTAGACATGCTTGAATGATAGAGCACACCTTCAACTCACTACCTCAAAAAACTCAACAATTAGATTTCACACTATTCTGCTCAAACTCGCATCACACACATAATTTTTTGCATAAATATTTCATCTATCTTGCCTTTCATCAATCATCTCAATAGGTATTTATACTTTCTTCAACCTTAGAACTCATCCAAGGTCGGCCACACACCATTTGCATTTAAAAATTCAAATTAGGTTGGCACCAACACATTCTACGATGGAATTAGAATGAGGGCGACCCAAGCACACACTAAATGAGGACCTAAATAAGTCCCAACATGCCTCAATATGCTTCCATGAACTTCATAAGTAGTGTTTAACACAAGGTTGGCCAATACCTGTGTAAAACACATAAAACAATTGAGCACACACAACCTTAACATGATCCAACCTCCCCAGATAACAAACTTAACTTGAACATGATCTTATTAGCTTATTTCCCAAACCATAATTCTTGAAACCACAAATAAGAGAAATCTGGAGCAACTACATTTCTCCTATACCATAGCCAGATACATAGAAAAGCATAGTACACATACTGGTGAACATATCTCATACTGTACAAAGATCCAGAAACCCAAAATATGGATATAGCAACTTCCAACAACCATGAACAATACTTGAAATCCTCACTAGCATAGCAGCACATCTCAGAGCAAAACTCAAAGAAAACATTGAATACCTACAAACTTTCTTTATTACAATTTTCTCAATATCCTCGACATATACAATCAAAAACTTTTTTCCATGAAATCAATGACATTAGCAGCCAATTGATAACCAATTGACATCAATGACAACACCTTCATCCTTGCAATAAGTACACCTAGGATTGTCCTAGCCAAAGCTTTGTACAAGTAGACATGGTGCGATTAGGTACACCTTTTGTGTGAGTAGGAACATCCTATGTTTTTTACATAGGTCCTCCAATTACATCAGAGTGAGAGACAATACCACTGAGATCTTCCTACGATGAGAGTGGTTTTTCCAAGTTCTATGATTCAGATAAGTATTAAAAACCATTGATGCAACGATATATGTTGAAAATATTATATATATGATTTTGATGTTAATCTAATTGAATTATATGGATGTGTTATTCAATTTATTATATTAATTATTTCAAATTAAATTGTCACACGTTTCCTTTTACATTGGTTATTCACATTTATTTTAATAATATTACAACTTGTAAATTATCTTAACTCTAATATTCAATCTATTAAATTTGCTATTAATACGTAAATAACTTGGGGAGAAAAGGAACATTACAAAACATATTTTTATATATTTTGATTAGTTTATTATGATTTTTTAAAATTTATTGTAAGTAGGTATTAATAATCAAATATGAGGTTGATTAGAAATTAATAGAAAAATATTAAAACATATTTTAAAAAATTAAAACATATATGGTGCACTAGAGGAGAGTAACCTTTTCAAAAGGGTTTTTTTTTCTTTTCAAAAATGATAAAAAAAATTAGAGAAAATTTGACTTCCCATGAAAACTATAACATTCTAGTGAAATTTCACTTTAAAACATTATTAATATTCATTGAATATTTTTCCATGCACTAAATATTGAAGTTAGCTATTTGGGGGAAAAAATTAGGGAAAAAATTCATTTACTCCTTTTTTGTGATGTCGACCTCACTTTTTATTGAAATTTTCAACAGTTAAAATTATGCTCTTAAATTTACAAAAATATATAAAACCATTTTTTTAAAAATTACAAGTATAAACTTCTTCAAGATATCCACATTTCATTAGTTTATGTCATTTTTAAATTCAAAACATAAGGGCCACTTTTATGTGATCAAAGTTGATTTTTTTTATTTGTGTTGGTCATTTCCTTTATAAAATGTGACATAGGTTTGTGATTTAACCTTGGTGTTAGAAGCAACCACATTTCATCTATACATCAAAGGAAAAAATCAAGAGAGTTTTGGGTTCAACTCTTCTTGTAACTCAATTGGAGGAGAAATAAGTGAACAAGGTAAAAGGTTCCATTTGCATGCTTTGAATCTTTATGTCATTTCTCTTGTCTTCAAAATCCATTCAGTCAAAAGATAATTTTCATTCCTTGAATTGAAAGAACAATCTACAAGAAAGAAAAGGGCCACATGCCTCACAATGATAAGGAATTCACAAGACGAAACATTTAGTCAATAGATGTTAGGATACAACTATGCGATCAACAATAACTTACAAAAATTAAGAAAATGTTCTATGCATTGATCATCCCTAAGAGGAATATGAAAAGACATGATTTGCCATGTCCCCTCTCCAAAGCTAAAGAATTAATAATATTATTTTAAGTTGGGCCTAACAATTTTATATTTAAGGGGCAGTTTGATAATATTATTACAATTGATTTAAAATGTTTTTAAACACTTAATTATAAAATATTTTTAAATACTTTGGAGGAAAATTTTAATCCAAGGGAACATTTTGAAAGGTTTAAAAAAGTGACACTTGGCTTCATTTAGCATCATGATTCCTTTGGAAATTTCATTTTGGAGCATTCGTGTTCAAATTCACAACTAAGGATAAAACCCCTTTGTTGTTTGGAGGTCTTGAAGGATAAAAACTATCTAGAAATTTATTTTCAAAATTAAGGAGAAAAAACCTCATTTTCATCTAGATCATCCTCACATAAATAGGGGTTGTATTGAGGCTGATTTTTAAAGTGTCCATGTCAAGTTTCTAGATTGGGTGATTTTATTTGTAAGCAAATACATCATACTTTATTTGGAAGGGTTTCATTGATGACTTCTAGAGTTGTAGGGTGTTGTTTATTATCATTTTCATGTGTAATACTAAGTGTTGCATGGAAGGAGGTATCAATTTTTGGAGGTGACCATGTGTTGAATATTTGTAGCAAATTTACATTTTCTATTCATCTTTGAGTTCACTAGCTTTAGGAAAAAAAATCACATCATCTGTTGTTGCTACATCATCATTTCCAACCATTGATGTTGATCGCCATATTCACCATTGAACTTCAAAAATTATTAGGAAGTTGTTATTTGTTGAGACTGATATTCATTATGTGAATCCCACTAGTCAACTATCCAATCACGACCTTGTAATCAACCACACACCATTAGCAATGGGTAATTGAGGACTGGAGTTGTTATTTAGGACAATTTGATAATTGTAAATTGTTGTTTATATTGTAAGAACCAATAGAATATAATATTATTATTCTATTAGATATTAGGGTACAAATTACAATGAGGTTCATCTCTTCATATGGAGTTTCGAGGATGAAGCAAAATAAACATATAAATGATTAAACATGACAAAACTCAAAATAATGCTAAAAATAACAAGCTCTCTTAAGTCACTAAGATGTTTTTATTATAAAACTAAGCCTTATCTTCTAATAATCATTTAATATTATTCTAATTATACCTCTTAAAGCTTGCTGCACTAAAAAAGTACTAGCATAAAGCATGTCAAACTAAAAACACCATGTCTTTATTTCTAATGGTTTCCAATTAAAAACCATTTGTACCAAGATGATGTACTGAGGTTTCCTCAAGCGTTTTCAATCTAAAAATCAGGTATTTGATCAAAATTGTAAGGCTAAATCATTTGTCACGAACAATTTTTATTGTGTGGTTTCCAAGTGATTCAAGTTTATTTGTATCAAAATTAAATTTCTTACACTAAGTTCAATGAAGGAGGTCATTTGTCCAATTCAAGCCCAAGTGATTATAATCATGAAAATTGGAAAAAATTACAAAAACAATTCAATTTGAAAATTTATATGAGATGGTAAAAATTACTTTAATGGGAATGTTCTTGGTAGTATTTTGACCAATGTGACCAGTTTTCGAGTCATGATGCTCCGCAAATTATGAGATATTAAACTTCTATTTTTGTGCACAAAGTTGCAAAAACAATTAATTCACAATTTTAAAAGAGTTGGGCAAATATTACTCACTAGGTTCATTGTATCAGTGTTTTGAATAATGTGACAATTTTTTAGCCAAAAAAATGCAGCCAATATGAAGATATTACAAATTCTTCATCGGCGAGCTCATAGATCATTTGGTTTTCTAGGATGATTTGTAAATTGTTTTCTGAATTTTTGTAATAGAAACAAAATCTATCAAACAATGAAATTTTTGTAAGAGAAGTTGTAAATGTTGATGGTGAGTTCAAAATTTTCAATATTCTAATGCTTTAAATAATTATTTATTTTGATGGAAAAAGTGATTATTATTGAAAAAAATTATGTGAAAGAAATTAAAAAAAATTACTTTAGTTATGAAAATTTACAACTTGAAGCAAAAATAAAAAAGAAATGGACTGTGAAAATTCACAACCCACTATAACTCAAAAAGTTGGGTTGTGAAAATTCACAACCCAATTTAGCAATTACTTTTCCCACTTAAAAAGGTAGAGCTATTAATAAATCATAGAGTGAACTGCTTGATGCATGTGTGTGCTCTCTCTCTCTCTCTCTCTCTCGACTATTTTGAATATATGGGAAAAAGAAGGTTTTGAAGGGACCCAAAACCCTTTGCAACAAAAGACACAAAATGCTGTCAGAAAAGATATTCAAAAAGCCACCAGTAGCAACCCATCAACCAAAAAATCTCAACAAAACGGGTGCTAAACAAAAGTATAACTAACAACCAACAACACCCAACAACCACAAAACAACAAAACAACCGAAAAGAAACATAAACCCAACATGAAACAAAAAGCAAAAAAGAAGAAGACTAGGTGCTAATCCAAGCTACCCAGGGTCTTGGCCACCTCAATCTGTTGGTTCCTATGTCTTTTGACCATATCCAACAACTCCTTCTCAACATCAAAGGATCTCTTCCAATCAGCCTTCCATCTCAAAGTAGGTCCTTTGTCATCATCCTTAGCAATTTTTTTCCCTTTGCCCTTAGTCATGTGCTCTTTCTCCATAAGCTCAAAGAAATAAACCTAATCCTCCTTGAGCTCACTAATCTTTCTGAAAAGGACTTCCAAGGAGTCTGTGCTATTCTTCACAGATATATGACAAGCCTGCATTAGTTTTTTGATATTAGCATTTGTTCCCAAAACCTTGGCTTCTAGAGTTTTGAAATTTTCCTCACACAGAGATTTGAAGTCATGATAGGAACCTTCAAGGTCCACTATTCTGTCAATAAGAATGTCAGGAATTGAACCCTTGGGAACATTCTTCAGATTCTCTGTTAGACCTCTAATTTTAATATTAATTTTATTGAACTCTTGTAGAGTCCACTTAGCAAACTTAAAGGTACCAATGGCCCCAACCCTAGCCGTATCCAATAAATCATACATGGAGGTAGTGTCATCATCAAGGTAAGAAAAATCCTCAGAAAGAGGATTTATCTTCAAGGGCTCTTGTTTAGCTTTTTTCTTCTCCGCATCCTCCTCATTCAGACCCCTAATCTCCTTGTCCTACTCCATCTTGGGCATGTCCTGCATAAGGGAATACTCAATGGCCACCGTTTTATCACTAGAATCCTTGGCATCACTAGACACATTGGGGTCCTTAGCTAGAACATCCAAGGCCTTTTTCTTCAGGTTAGCAATACACTTTGACAACCTCTGTGGCTTGTCCACCAAACCCATAGCAATATCCTGTGTCCCCACCTTTGGGCCACCACCAACAACATCCTTACCAACAACCACCTCCACAGTTCTAGGAGAGGAATCATCCGACCCCACTTCTATGTTCTCACTCTTAGAAAGGGTAAGCCACTTAGCAGTCTTGTTACTCTTAGAACCACCCACCTTCTTCTTCTTCTTCGAAGTAGCCATAGCTATCGGAGATAAGTCCTCCTCCTCTTCATTCCATTCCTCCTCCTCATCCTCTTCATTCCATTCCTCCTCCTCATCCAAAGTGGACTCGGAACTAGATGACACATCACTTAAAATCTTCTCCTTTCCCTTGATGGTAGGAACCAGAGTAAGAGACTTAACATGCTCCATAATCAATAAAATAAGTCCTTCATGGAGGATGGGAGCCCTCCTATTCTTCAAATGGGCATAAACAGAGACCTCAAAGGACGAAAGTAGAAAGAAAGGAAATGAAATAAAAAAAACCATGTTTGAAATGGTTGAGGAGAGTAAAATGGTGACCAAATATGAACTATTTGTTGAAGAGGTTGTAGAAACTTAAATTTTAACTCATAGCAACCTATATTTCCCAGTTTGCACAAGATGTGGGAGATTTGGAACAATGTGTAGGAATCCATCAGAGCATAAAATAAGGGAATCTTGGAAGATGCTATGAGTGTTTCGGTAGAGACATGTGTAGATGGGAAAGCATAGAAAGACTGAATAAAAAGACTTTAGAAACCTTCAAACATGACACAACATAGTATAGCAAAGGCACATGAATTCTTGATAGAGTATTCCATTTCCTTTGCAAACTCACACCATAAAGATATGTAGAATGGAATTGTTGAAGAGGATGTAGAAACTTATAGTCTGTGTAGAATTGTGGAAGCATAAACCAGGTGAATGAAGTGTTTAATAAACTCCTCAGGATTGTAGAATGTGCCAAAATGGATGAAACAAATCTGTTAAGACTTTGCAAGCCTTCAAGCCTCCATCCCTTCTATCTGTTCCATGCATGCATAAGTTGTGAAACCATGAATTACAATCCATCAAATCATCGAGTTTAGAGGAAATTTGTTTATGTTTTCTCTTAATTGCAAGTGTGCTGGTAGAATTGCAAGATTTTTTGCAAACAAGGGAAGCTCAAAAAGGTGAGAACAACAATGGGCCCTTGATCTGTTGGTGAAGTTGAATGGTTCTTAATGAGTCCATCATGGATCAAGTCTTGTTGAGCCCTGACATCATAAGGGATGAGGTCGGATCATGCCGTAGGCGAATTTTGGCAGAATGGATACCCCTCAGTCCTTGTCTCTTAGCTGAAGAGGTTCAACCCAAGAAGGCTCGTGTGATAGCTACAAATAATTTGTGGATAACCTCTATAAAAAAAAGAAGAGACGAGGTGCAAATTTTTTTGATGAAGTTTTTTGATGCCATTACAATTATTCCAGTTACAAGCACCCGTAAAGATAAGCATGTGAAGGTCTAAAAACATATGGATGGTGAAGAATTGTCATCTCATGAAATGCAATGATTGTGTGATGTGCATGAAATAGATTTAATGATTTTTTTTTAGAAACTTTGAAAGTTTGATGTTGCATCATCTAGGCCTACGCCAATAAATGGGGCTTTGAAACATAGTGTGGATATCCCTTGAAGTGTAGGAGCCCACCATGCATGCAAGAGTGTTGAAAATATGTATTAAGATTCATCAAAAGAAAGGGAGTTTGGCATATGTTGTAGTTGTGGATACCATCATATACATGCACACAGGATGAGGAGGCACATACAAGGAAATTGAAATGTTTACAAGCCATTTCAAAAGATATCATTTAGTGGAATACAATGGTTGTAGAGTGATATTTTCTCTAATTTGCATGCATGCAAAGTGTATGATTTGACTAGACAATGGGTTAGGTAAAATATTGTGAGAATCACATAGATCAAATTACCAATGGAAGAATATTGTGTTGCGAGAAGAGATTGATGTACTTTTTCTCACATGCTAGAGAATTTCATTTTTCGTGCATTATGATCTACCATCCTTGTCAAAGAATTCTCCATTAAAATGTGTGGGTGAAGAGAGTAATATAGTTGTGAAGTTTGAATGTTATCATCATTACTCCTCTCTATTGATAGCTCAAATCTTCCTCATATCAAGTTGTGTCTCACATCATGTTGATAGGTGAAGAAAATGATAAAATATTCCAAGCCTTGAAGATAAATTGATTAGGTAGCATCATTTTTATTCATAATCATGAAGTACAAATATATCAAGGGTATGAGTTCACATCAATGCTAGAGAGTATGCTTCCTAAGATCACATATATAAAATTGGGCCACATCAACCTACAAGACTTCTACAAAACCATGAAATAAGGGAAAATATCACCATTATCTTAGAGGATATTTGAGAGTGGATTGGATCAAGTTGTTGGATTTTTGATATCAGTTCAATGCCCAAATTTAGTTTTGGAATGTATGAAAGGTTATAATCCTAAAACCAGGGAGGTAAAAACTATTGATGATAATATAGTGGCTAAGTTAGATGGTGTTTCAATTGAGATTGTTCTCATATTTCCTCTCAGAGATTAGTTTACAATTATAGACAAAGAAATTGCACAAACACACTTTGCTAAGAAGAAGAATGAGTGTCTCAACACCATGGCGAGGAATTGGTTACATGTGTTGAAGGGAGGAAAATATCAGTTGCCAAAGGTTCTACATAGGTCAATGTTCATCAAAGAAGTCTCAAATATGATTATTTTTCTTCACAACTTGATGGGGAATGAAAATTCAAGTGAGTTTAAAAAATGGATACATACCTTTTTATAATTATCATATGTGCAGGAGATTAGTTTATTGATTGGGGAGACATTATCAGTGATAATCTACATAATCAGTTGACTTGTTTTGAAGATAATCAATATTTCTACATGACATCTTATCTCTTCTATACAATCGTCAATATGAATACATTGATAGGTCTTGAAACCAAAGGTACATTTGATAACATAATTTGGATTTATATTTTTTTATCCACAACTCTAGTTGGATCAAAGTTATAAACATTTCAAGAGAGTGAATGATGCATTCACTATGTTGATGGTAAGGAAACTTCAAGGGAATATATGACTCAGGATATCATCAGAAGAAACTATTCTTATCAAGAATTATGGTAGCTATTACATCTAGTTCCCAAATTTAACTTACATTTAGGTAGGAGGGTATGATGGATATCCATACAAGATGCCTAGGTATGTGGATGATAAGCTCATCTTGGTTGAGTTGTACAAAAAAATTGGAGTGGTCAATAAAAGATGCAAAGAAATGAAGAAAGTAGGAATCTCATTTCATATTGGCCTCTATAATTATAGGTGTAAATCTTCTAGTGATGCTCAAAACATTAAGTGATTGTTGGAAAATTTAAACATTTACTTTCATACCGTGCTAATTTTATTTGATATCAAGAACTATGTTAAAGATAAATTAGATTTTTGTCTAGGTTTTTATCACTTTCTTGAAATTGAAGACTTTTGGAAAGATTGTGAAGATTATTATTAAGTGTGAAAGAAAGACTGGATGAGGTTCACTTTGGAACATATTAAAGATTTTAGGCTTAGTTGGGATGTAGAAGGAATTGAAGATGACATAACTGATTAGATCAATCCCATATATTGAAAAGATTCAGATACAACCTCCTATTGTTTGGTCGAATGAAGAAGTCAGATACATTGATTGATGAGAGAATCACTCATATTCTTAAGAGATCAAAAGATTTGGTTAGAAATAAATTCATCGCATCCATAGTTGCAATACCTTCAAGCAAAGATGATTTGTCAAGGAGGAAAAATGACAAACAAGAAGATTCTTCCTCTTCCTCTTTCATTTCTCAAGATTCTATTATGATCACTAGTTCTCAGAAAAGCATGCAAGTGGGTGGTGATGATGAAGACCCTTCTAAAAAGAAATATTTCAAAAGTATATACAAGATGATCCAAAAATTAGGAGGAAGAGATCAAATCCAAAGGAGAAGACATTGAACCCCACGTAAGAGGAACCAAAGAGAGAGAGTCTATGGATTCTCAGAGGAGCAAGTCTTAGCTATTTCTCATTTTTTTTCTCATTATATCTCCTCATCATGACATACCTCATTCTTTTATCATAGAAAAGCCTCCATCTTTGCTAAATACCAATGCAATTCTATAAGATACTTCTTTCCTAGTTTTCTCTAATCCACCTATATCATTTGATCCATTGGATATATGAATGTTCGAAGATCTTCACAGAGTCTTGCTACTTCATGGTTACAACAAATATTAGTAAAGAAAAGAAGTGACACTCGACTAGTTATCTTGAAATTTGATATAGTTTCCAATCTAATTCAAAGATCTACCAAGTCAAGGAATACCAAAGTTACACCGAGGTTTACAATTGATTCTTAATCTGGGAATATGTGCGTTGAAGTGGTTTAGCCCATTTCAAAGAAAAATATGGATGAATTTGATGAAATTTATTTTAACATCACCAAGGTAGATCTTGGCCCTTCGACACATGAAAGTGATATTCACAAATTTTAGGTGTTCGCAACCAAGTTGATTCGAAGGACAGAGAAAGAGAAGTATATAAAGGATCAACTCAAACAATAGGTGCAAGTTTTTATATCCTATCTTAGGTCCATTGTGGATACATCAACTTTACCCATAAATGTGGCCCTTGCCTTTGCAATTTTTTTTTCTAAAAGAATCATTGAGAAGGGAGTTATAGAGAGTGTGCACAAATACCAATCATATGGAAAGGTAACCAGAAAATGGGTGGATCAGATGAAAGAAAGTGATTTAGATTTTATTGATAAAACTAAAGAAGCTTTTGACAAAGAAAATGTTCAGAAGGAAGAAATTGTAAAGGATCTAAGAAGGATGAGAGAAGAAGAGTCAATGTAGTAGGGAATTTTGAAAGACCACCAGGAGATGAATAGGATAGATGTTAATATCTTGATCGTTGAGAATATTTTATCAAGTATTGAAGAGAGTAAATCTAATATGTGCTTTCAAAGTGTGGGATGGAAGCTTGTAACTATCTGTCAGATTTTGAAAGAACAAGATAAAATTTTGGTAACTTGTGAACAAGTAAAAAAAAGATTCAAGATTATATCCTATCACTTAGCATAGATACTTTTGAAAAAGGTGCAATCCAAGATCTGGATGTTCAAACTATCAAGAGAAAATTTTAAAATATGATCAATACAAAATTATTCAATAATTAGGTCTTCAGTGTGGAGGTGATGAAGAGGTTGAGTAACATTTTTATCACTCTCGTTATGTGTGATGGTCATGTACTTGATTATTGTCAAAGTTTAGAAGGTATTCAAAAAATTCATGATACCTAGAAATTAAGGATGAGCAATGTGATCGTTATTAGAAATAAGCTCATGGCCCAAGTTGTTAAGCTATTCAGGATATTCAAAGAAAAATCTTTCCATTAGAGGCAACTTGCAACATAGAGGACTTCTATAGAAAGTATCATGGATAGTATAGATGGGAGAAAGGATTTTCTTAATGATTTTGATTATACAAATTACTTCTTAAATTTCTAAGTCATAAGCCATTTGTTATGTTTCAATGTTATCTTTTGTAAAAAATGACTTCTTTATCTCATTTTTGTTAAAGATAAGAAAATGAGCCTTCTTTGCACAAAATTTTAGAGATTTCTAACTTAAATAAAGTTATTTTATTTCTCTCAAAATTGTAAAGATAGTTACTCGGGTAGTTACAAGTTAGTTATGAATTAGTTACCAAGAAAAACATATATATGCAAGGCTTATGTTATTGTAAAGGGAAATTTTAATATTCTTATTGCAAGTATGAAGGTGTTGTCATTGATGTCAACAGGCTCGTGTTCTCATTGATGTCAACTATGTGTTGAGGAAGGTTGTGTGCATGTATAGTTGATATATTGAGGAAGTGTTGTGAGTACATAGAGCTATCTTTATGTTGCAGTGTCTAGAGATGTGTTGAATGAAGCAAAGTGCTTAGATGATGTCTCTAGTACTTGGTTTCCAAGTGCTTTTGAGAAAAATTAATAAACAGAGAAAAAATTGTTGTGCAAGTGTTGAGAATGTGCTTCAGGATGTGCTATAAATTTCTTCTATGTTGCTCCTATGCCTATACAAATATGATATGTTGTTCAAGGTTGTCAGTAGTTTCTATATCCAAAATTTGGGTTTCTAGATCGCTGTGTAGGGTGAGATATTTTTACCAGTGTGTAAACACGTTTTCAGTGTTATTTTCTGTGGTATGGGAGAAATGTATTTGCTCCATATTTCTCTACAGTTTGGCTTTAGCTTGTGTGGATTCAGGAAGTTTCTTATAATGTTTGTATCTTTTAGAATTCAAGGTTTCACTTGATTTGGTATAGTACAATGCATGTTTCATGCATTAGTGTGCGAATAAGGTTAACTAGATGTTCTGGGTTGAAATATTTCTATGATGCGAGATTAGATGAAGCCTTTGTTGGATCTCAGGCAGTTCATGGATTATTCTAGATCATGCTCAAGTGAATTTTGTTGTTTGGAAGTTTTGGATTAATTTAAGGAAGTGTGTACTTAATGTTTTATGGTGTTTATGAAATTGTGTTGAGGTGTGTTAGGATTAATTTGAGTCCTAATTAAGGTTTTATATGGGTCGCCTTCATTCCTATCCACCGCTAGAATGTTTGGGTTATGACCTAATTAGAAATTTTAATGTAACATATAGTTATCGACCTTGGAGAAGGTTTTCAAGGTCGAGGATGATGGGTAAAAGTACAAAGTTGTGTCACACTTTTAGCCAACTTATTAACACAAGTGAATTTAAGTATTTCTAACTAAAAATCTATTTTGGTCAAACATATGATCTTGTAAGATTCATTCTAGCTAAGTTAGATATATCCACAACTTTTCCAACTAAAATTGTTGGCTAAATGCATATGTAGCACCACTTTGAGGCCAATTTACCAAAAAAATAGATTTATTTGAAAAAATGATGTTTTAACAATTTCTATTCATGTAAATAACATTTTTAAAAAAATATAAAAACCTTTTTGTAGATCCATAAGTCTAGTTTTCAAATATATATATATATATATTTTAATACTTAAATTATCATTTATATTTTTCTGCTTAGTTTTACTAAAAGTAGGTTATTAGCACAAAATATTAGGTTGATTATGATGACAAGGAAAAATAGTAAAACTTATTAATTTTTTTTGAAAAAATATGATGCACTAGATAAAATAATCTATATCAAGAGGGTATAATTTTTTCCCATTTTAGATAAATAGATAATATGAAAGTTGTAATCAAATGGAAATAATTATGTTTTTTATTTTATTTTATTCGTAAGAGATAATTATATTAAGTTTCCAAAAAAAAGATACATCACGTCTGCAATGTAGGTTGCAAATTTGTAGGAACACACCCCTACTAACCAATCAAGACACCATTCGTTTGTCACTACAGGCCCCGTCGACCACCAAAAATTGCAGACTTTACTGCGATCACTAACCTGAGACTAGGGAGGTAAAACTAGAAGCAGACACCAAAAAGAAAATGCCAACCACCACCCGTATGAGACTATAAAAAATATAATGTTTGACTCCAAATCCTAAGCAACCTACCTGACCACACAGACACTAGCTAGAAACCATTCATCTTTGTAAAGTGATCAAAATATGCCACCCAATCGAAACCACTAACCAATTCCAGCATCAAAAGCTTCTTTAGGAAACTGACCCCATAGGCAACAATTTGACAGTTCCTAACTAATGCCATGCCTTTAAGCTCCAATAGCAAGGGATAGACCTTTATGACCTCACCCATAACCCTAGCCAACAGAAGATCATGAGGTCGAGGCTTGCCACATCCCATAAGAGCTGATTTTGTCACCTCATCCAAGCCGCCTAAGAGCTCTTTTTTGAAGAGCTTGTAGACTATGACCTTTTCCTCAACTTTGGGAGTCCTTACATCCAACACAAATGCCAAGAAATGGGAGGCAATATGGGTGTTAACCTGAAACGTCTCCTGATTCCCCAAAAAATCCTTGCCCAGAATCATCTTTACAACTAACATCGCGTGAGGATCAATCCTCAACATTATCCTTTTCAACCACTGGTCGGTAATGTTCTTGAATGTAGTATGTCGAACCTTGCAATCGAGTTGGATGGGAGTGTCCTATCCTATGCTCACCACTACCTCAGATGAAATCTCAACAATGAATTTAGAACGCTCTACCATGACTACCATGCAGAGCACACCATAAAACAAACCAAGGATGGCAAAAAAAACATGCCCAATTGTTGACATATAAAGAACTTCCTACGTCGAGCTTGCCAAACTTACCATGCTGTGCATCTTCCATCGTGCCCTACCAAATTTCCTTATCACCCTCCACTTGTCCTCAATTGTGCAATATGCCTCATCATATCTCACCAACTAGGAGATGGGCAGTATCAAGCCCAAATTTTCGATGGAGAAAACATCATTACTTGTAGCCACCAAAACCAATGGCATGTAGGAATATTAAAAACTTTAATTATGATTCTTCATGCCATCTCGAAGACTCAAGCGGAGTACAAAGGGAAATCAATGAAAAGATTGCCAATTGCCAGCTCGAAACCAACATGAATTGTTTGCCAACGTTAGTTGTCACACAGACCCTTACCCTCCAAATATGCCTTAAACATGAGTCAATCATATGGATTCAAATAATTTGCAGGCCACGGGAAAAAACCGATAGTCACGGTCTCTCCACATCCTTGTTGTGGAGAGACGCCCCCCCAACCACCCATAGAAACAACTATGTTTTAATATGTGCACATTTTAATATTTATTTAAAAATATATATTTATCAAAATTGTAAAAAAATATATCCATGCACTAAAGTTTCAAGTTATAAATACACAAAAAAAATGGAGAAAAAATAAAAATTACTATATAAAGGTTGACATCTCATGTCACTTCATTTTTCAACATTTTTTCAACAACTAAATTATAGTGTCAATTTATAAAAACACTATATTCAAATAATTTTTTATTTTTTTAAAAAATACAAGCATAAAATATACTAAAAAAAATAAAATTCATTAGTTTAAATCATTTCAAAATTCTAAACCTATATGTCACTTTTTAGTGATTCAAGTTTAAAACTAGGATCAGTGTTGGTCGTTTCTTTTAAAAAGTGTGACATAGCTTTGTGCTTTTACCCTAATATAAATAAGAGTGGTGTTGTAAGATGAAAGGAAGATGAAATATATATGTGAGATAGATGTGAATGATGAATGTGATGTGAATTATAGAAGTATAGATGCAAATTTGAGCAGAGCAATGCAAAATTCAAAGTGTTGGATTCTTGAATGCAATGAGATGAAGGTGTCCACAAGCTTTCATGCAAGGCTATGAAAGTGTTGGAGCATTTGTGGTGGATTCCATGTTTCATTGAGAAGTTATTCTGTGTAACATTTCTCTTCTATCTTCTTTGTTTCTTTCTATGGTAGTGATCCCTAGTTGTGAGCCTTTTTGGATAGTATGTCCTATTCTGGAAGTGAGCCTTTATACCAGTTTTGTAATTACTCATATTGGGAGCTAATCCTCATTGTGGTTTTACCTCATTGGTTTTTCCACGTAAATTTGGTGTTCTCTTGTGTTTGGTGTTGTTATTTTAGTTTCTGTTATCTGCATTTCATGATTAATCACTTTAACATAATAAGGGTTCAATGAATACTTGTGGATTTGATTACTGTTGAGGGTTTTGATGTTTCAATTTTCTACAACTGATTCACCCCCCTCTCAATTGTCTTGTTCATTCAAAAATTCTCACAAACTTGCATAAGGGATTTTTAGAATTATAAAATTCTACAAAGTAATGGAAATCATTTTTGAAGTTGCATTCATGGTGTTTCCTATGTGTCATTATTATTCTTTTTTTATGTTAAGTTGATGACCCTTGTTATCCAAAATCTTGTTGGAAAAAATGAATAGTCAATACTCGATGGGTTACGTTTGAAAACATATTCAATTCTTGGTATCTCAATTTGGATGTGTTATCATTTAAAATCTACAATCATTATGAGGCTCACATGCATGGTCTCTGATCTTTATAATACATTTATTTAATTTTTAAGGAAGTCCACAAAACCCATAATAACTCTTGTACTTTTTGTTTGGGTTTTTTTTCATTTCAGTTAAAATTATATTCAAAAATTTAAAATAAGACCATATGGGGGAGCTTCCCCTCTCAAACATAGAGGAATATTTCTATTCCTTAACGATCTCTCCAACTGTTGGAACATTTTTGCCACTTTCCATTGGGTGATTCATATAAAATTTTAAGTGAAAAATTTATTTACCAACACACCCTAAACCATGAATTCATCATTCTTTAGAAGCTTTCCTTTGAAAAAATACTATACACTAGGTAGAACTCCATCAAGCTACCTTGAACCCTCATAAAGGTGTAGCTCCTAAGATAAATTCCCAAGTTCCCAAATTACCACCCCTCCAATCTCCCGAATTACTAATCTCTTGAACCATTGGAAAAAATTCCATACCGAGCTACAAATATAGATCTCCATTAAGTTTTCTCATAACCCTCATAAAGGTATGACTCTCAATATCCATAGAATCTTAAGCTAACTAGGCAACCATCCATGATGATCTTTCTCTACACTACATTCCTACCTATCTTCAAAGTGTGAGGTTATTTAAAATGAATAAAACCAAATTATTCACCTTTGTCAACATTTGGAGGGTGTTCAAAAATGGCTACATAATATCTTTTAAGCTTTCCTTTGGAAACACAATTTTCTCAAACTCTATAGTTTCAAGCTATGTGGCATATTTTCTTACAACAGTAGCATTCAATTCCCCCTTTGTATTTATTATTTTTTCTTTGTCATTCTAATACTTTACTCACATTTGTAGATAGTTTTTTATTTCCATTTATTATTCTCCACAAGTTCTTGTGCATCAATCACATCTGGATTTTTACTTTCCAAGTTTGGAAGTTCAAATAGAAATATTTATCCATTGAAATTTCACTTTCAAAATTTGTTCAAACTATAAACACCCTTCTAACAAGTTGCCTTGAAATGTGTGCCCTATCTAAACATTGGTACAAACCCTAACTATTGAAAGAAAGAAAAAATTTGCAAACCTAATAATCATGGATGAGAAAACCCTAGGCACGATTTTTAGTAGATTGGGGATCATGATTTTAAAAAAGATGTGGGCATGATTTTACTAGAAATACCTATTAAAAAATATCTTAAAACTTTCACAAATTCCATAAAAAATAAACCCACTTGATTTTATCTTCAATCCCTTGTGTTTGCTACACAACATTGATTAAAAATAAAATAAAATAAATTCACGTAATTCTCTGATACCATGTTGTAAAAACTAATATAACAAAAAATATTATTATTCTATCAGATATCAAGATATGGATTACAACAAGGTTCATCTCTTTATATAAAATTTGGAGGATGAAACCAAATAAACATGTAACTATTTAAACATGACACAACTCACACTAAACACTAAAAATAGCAAACTCTCTTAAATCACTAAGATGACTTCATGATAAAAATAAACCTTATCTTTTAATAATCATTGAATATTATTCTAATAGTTTGAAACTATTTCCTAACCACCTATTTATTGTCCCTACAACCACCAACTACTAGTCTTCAAAATAGGTTGCTACCATACTATTAATCAATGTATTATTCTCTATCAAAAGTCTCAAATTTTCCCTCTATCACCCAAATATATAAATATTCACTAACCAATAGTTGGGTAAATTATTTCTGAATGAAATAATCTCCCTCTAAATTTTATGAGGTACACATCCCTTGTCTAATAAGAAAATATATTCTTTTTAAAAAATTTAAATTCTATCATATGGATACGCTTTTAATCAGAAAGCAAGATTGGCCAAAACAATATAATCAAAAGAGATCTATAAAATGTAAACAATGATCTTTATTCAAGGTCAAAACTAAATTTTTGAGAAGGAAATTAGAACACGAGCTAACTTCATTCCACAAAGCATAAACTAACAAGCTTATAAATTTAAAGATAATTCTAGACTCGAGGAGATTAGATAATAGAGGTGGTTCTCACATTCACACAAAAACGCAATAACCAAAGAAACCAATCACAACACACATCTATTATAATAGATTTCATTTCATTTATCCAAAAATGTAGGCTCATAGATGCACAACTTCCCTCTCTAGTTTAAATTACCTTCTATCTATTTCTTTTTCCTAAAAATTTCTAAGAGAGTTCCTTTGGTAACATCATAGCTAATATATAAATTGCAAGAGTAACTATTTCTTGAAAATAATTGAAAATAAGAGGTTAATAATCCCTTAAGATTCTTGGGATTTAAACACTCTTTTACAAAATAAATGTAATGCCCCACCGCGTAAACCCCAAAGGACAATTAAAACTAACAAATTACAACACAATTTTTTTTTTTAAGTAAAACATAACATAAGATGAACATTAACAAACAACACATGTAATGCAATTATACATATACAACATCTACTATGTCCTCTAGGGTACACACAACTACATTACTAAACATAAAACCATACCATAACGATAATTAACAAATCCCAAGATTACATTATAAACCATTATATAGGGAAAGTGAACAATGTGCATACATTCATTGAATTGCATCAATGAGAAACATCTACAAATGAACACATAAAATAATCAAGAGTATACATATATTACATTGATCAAATTGGAATGTACATATTCATCAATATGAAATTACATTGTTTCGGGATTACATATGCACATTAATGCTTCCCGACACAAAGGGAATGATACATCAAATACAAGAGTATTACAAAAATGATCATGGTACAACTAAACTGTGGTGAAGCTCTGGTTCAACTGCATTAGTACAAACTCCACGCTTCAAAAACTCCATCTAGGAACCCAATGGGGTGCATAGCACATTCCACCCAACCATGTGGACTTGAAGGCCCACCCCTTGTGCTAGGAGATGACAAGAAAGATCCACGACATAGAATAGTCAAGCAGAAGGCTACAAACACAGAAAACCAAGAGTAACAATAACATAAATGACAACTGCAACAAGAATGACTGATGAACGTACGACTGCTTCTAAAGACACATAAAGGAAAGGGAACAATAAGGACACTATAGGAAGAGTTTCATCATATGGCCCTAGCACGAGTTACCTTGGCTGCCTCTCACTAGGCGCTGACCCCCATCTATGGTTACCCTAGCTACCTCTCACTAGGCGCCGGACCCATAGGGTGACACATGCAGGACCACTAACCTTTCGTGAGGAAAAGGTAGTGATCTTTCCGACCATGGCCTTCTCAACACATCCTTATCCTGTGAAAGCATTAAAGGCGTGGGCGAGGCATCTTACTTATCTTATTTAGTGTGATCCTACCCAAACCCACTAGTTAATTTTATTAGGTTATCACTTGTTAAGGAAACTCTTCTATGGGTTACCCAGGCTGCCCATTTGTGCGTCGGCCCCCATGAAGAGCCACTCTCCCTAACAATCCAAAACCACAAAAATCCAAATACAAATGCGAGGCATGAACCTTCTCGCCCAAAAGCCACATCAAAGGCCAAAACCATGATACAAGGAAACACTCGCAAGAGCTCAAAATTAGAAATACGATCAAATGAATTACAACGATCCAATCATGGAAATCCAACATAAAGCAAGTTTCCCATTGCCTCTAGAAGCCTAAAACATCAACCATCCATAAACTCCCAATTGAGGGTACTCAAAACACTTCGGGTTCCCAAAGGATTCTCACAACATGACTACAAGGTCATTACATAAAAACCCTTAATCCAAGAATTCAATACTAGATGAAGACAACTTCAGGGAACCATAGAAAATCAACTTTTCATTTGGATAACTCATACAAAGTAATAAATTAAAGAAAACCACTTAAATCCTTATTTACTTTTTATTTATACCTCCACTAAGAAACTCACTTTAATAATCAAAGATCTATATAAACATATTCTATAATAATTAAATACACTTTTTAACACAACAATTTTTTTTAATTATAATTCAAGATATATAAATTTATACATTTACACACACACACATATATATATATGTATGTATGTATATATGTATGTATTTATACATATATATATACATATACATATATATATACATATACATATACATACATATATATATATATATATATATATATATATACATATATATATATATATATATATACATATATGTATATATATATATGTATGTATATATATATATACTTTAAATAAACTGTTGTTATTAACATATTGAGTAACTCTAACTTGCTATTTTAAAACAACATATCAAAATTTCAATAATATATAGCATATAAAAATAATATTCTTATTGACATTATCAATTAATTCACATAAACATAAGTGTTCTTTAACTAACACCATACCTATATACATATATATGTGTGTACGTTTTTGTGTGTGTGTGAGAGAGAGAGAGAAAATACTATAACTAAATTGCTATTTATAAAACAATAAGTTAGATATCAATATGGAAATTACATAAATACACCTATATATATATATCGAATTTCATACTCCACATAACTAGTGAATGCCTTGAAGACAAATCGAATTAAGCAAGGAAATAACATAAAATTTCTAATACGTAACACAATGCATCAATTTTCCATTATATTGCAAATCCAACTTTAATGTAACGAATCCCATACATAATGAGTTTCCATCAAATCTCAAGGATAAAGTCATTGACATAAGATCAAAGTAATTTATTTTATGAGAACATAGAAATTACATTACAATGTACAACATGTGCAAAGCAACTTAAAAGCGTAGCTGGGGCAGCAAGACTGAAGGAAGGGAGAGAGCTAAGTCGACTACCTAAACAACAAGAATAGATTTCCAAGTACTAGTACATAACCACCAAAACAAATAAAATCAAATTCCAACATGATAAAATTGTTCAAAGACCAGCTATAGGGAGAGCAATGCGAATTCCAAGTAGAAAGATAATCATTTAGAAAAAAACACAAGATAAAAGTCACTGCAATATAACTGCCATGCAACATAAAGGAGGTGTAAGAATGATTCGCCATGATCTAGATTTTTCACCAAACAGAGGTCCAATTAAAGGGAGAGGTAGATTTCATACATGAAGGCATCGATATACAAGGGAAGGAATTCATTGTTAGGCAACCAAGAAAGCCATTGCTAAGGGAAATTAAAGCATACAACAATCTCAAGCTTGTTCCCTAGGCAACGACCATAATAGAGGAGAGGCAACAATCTCAAAAAATTCAATAGGGGTTGAAGAATTAAATTGGACAATATACTCCACAAGGAAATTGCTATAAACGTTTGTTCCATTCTATTAAATGGAAATCATATGTAGGAAAATAGATGGGGAGTGTGCCCAAATAGAAGAGAGTAAAGAGGTTGATAACTTACAGAAAACCCAATGAAAACTTAATTTGATACAAGACTAAAATACAATGATTTTTAGATTATTAGCAGTGAGCTAGAAAGGCATGGAATGAAGGACGCATCGAAGCTTAGAAAATTTCAAACAAGTGAAAAAGTTGTAAGATATATATAGATTAAAATTGAAGTGGCTGGAAACCAATACTACGGAATGGGGTGATGTACCGAAGATATTGAATTGAACAATTGAAAACCAAGTAAAGGATGAAAGAAAGATTAATCAACGCCATACCGAGACATCGGTTGAAACTATTAGAAATGAAATGCATTCAACAGGAAATCAAAGACCAACTTGGATTTACAATTGAAGACGAAGACGACGAGCTAAGACTATATTTCTTTCACAATCCCCAAAATTCGTCCTCTGTTCTCCAAAAATCCACCTCTTCAAGAATGCTATGAGTTGTATTATTTTACTTGATAAAGAGAATGATTACAGAGAAAATTTATTTTGACAAGAGAATAATTCTGAGTAATTTTTTTTTATTCAAAACAAAAATAAATTTTTGGTCCCCATTTTCTCCCCTAAATCTCCAATATAAAAATCCAAATCCCAAAAATCACATAAGTTTTTAAAACTAAAAATCAAATGCTAAATCATTAAAACTCAAAAATTGACAAGTTGCCCTCAGATCCTCAGTTCGAGACTATGCTTGCACTTGCATGCCAAATGTTTCCACAATCGAAATTCTTTTTAATTACATTATTAATAAATGCAATAATATTCCATTACATCTCATTAAAATACTCATCGTTAATAAAAGTAATAATATATAATTATCAAATCATTATAACTTAACAAATTAATTTAATAATTAATTAACGACATCTACTTAGTAATTTAATTTAATAATTAAATTAATTCAACAAAACACTTACGAACGTTGTTTAACTAAAACAATTAATTGCACGACATTAATAAACTTAACACGATGAACAACAACTATATCAAATAATTAAAACCACATTAATTAAACAATTAAAATAAACTACTCAAAAAAGAATGATACCAAAATGGAAACGGGGTTGCAAATGGACCACATCGTCAAACATAATGATAGGGTGACAGACAAGGACGGGGAACTTTCTTGTCAACTTCGGTTTCCACATCATACCCATTGGGATTTATAAGGAACACTCAACTTGACAATGTAGGTGGAGTTGATGCCTAGTACCTGCATCCTGCATCAAACCAGATGTTGAGCAACATATATATCCAATAACAAACACACCATGAGAGGAAATTGCAGCGTAGTAGGGCGCTCGCGAATGAGTGATGCTACACCGTCCTCTCACCAAGACTCCAAGCAATAAACACATCATCATAAATATAATAAAGAAATTACCTAATCAAATGCATAACAATCATAGTACTACATCCATATGATAAACATAACCAGTTAAATCCAAACACAACATCAAACACCATGTATCAACATAACATAAACATCCAAAAAGAGTATCATATTCATCCAAGTAAACAAAACTGCCAACCAACCAAATCAAAGTGGTGAACAACCACCAACACAGTCTCAAGGTACACAACATAACATAAAAAGTATTAGAACAGTAACAACAACACGAGAGGCATTACAATAAAAACCAATAATGTAAGATGACAAGAGATACTATTACAGTGGCACATTGTCAACATTATTTTCTTGTGATGAATGGGCAGATGATGTTGGGATATGGTTTTGTACACCATTGCATAAAATATTATATTTTTATAGTGTAATTAAATAATTATTTAGTTATGATGCACCTAGGTAGTGTGGTTATTCACACTAGGTAATTATTTGAGGATCACTTTATGTTGTATTGTATTATTATTTAATGTGCGAGAGACATGGGATAATAATTTAATATTGAGAATATTTAATAAAGTAAAATCTTAGTACCCAATATTAAATGAGGGGTCAGTGGTTTTATATTCACATGTTTTTGTGGTACATGGTCTTATCTTACCACTTGGTTGTATTTGTGTGAGCTTGAGTCTATAAAAGCAAACACATGTTTAGTGGTTAAGGTTGGCTAGGTGAGTGGGTTGTCATAATTGATTCTTTTTGAGGAGTGCATATGTGAAGTATGGCATGCGATGTGTGGATTCATGTTTGGAAACATGGAGGATGCATTGGAGAGGCTTGATGCTTCAGAGGTATTAATTGTAATTCTTGTAATGTTTTATTGCTAATTAATAGATGGAGTATGGATGCTTTTGAAGGCTGAGTTTTTAACTCTTGAGGGTTTTCCTAGGGTATATCTTGTGTTATCTTGGGGCTTGTCTATTTGATCTATACATTATGGTTATTTGTATGCATGCTTATCTCTCATGGGGTTATGTAGGAATGGATTTAGATTCTGAGTATGATGCATTATTTCCGAACAAGTGGTATCAAAGCTTTCATGGTTGTGGGAGGTGTGAACTTCCAAGTTTTTGTTATAACCATTATTTGAGTAGATTTGGTGTAAATTTGAATATGGAAATGTAGGAAAGATCTGAGGCATTACAAGGTATGGAACACATGTGCAAGTGTTTATTATGCAGATTTGGGCTTTTGGGATTTGCAAATTTGTTGGGTTTATTGCAAATCTAAGGCATGCAAAATTTGGATCAAAAGGCTGTCTTGGTTTGTGCTTTCATATGAGGATTTTGTGGGGGAAATTTCATGGATGACCTTTTGAGACAAAACGAACCTCATCATTGGATCCAAGATGGCTGAGAAAACAAAATGGATATAAATTTTTCCCTATTTTGGCCACTTGAAAAAAATACAAAAAAAAGCCCTTGGACCCTTGACCATATGGTCGTACAATTGTAGAGGCGTCAAAATAATAATCGGCTTGTTAAAATAATTTAAATCTATAGAAAATAAAATTTAAAAATAAATTTCCTGCGAATAATTTTTTGATTGAAAGATCTAAAAAGTTTAAATTAATTTTTTTTTTGCCGACCAACAGCTTACACAAACAAGGTCGTACTTGGCAGGTCTGCCAATCGGCCCACTTGGCCCAACTTTAGCTTGCCCCTTGCCATTAAATAAAATTTAAATAACATCATCAACCTTTTTTGTTTCCAAAAATTTTAATTGTAAAGAATTTAAAAAAAATTAAAATGGCCAAACCTTTTAAACATTTGAAAACTTAAATTAAATTAGTCTAAACCCCCCTCCACCTTTACTAAAAGTTTAATTTTTAAAATATTAAAAAAAAGAATTTGCCACATTTAATTTTATTTTATTTTTAATATTTGCAAAATTGAATCAAATTTTATTTTGGAGTGAGGTCCACCTAAGAGTTGTCTATATAGTGAAATTGGGTAACTTTTTTCAAACGAGCATAACTTTCACCTAGGATGTTGGTTTTTTGACTTCTTATACTCATTAGAAAGGTGGTTCCAAGAACTATGTAGTGGTATAGGTTTGGTTCCATTATTTTGTTGTTTATATTAGTTTTTGGGGCCTAGAAGTTAGATTTTCTCCGTTACATGGTTTTGGTCATAACTTTTGAATACAAAATTAGTTTTCATTTCGAATAGGAGTTGGGGAGCATGTGTAGTGTAATACACAATGTATCAGGTAGATTTTTAGTTTGTTGTGTAGGATGAGGATTGTACTTGTTGATCACTTGTAGGAACCTAAGATTTGGGTGTGATTGTGTGAGCATCTAGATGATTCAAGAGGTGAAACCTTGAGGGAGTACATGTTTTTATATGATATTTATGATGTTACAACTGATTATCAATTTGGTGGTTCCTAGTACAGGTTTATAGGTGTTTTTTAGAGTTGGACTTTGATGGTGATAGTTACATAGGTTATCTTCATTTTTAGGACATGGGTTGACATGAGTGGAGACTTGGAGTCTCATGTGGGTGATAGTTGAGTGAAGGTACAACATTGGCTATGATTACAGTGGCATGGATATACAAGTACATTTGAGCATTGGCATGATATGATCATGTATATGGCTATTTTGGTATTGATATGGTTTGGTGTTAGGATGTTTTTCTTATCTCATTGATGCTTGATTAGTTCCTTGACTTTGGTTACTCATTTGTGGACATGTTTGGTGAATCATATCTTAGATTGATTTGGTGCTTGAGTCTTGTTGTCTACATGATTATCTACTTTGATATCTCAGTTTGTAGGTTACTAATGTGATGATGATTTTACATATTTTAGTGTTTTGGATCTACGAGTTATGCAATCCTTGGGTATGCACAACTCATTGGTTGCAGTGGGATGAATCGGTGTGGACTGTCTATATCCACGAGATTGTTCATTGTTAATGCAAACTTTGTTAGTTTGCCTTGTTTTTGGTCATTTGTGCATTGGTATGTTGCTTTGGGATGAGAGGATGGATGGTTAGAATACTTCATTAGCCAGTTGATGGGACTTGTAACATGGTTTTATCACGATGTCATGATATATTGGTAAATTTCATTGTTTACACTTTTTAGTAGAAGCTTTTGACAGTGATGACTTGGTGATGTAGGATTGGTTCTTGATGGTTTGATGGTGGTTGTATCTTCTCGGCTTGGATATCTTGGTTCTAATTGGTATGATTGGAATTTCAATTGCATGTGTGGACCTGAATGGTCTTCATGGAGGAGATGGTTGTCACAATGACATGTTATGTAGCTCATTATCACAATTTAGTGGGAGTTGTTGGAAATTACGTGTTTCATCATTGGTGGTGGTTATCTTCATGTATTTGGAGATGTGGATTCTTGGTTTAGACTATGTTTGGTATTATGTCATGGTTTACTCTTGATACCAATTTAGAGGTTTGGCATTATACATGTTCTCTTGAGACCAAGATGTATGCATTTTTGCATGTGATCTCCTATGGGGAGATGGTTAGATCATGATGTCATGATAGGTTCCTGATTTTGTGATTGGAGCTTTGAAATTGATCTTGTTGGTTCTCTTGGTATTGGGTACTTTGATCATTTTATTGGGAGCCTCATAGTAGTGTGTTGTTGTATTTGGATCTTATCATGGATTGATCAGTTGGAGGTGCTCATGGATACTTGGAGACGTGGGTGAGGTTGGAGTTCTCTTATGATTAGAGACACTTGCTTGAGATTGTTACTCTTTGGAGGTTTCAAAATGGAGACCGAGGAGCCTTCACTTGGATATGGGTGTGAGTTCATGATGGACCTGTAAAGGAGATTATTCTTGGATTGAGTCATGATGACTTGGTCATCCTATAGGAGCATTCTCATTCCCCACTCTTGGCCTACTTAGCGGTTTATAATCTAATAAGTATTTCCCATCCTAATTTTTGATGTATTTTATTTCGTGCTTTGGTTTTCTCATGGTAATTGATGTTGGAGACTCATTTGAGGATTTTTTAGCATGAGTTTATATTGCTTTATCTTTTATGGATATGGATCTTGAGCTATGGGTAGTTAGTTTTGGAGGATTCATTTTGAGGGATGGTTAGCATGGTTATTCCTTGTGCATTTGAGTTTATGTTATCATTCATTGATGAGGATTTTAGGAGATGGTTATTGGGTTGATTTATTGATTTGGGAATGGTTACTTTGAGTTTTATTTCCTTGATTAGAGAGGATTTCATCCATGTTGGCATTATACATGATTCATATGTTGTGTTTGATCTAAGAGATTGAACGTTATTTTGGGCATTGTTGAGGCTTCTCATTTGGGGTTGTTAGGAGATCATACTTGAAACAACATTGCACTTTGAGGTGTTGGTAGAAGGAAATGTTATAGTTTACAGGTTTTCTCTCTTCATTCTTTGGTTCCTAGAGGTTCATCTTCCTATGATTTGGGAGGATTGTGGTGACATGTTTTGAGAGAGTATGCAATTGTTGGTGTTGCATGTGTAGATAATTGTTATTGTTCTTGGTACTTCATGTTTTTATCATTTATCACACCTTAATATAGTGTTGATTGGTAGACTTGATATGATTTGATATTACCCATGTAGTGCGAGTTCTTGGATATATATGTTCTTAATTGACAGGTTTGATATAGGGAGCTTGTGATTGTGGTTTATGGGTCGCATATGTTGTTGGAATGAGTTTACTAATGTATTTGATAACTAGGAGGTATGGATGGTTGGATGTAATAGCATGTGTTGTGGATGCTATTTATGATCATGTGAGTTTTTCACCTTTGACAGTAGCTTGCTTGGAGCCTTTGTTATCAATTAGATTTGATGCTCGTGTTATTGGATTGGTGAATCTTCACCTTAGCATGTTCCTTTTCTTCCATAGGTGGTACGTTGGAGGATGAGAGGAGTTCTTGCTTGAGATGGTGGTAACTTTGGTTTTAATGCAGGTATCTTGATGGAGCACAAGAGCATGTTGGAGATTCATGTGGTTTCATGTATGGATATGATGCATTTCTTTGATTGATCCCTTATACAATGTATACAACAAGTGGGAGAATGTTGGGATATGGTGTTGTACACCATTACATAAAATTTTATATTATAATATTGTAATTATATAATTTAGTTATGATGCACCTAGGAGGTGTGGTTAATCACACTAGGTAATTATTTGGGGACCACTTTATGTTGTATTACAACATTGTTTTATCATTTAATGTGTGAGAGATATGGGATAATAATTTAATATTGGGGAATATTTAATAAAGTGAAAAATTAGTATCTAATATTAAATGAGGGGTCAGTGGTTTGTATTCACATGGTTTTTTGGTACATGGTTTTATCTTATCACTTGGTTGTATTTGTGTGAGCTTGAGTCTATAAAAGCAAACACATGTTTAATGGTTAAGGTTAGCTGGGTGAGTGGGTTGTCATTATTGAGTCTTTTTGAGGAGTGCATATGTGAAGCATGGCATGTGATGTGTGGATTCATATTTGGAAACATGGAGGATGCATTGGAGAGGCTTGATGCTTCAAAGGTATTCATTGTAGCTCTTGTAATTTTTTATTGTTGATTAATAGATGGAGTATGGATGCTTTTGGAGGCTATTTTTCTTCCCTCTTGAGGGTTTTCCTAGGTTATATCTTGTGTTATATTGTGGCTTGTCTATTTGATATATGCATTTTGGTTACACGTATGCATGCTTATCTTGCATGGGGTTATGTAGGAAATGAATTTAGATTCTCAATATGATGCATTATTTCCAAACAAATGACATGGAATTTTTGGCTTTGAATTTCTGGAACACTTTAATGATTAGAGGAATCTCTTTGTGTTGAGGAATAATTACATTCTTAGTTCTTAATTTCCATAAATCTTAATTTCCTCCTACCATATCTACCTTACCAGAGAAGGTTGTCACATTCCCAATAAATTGAGACAAATTCAAGTCAATATTGCTTAATCATCACATGCTATCCACATTAAAATATTATTTTTTGAAAATATTTTTGACCAATTCTTTGAATTTTCCCTTCACTGTTTCAACATTCTCATCTTGAGAATCATCTTCTCTTCAGAGTGAAAATACCTATGTTGAAAGATCTTTATGAATTTTTCCTTCATCTAATTACATTCCTTGAGAAATTTTCTTTGTTCTAATATGTTTTGTTTTAGAAACAAAAATTTCCACTCAATGGTTTTCCTCCACATAAAAGAATCTATCATTTTTAGCATTTGGAAAAATCTGATCAATTACTAGTTTATCTGACCCCAAGTCAATCATTTCTTTGAAATCACTATCATTCTTCAACCAAATAAATTCTTCATGTTTGGTGGCAACAATTTCATTGTCAATCTCTTTCTTCAAAACCTCAATATCTTCATAGATCTTCTTCATTTCAGTGACAAACTTAGTTCCACTTACTAGGATATCTTTGGCCCAATCCTCTATGACTTTCCCATAAGATTTATAAATATGAATTTTATCAATATTTTATTTTCCACTAGCAGAGCTAGGATCAAAAGCCACTTCAATTTGACTAGTAGGTTGAGCAAAAAGACCAACAAGAGATCTTAAATAATTGATTAGAGCATTAACCTATTGCTCTAACTGATCTTTGGTTTGCTTGTATTTTTTTTGTCCTTTTTACAAGCCTAGCAGTTAACATCTAGAAAGTGTGGACATATCCATACCTTGTTGAGGGTCTCAGATTATTTTGTGATATTGAAGTCACTTGAAATCATTTGAATAGCATTCTTATGAGCAGAAGGGTGAGAAACCTCAACATACATATTCCTCAAAGACATGTCATTCAACAATCAAGAGATGGTTTTAGAATTTTTACCTGTGGCTTTCTTTGGAGCAATTGAGACATAATATTCTTATCAAGCACACTCAATTCAACAACCTTTTTTTTCTTGGTTAAAGATTGTTCTAACCATGAGACAAATGAAGGTGTGGGGACATTACTCATTTTTGGAGAAGAAAATTGAAGAGACATTTTGAGGGGAGGTGTGTCATAAAATCCAACCTTAGGAGAGGAAGATGGGTTTTACTTAGCTTGTGTGGATGGATTCTTAGGGGCATCGAGAGGAGAATCATGAGAAGGAGAATAAGAAGAGTTACTTGAGATGATGAATAAGGTATGTGAATAGCTTCTTCTTCCGCATCTTCTAACGTAGTACTTAATAGTTCCTTATCCTTTTCTCTCTGAGTAACCTCTTCTAAAGATACCTCACAATCCTTTTCCAAAATTCTCCTTCTTGGAGGATCCTCACCATCATCTCCACTGTCCCTAGAGTTGGTTTACTATGTTGTGGATTCTATTTGTTGAGGTGATGAAGACCTTCTCTGACTACTCTCTACTTGTTCTAAAGTTTACTTAGCTTGTTGAGGAGTAGTATTTTTATTTTCAACTCTCTTTTTCATCACCCATTCCTTTATTCGTCTGATCACAATTGTAGTCTTAGCCTCAATGGTCTCAATTTATTTGACACTTTAGTCTATGGGTAGGATGGGCTAACCTTGTATATGGTCTAAGAAAATGGGATCTACCAAATATGATTCATCATATTGGAGATCTTGGATTATCCCAATTTAATCTAAAATTTATAATTTATCTTAATGAAAATATCATCCATCCTCTTCTCCTTACCTCATACTCATCTATACAATCTGCCCAATATTATTCCAAGGTTGGGATATGATAGAAGTTTAGGCTCAAATGCAGATTATTTTTGACAAATTTCTAGCTATCAAATGGGAACCTTCTTTCATAAAATTGCATGGTGAATTTGACTAAATCATTTTCAATGTTTAAAGCATCAGACATAGAGTTGCATTGATAGTGTGAAAGGCCAATGGGAAAAGGAATACTAACCTTTTTTATTTCATGGAACCTTTTGTTCACTTCAACCACCTATCTGCATATCTATATGAGGAAAAAATTATCATTGACATAGTTTGATAGCTTGTAAGGAAATACATCAAACCCTCCAAATATTATATAAGTAAACCTTTGAAATAGGATGAAATAAATCCCATAGTTTTAATCAATCGAGTGGCTTTAGGGATTATTCTTAGGCCCATATCCCCTTGAATCTCTCTTACCACTCTCATTATAAAATAGTCATTCACCCTTCTAAAACTCGTATAACTTCTTTCTAATTGAAACTGAGTGTAATAATCATAGATTTGGATGGATCATTAAGAACACCCACCAAATAGAGTCTTGGCCAAGGCCTTGTGCAACAAACAACATAGAAAAGGTAGGACATATAGAAATCCCTATTTAGGTGGAAGTGGGTGATTTCTAAAATGGATTTTATTACTAATTAAAGTGCCCCAATCAATGAACTATTGCCCATGAATTGTCACAACAATAAACAAGTGCATCCACTCCTCAAAATCATGTGTGTTCTCATTGCCTTTTATTTTGTGAAGGAGGACTATAATATCTAAAATCTCACTTGCAAAGTGAGACCAATGTAACCTTTTGGGAAATTGAGACATACCCTTCTTAGGCATTGCCAACCATTGGCGGATAATGGTATTTTTACATTGACTATTCTTCTCAGTGAAATGTTGGTAAGCCACTGTATAATCAATGGTGACAAATTCATACCTATGAGGAAATTAGATGCAACCATTGAAAGTGTCTCCATTAAATCTCACCACCAGCCTATTACCACTGGTCCTCACTTCATGGTTTGTGGATTGTAATCATTCATGCATTCTAAAATCAAGTCTGTGCATTGGACTACCATGGGAAACATAGCTGCTTGCAGTAATCCACTCTCAATCAACCTCTATGTGATGGTAGGTTTATTCTCTCTTCCAATCCTCTACCAAAAATCTTGCAAATTCACATGCCCTAGCTTCATATCACCAATTTCTGAGATGGTGTTGAATAAACCAAAAAAATGTTCACATCCTAGATATTTGAACTTCATTTTTCACAAAGGAAATGGAAATATGAGAAGTAATTAGGGTTATGTCAGGGATTCAAATTGCTTTCCAAATTTCTAAATTTCACCTATGTACCTTGTATTACCTCAATTCCACCTCCAATACACCATAAATTACATGAGAAAGCTAGCAAATACCTTCAATATGCCTCTGATAAATTGTTGTGATAAAATTTGGTGATGTGAACTCTGTAGTCTCTTCTTCCTTGCTCTTCAATAATTCTCTACTAATTGCTTATTGAAATGCTTCTTAATAATGTATTGAATGCATTTATAACCAATAGCCTTTAATTTGGTAAGTGAATATTAATGGAAAACCTTAAAGTTGGCACATGTGAGCTTTCTTGTTCAATATTCATATTTGACACTTTTGAAATTTTGAAAAGTAATGGCTCTAAAGTTTCATTAGAAAATTCATTATTTTTTAGAACCTTGTAGGGTGTCGACAAAGGTTTCAAAACCTCCACAATCTTCCAAAAGACTTTATTAAGACCAAGCCTTGAATAAGTGCTTCCTATAAAAGTAATTGTCAACTTTTCTTGAGGTTGTGGAAATCTTGTTGAGTTCCAACAAAGGTTTTGAAACCTACAAGAATTTTTGAAATGATTCTTCATTACCTTCTAACTTTCGAAAACATCATGAAATCCCATGATGAAACCAAATTACCCAAATTGTATCAACTTTTGGCTTGGTTGTGAAAGCCTCATTAGGTTTTGAGAAGGTTCTAAGAAACTCTTTGAAATCCAATAAGGTTGGCTAAACTTAAGTTAATACTGACACATCGAAGATATAATGAACTTAAATTGACAACAATGATTTAAAAAATAGTTAGAATAACCTTGTTAGAACCTAACAAGGTTTTGAGAACCTTGTTAGAACTTGATGACCAATGATAAACTTTTTTAAATTTTGAGAAGACTTGAAAAAGTTGATGAAAATTGAGGTAACAAGTGACTCTAACCAGGGAAAAAGATTGCAAAGGATGTTGAAGGTACCCAAAACACAAGATCGATGCCTATCCATTGGGCAATAGATTCACTACTTGTGATGTATAAGGGAAATAAATGATGGCCCAAGCACTTGAAAAAATAAAGCAAACCAAAAGAGACCAAACCCAAAACACCTAACCTAATATTTACAAAGGGTGAGATGTACCCACTCTCACAGTTGAAAGAACTTAAAATATTGCCCATTGTAAAGAAGGGGTAAGACTATGTCATCATGGTAGGATAGAATGAAAGCATTTCTACCACATACTTGTCTGATTCTTAAAGGAATTTTCCACAAAGAATTGAACTTCCTATGTGCACCTTTAGGTTCTCTCCTCTTATCCCACAAAAATACCAAAACTCCAATCATGAAATTATTTGGCCGAGCTCTTTTATCAAAAAAATTATTCACTTTGGCTTGATGCAAGGTAATCCTATACACAATGTCCTCTCTGTTCTTCAATTTTTCTGAGATACATAATTGTTTTCTCTAAGGAACTTTGAAACTTTTTGGTGTTTCCAACTAATTGCCATGTTTCTCTAAGGATTAGCTAGATCCTATAATTAAGAACCCCAGGTCAATGGACAATGAATAGGAGATAAAATTTATAATTTCTCTCCTTTGCACTTTAGGCTTTGCAAAACCAAGGTGGGTTTCCCTTTGCACACCATCATTCTTGAGTTGTAACAAATATTATAATTATATCAAAACATATAACATTATTCATATTAACAATTTTTTGAGGATGAGCTTGACTAGCTAAATCATCTTCAAAACCCTCTATAGCTCTATGTTATAATGGTGTGAAGTGAGCATAAACAAAAATAAATAACAATAAAGGTAAATTTTAATTTTATGGTGATTCAACCTAAGCTTGAGTTTTGTTAATTAATCTAATTGGTGCCTTATCCATTACAAATTCAAGAAATGCAATATTTTTTATGAATAACAAACTACTAACTAACTCGATGGTTTTATAATCTTACTACGTTATAATAAAAAACCAGCAAATGGACAATACTATTAATCTTCTTCAAGATCCTTACTACAACTACAATATCTTCAAGTATCCAATTGAAATCAATTTTAATCCATTACTTGAATAGAAGCTAACAATTAAACATTCATCACAAAAAATGTGCAATGAGAACCTTGAATGATTTTTAATTATTAATATCCAAAATATGTATTATAGTGTGGAGACATTAATAGTATGTCTTGTATTCATATCAACATAATTGATTTGTTTTTTTATATTACAGAGAAAAAATATAACTTTCTCTTTTTGAATTTCAAAAGACCTAACTATACAAGAATGCATATGAGCTCAAAACCTAAGGAATTACATAATAAGGCATCAGAAATCCCTTTTACAAAAGTAAGGGAAAACAACAAGAAAAAACAAAAGTAAGGGAGCAACAAGAAAAAAACCTTATTCCACCACTTAATTTACTAAAGATAAAAATTAAGCAATGACACCTTTACAAAAGGACAAAATACATTTATACATGAGGATGAGGCCACTACAAAAGTAGTTAGAGATCTTTTGGAGCATTTATATTGGCAAATGTATTTGATTTTTCCCAAAATTGCTTCTTGAAGTTCATAGGACATCTCTGACATTATTTTTATGACTTGTTGATGTTGCATTCATGTTGGTTGATTATGATAGATCGAAATGCAATCAAATTTCTACACCATCCTTTTTTATCTTCATCTTTCTTTGATGACATGCCACCTCTGGGTGGGAGAAAATGGTTAACCCTAACCATATGATCATTTTGGTCATCACCTATCAAAACCTAAACCATGTCAAAGAAGCCCATCATTCTATACTCTAGCTTGGAAAGAAAATATATACTAAGATTTAGCTTTTATGCATCTATTTCACAACCTTTATTTATCTTACTATACATAAGAGAGAATATTAGCAAAAAATGTTCTCCACTCCTTACAAGACTTGATTTCTCCCTCATCACCTGATATAGGTGGCATATAAAACTCCTCAAAACCTTCAAAAGTATCTAAATCCATTGTTATAAGTGCCTTATATCGAATATGATGACTAATAATGTCATCCAAAGAATTTGACCTACAAATAATATCTGATACTAAACTATGATCAAAATTTGAGCTTCTTGCAATAATTTTCAACAATGTAACTCTAGGGGGCCAACTAATTTGGAAGAATTTTAACCTAACTCTTATTTGAGCATAGTTGGTAAATTCATCCCTCAAAAACTTGTAGTTGTCCCAAACCTTATCTACTTGGCTCAAAATGTTTGACAACTTGTGACCCAAAATATTGTCAACAAATTCTTGACACTTTCTTGGCTCCTCTTTTTGTCACTCTAACCTCTTCCTTGGTCTACTTGAGCTTCTCTCTTAAGTTTTCAGCCTCTAGGGTTAAATTCTTAGTCTCTTGAGGTCTCTTGTCTTCAATGGCTTGCTAAGGAGGAGGGAGAAATCTAGTAACCATTTTCAATTTCTCATGTAGCTTTAGATTGGTGGCATTGGCCTTATCCAATTCTTTCTATAACCTATTTATTACTACCTCAGTAAATAGTTGTATTGAATATGAGGGAGGATGTTTGAACAACACTTGTGTCCCCTAGTCTTCTGACTATTAAATTTCTAGTGATTTTATTGGGATCACTTATTACCTAGGTTTTGTTGGTCTCTGGGAAAATAGACCATATAGCCAAGGTCTTATACCTTGGATTGAATCTTGACCCCAAATAGAGGGCATCAACTTGATCCTCTTATTGTAAAACAAGTTCATCTCCCTCTTGTATTTTGATAGTGTCAAATATAATGGTAGATGACATACCCCATCCTGATACTTGAGAAGGAATCTAGAACTTCTCACTAATTCTTTGCCTCTTTGAGGAGTCATAGACTCCATCTCTTTATTGACTATTGTCCAAAATTCTACAATTATTTCCTATTTATTTTCCTTTGTGAGGATTTTGTCTTGAACCTTTTGTTGCAGTTCTTCTCCCTTACTATTAATGATAAAGCCCTTAAAATATTTGGTAGTGATGGACTGGTCATATTGCATTAATTCTATGCAAGATTGAGATCTTATGTCATCCAAAACCTTCCCTCCCATCTCAAAATTGATGAGTATCCTATATTGAAAGTTATTTCAATAATAACCCTAGATGGGGGATGCATCACCTACACTATACCTATTTCATCAAACACTTCATTTGGTACTAAGGGATAATCAAACAAAGGTTCCGAAGAAGGATCTATCTATTGAAAAGGGGTAACTTGTTGGGGACTTTGTGGTACAACCCATTGAGAAGTGGAAGGTCCAAGAGTACTCGGTGGGGGTGTAGGAACATTTGAAATTAGATTGTTGGCATTATATAGTATTGTCATAGTTCTCACTATGGGGTCCTTGATATTCAAATATGATCACTGAAAATATGGATCAACCTACTTACTCTTTTCCTCAACAACCTAGATTTTGACCCATAGTGATCTTCTCTTTGTAACCTTCTTTTTTGTGGAGCAATTTTTGATTAGGTCTTCAACACTATCATGCTCATGCAATAATAGTGTTAGTTTGAATCTAGTTCTCTAGTCATGGATGAAATGATTTGGGTCACACCTCTTGATCCTATCCACTCTCATTTTATAATGAAGCAACTTGCCTAATAATAATTTCAATCCTTCCCTTGTTTGACCTGAAAATATGAAAACACAATTATGGAGGAGAGAATGGCATGCTTCTTGTTTTTCCTAAAATGAGTCTTATTGGACTCATATAATTGACATATAATTTCTAAAGAGGCCATTTGATTTGGCACATTCCTAGGAAGCACATGGGATGCAACTAGGGATCCATATACTCTTATTATAGTTGCATCATTATAGAAAAACCAATCATCCCAGTTATACTTGATCCCTACTTCTGGGATAAGGTCCCTTGGTCTCAAAAACCTTCTTATTTCACCTGATAATTACCATTCTGCAGGCTAAACAAAGTTCTTGAGAAACTCCTTAATAAAACATTCTTCAAAAATTAAATAATTGGACCTATCATTATCCTTTTCCCATATGTAGGTCCATTTTGAACATCTAGAATACTGAGAGGGGGGTGAATTAGTATCCCATAAAACAAAAATAAAATCCATTTAAAAATTATTGATGCAAGAGAATCCCAAATTGCAAGCAATCTTTCATCAACCAAAAATATTTGCATTCATATTTTCTTGCATTTCAGTAGTTAACTGTCAAGACCCAGTCTTAGTATTTCATACCACATTATACCGCATTGTAACATCAAAGCTCACAAAGTAGGATATATGATCTTCATTGCAACTTCTACATCATATCTAGAATTCAAGTGTTTTGGAGATTCTGGTATAAAGATATCGCTAATAGAATATCAGTTGTAATTGGACAGAGAGCATTCATAGACTAGTCTTGGCTTTTCAAGTGTGTGGACTTATCCCGTGACTTGTAGAGCTTAGGAAACCATTTAATAAGGATTAAAATTCATTAAGGAACCTTCGTTCTGATCCACATCATGTTTGTCCAAGGATCAAAGGAGAATCATATGTTTTGGCTGACCTTCACATGTTTCATCCACTTTGAGGTTTGAGACCTCTTGAGGCCAACACAGACCTTTTTTAGAGCTAGGAATTGATATAATTAAGCATTGTATAGTTGCATTAGGTAGAGAAGTGATAGTAGTAGTGGTAGTATGATAGAGAAGTAGGAAGATATAGGAGATAAGGGCTTCAAACCACATTGTATTTCTAGGCTTAACGCCATATCATTCTAAATCTATAAGTGGGAAGGCAGGGTATGTTGCTTGTGAATAATTGATCATTATCTATATATCCATGTGGGATTTTTATTCCAATTCTTTGAGTTTCCATTGTGTTTACTCTTGCTGCAAGGTTGGAAAGTTATATTCCTAGACCCTCCATCCTTGACTGCACCAAGTGGTATTAGAGTGAGTTTGCGGACCTTGGGAGATGAGAGCAAAGTTAAGCAAGGAATTCCATAAGATCTTTGTGTGGACAGATTGCCGACCTGAGGCATCCTACTTGTGTTTGTCAACAAATTGTCAATTGTGAGGTAGTTGTAACCCTATAGCTAGATTGCCGACTTGAGGTAGTTGCACCAAATCCTAGGAAGAGATGCCGCTAAGGAGAATTCATCCTACTATTAAAGTTTTTGGAAAGATGGATGAGATGATAGAAATGATGCAAACAATGAAAGTGAGATTGGATGTTGTTGAAGAAGATAGAAGAAAAGGCTTAAACCCTAGACCTAATGATGAAAGTGATGATGATGAAGTTCAAGTTGTAGATCTAATTAAAGAGACCTTGGAAGAGGAAGAATCCGATCTAATGAAGATGTTGAAGGCTATTTCAAAAATAGGGAAGCGACGTGGAATGTATATTTCAAACTATACTAGTAACCTAAATCTTGAAGAGTTCATTGATTGGATAAATGACATTGAAGAATACTTTGAATATGAAGAAATTGAAGATCCCGAGAGAGTGAGATTTGCAAAGACTAAACTAAAGGGACATGCTACAATATGGTGGAAGGAAGTTCAATTGGAGAGAAACATAAAAGGTAAAGAAAATATTGCCAAATGGGATAGAATGGCGACAAAATTGAAGAACTAGTTTATACCTGTAGATATGAGTTGGAGCTACTGAAGAGATTGCAAAACCTGAGACAAAAGGAAAAGAATGTGAAAGAATACACTAAGGAATTTCATAAGATAATCATTAGGACTGAACATAGTGAAGAAAGCAAGGAGGAAGTGGCAAGATATATCAATGGGATGAGGATGAATATTCAAGAAGAGTTGAGTTTGGTAAGGATGAATTCGGTAGAGGGAGCATATCAGTTTGCATTAAAGGTGGAGGACAAGCTAAACAAGAGACATGAACAAAGGCAAAGAGGAAGAGGTAGGTTTCAGAAAGGAAGGTCACATTCCAGAGTAGAAAAACCATATACGGAGCAAAACAAGGACATAGATTCATACCACAAGGAAGAGAGGGATTCCATTCATACCATAAAGACAAAGATGATAGAAATTCTTGCTGCCACAATAGATGAGGCTACAAGTCTTACCGCAATGATGGATACCAAAGAGATAAGAAAGGATATGACAAGAGAACTTTCAAAGGAACCTATTTTAAGTGTGGAGGAGAAGGAATTAGAGCATTTGAGTGTCGCCAAGAAAGTAAGAAGATTAAAATTCATGTAAGAACCATATATGCAAAGGAAGAACTAATGAAACCACCAAGTTCTAGAGGAATTCCTGAGAAGGGAGAATCATTATTCATGAGGAGAGCACTGTTCCAGGAGAAAGAAGTACCTAAGGAAGCATCACAGAGGAAAAGTTTGTTTCGAACTAGATGCAAAGCAGGAGGTAAATGTTGCAAAGTTATCATTGATAGTGGTAGCACAGATAACTTAGTTTATGAGGAAATGGTGACAAAGTTGAATTTGGAAAGAAGAAAACATATGAAGCCCTATAGTATAGTTTGGATTCAAAATGAGCACAAGATACTAATAAGTGAGCAATATTTAGTAAAATTTCATATAGGGTCATATCATGATGAAATGTTATGTGATATTATGTTGATGGATGTATGTCATATTTTGTTGGGTAGACCTTGGAAGTATGATAAGAAAGCTATAAATTATGGGAGAAAGAATACCTATACCATAATGTCCAATGGAAAGAGAATCACCTTGACACCTTTGGAAGATGAAGTTGAAAGTGAAGTATGTGGTACAACTAGAATCAATTTGGTAGATGGAAGGAAATTTTTGGATGGATTGAGACATGAAAACATGTGTTTTGATTTGATTCCAAGGAAGTGCAGAGCCCTAGATGTAGAGAGAATCATCGCAAGAGAAGAATATTCACTGGAGAAGGAAGTCACTGAACTATTGACAGAGTACCAAGATCTTGTATCAAATAATGTTCCTGATGGATTACCACCAATCTGGAGTATCAGTCATTATATGGATCTTATTCTAGGAGATAGTTTTACAAACAAAGCTTCACACTAGATGACACCAATAGAGAATGTAGAGTGAAACAAACAAATACAGGAACTACTGAAGAAAGGATTGATTAGAAAAAGTATGAGCACATGTGCGATACTGGTTGTACTTGCACCTAAGAAAGATGGAGAATGGAGGATGTGTATAGATTCAAGAGATATCAATAAGATCACAGTGAAGTATAGATTCCTATTGGCTAGGATGGATGACATCATGGATAGTCTAAGTGGAGCAAAGTATTTCACCAAGATAGACCTAAAGAGTGGATACCATCAAATCAGGATCAGAGAGGGAAATGAATGGAAGACTACTTTCAAGACAAATGAAGGATTTTATGAGTGGTTGGTCATGCCATTTGGACTAACTAATGCACCTAGTACATTTATGAGGCTGATGAATGAAGTCTTGAAGAAATTCTTGGGAAAGTTTGTCATTGTATATCTGAATGATATTCTGATTTTCAGTAAGACTAAGGAAGAAAATTTGGAGCACATCAGACAAGTATTTCAAAGACTAGAGGAAGATAAGTTGTTTGATAAACATTAAGAAGTGTAGTTTCATGAAGGAATAACTAGTATATTTGGGATTTGTGATATCTACAGAAGGATTGAAGATGGATCCTGAGAAGGTTAGAGAAATAGTTGAATAACCTACACTTGTGAATGTTGGAGAGGTAATATCATTTCATGGAATAACAAGATTTTACTATAAGTTCATCAGAATTTTAGTAGTATTTGCACACCTATGACAGAGACAATGAGAGGTGATAGAAAATAATTCAAGTGGACATCAGGAGCACATAAGAGTTTTGAGTTGTTGAAGCAAAAGGTGACAGAACAACCTGTGTTAGCACTACTGGAGTTTGATAAGGTATTCCAAGTTGATTGTGATGCTAGTGGAAGTGTACTAGGAGTTGTGTTAAGTCAGGAAGGGAGACCAGTAGCCTATTTCAGTGAAAAATTGAATGATGCTAGGAGAAGATATTCAGTCTATGATCATGAGTTCTATGCAATAATACAAGCCTTGAAGAAATGGAGACATTACTTGTTACCTAAGGAATTTTTGTTGTATATGGATCATCAAGCTTTACAATATTTGAATAGTCAAGGAAAGCTGAACTAGAGACATATGAGATGGGTAGAATTCTTGCAGGGTTACACATTTGTGTTGAAGCACTGAAGTGGAAAGTCAAACAAGGTTGCACATGCATTGAGCAGGAGAAGAAGTTTGTTGACAGAGATGAGAATTGAAGTATTAGGTTTTGAAGAACTGAAGCATATGTATGAGGATGACATTGATTTTGTAGAGGCATGGAAGGCTTGCAAGGAACCTACAGAGACATGTATAAGAAAATGGTTGGATTATTTCATTCAAGAAGGTACGTTATTCAAGAACAACTAGTTATGTATCCATAGAAGTTCAATGAGAGATAATTTGATCAAGGAAAAGTAGTGTGTAGGATTAGTAGGACATTTTAGAATTGATAAGACCATAGCATTGGTGAGTGAGAACTACTTTTAGTCGTAGTTGCATAAGAATGTTAGGAAATATGTTCAAAGTTGTAGGATTTGTCAAGTTGCAAAAGGAAACAGTCAGAACACTGGAATGTATACACAATTGACAATACCAGAGAGACCATGGGAAGACATTAGCATGAATTTTGTGTTGGGATTACCTAAGACACTGAGAGGATTTGACTCTATATTTGTGGTTGTGGATGGATTTTCTAAGATGACACATTTCATACCTTATAAGAAAACTAGTAATGTACTACATGTTGTAGACCTATTTTTCAAGGAGATTGTGAGATTACAGGGACTGCCAAAGAGTATAGTATCAAATAGAGACACAAGATTCATTGGATATTTTTGGAAAACATTGTGGAAGAAGATGAAGATAGATTTGAAGTATAGTTCAACATTTCACCCATAGACTGATGGACAAACATAAGTGGTGAATAGGAGTCTGGGGAACCTGTTGAGGTGTTTGACTGAAGGTAAAGCAGGAAATTAGGACTTAATACTACCGCAAGAAGAATTTGAATACAACAATTTAGTAAACTAGAGAACATGGAAGGCATCATTTAAAATTGTGAAAAGACAATGGCCCAAAGGAGTAGAAAAAATAAGAGATATTAGTATGGAGAATAAAAGGAGTGCGGAGGCAGAAGAATTTGCAGGATTCATGGAAACAATGCATACTTAGGTTAAGGAGCATATGGATCTAAGATGAACAATACATACAAGGAGAAAGTAGATGAGAAGAGAAGACATAAGGAGTTTGCAGTAGGAGAGGAAGTAATGGTATATATGAGAAAAGAGAGATTTCTAGTTGGGACATATAATAAGTTGAAGATGAAGAAGTTTGGACCTTGTAAGATCATCGAGAAGTTTGATTTTGGAAATGCATATGAAGTGGAACTACTAGAGGAATTTGGCATATCACCTATATTCAACATTGCAGACCTATACCGGTATCATGAAGGAGAGTCACCAAAGGACAGAGAAATTCATTTTCCAGACCAAATAGCACATCATTTGAAGGAAATTGAGGAAATTTTAGATAACATAGTTGGATGTAGTACTGGAGAGGAAGGAAATATAAGGAATATCTAGTTAGGTGGAAGGGAAGACCGAAGGAAGATTCATCATGGATTTCTCAGGATGAGGTGGACCACATTGGTTTTCCTCTAGCCCTAGGAAAGTGAGAGGCTCAATTTTCTTCAACCTCAGGTGTCTGATGCAGGAGCATCCCAGGTTGCAAGAAATCTTGCATCAACCAAAAATATTTGCATTCATGTTTTCTTGCATTTCAGTAGTTAACTGTCAGGACCCAATCTCAATATTTCATACCGCATTATACCGCATTACAACATCAGAGCTCACGGAGCAGGATATATGATCATTGCAACATCTACATCATATCCAAAATTCAAGTGTTTTGGAGATTCCAGTACGTAGATATCGCTAACAAAATATCAGTTATAATTAGACAAAGAGCATTCACAGACCAGTCTTGGATTTTCAAGTGTGTGGACCTATCCCATGACTTGTAGAGCTCAAGAAACCATTTCATAAGGATGCACATTCATCGATGAACCTTCGTTTTGATCCACATCATGGTTGTCTAAGGATCAAAGGAGAATCATATGTTTTGGCCGACCTTCACACATTTCATCCATTTTGGGGTTTGAGACCTCTTGAGGCCGACGTGGACCTTTTTCAAAGTTGGGAATTGATATATATATATAAGCATTGTATAGTTGCATTAGGTAGAGCAGTGATAGTAGTAGTGATAGTGTGATAGAGAAGTAGGAAGATATAGGAGATAAGGGCTTCGACCCAAATTGTATTTCTAGGCTTAGCACCATATCATTCTATAATCTGTAAGACGAAATGTAGGGCATGTTTCCTGTGAATAATTGATCATTATCTATATATCCATGTGGGATTGTTATTCCAATTCTTTGATTTTTCATTGTTTTTACTCTTGTTGCAAGGTTGGAAAGTCCTATTCCTAGACCCTCCATCCTTGACTACATCACTTATTCTAATTCTGACTGAATCAACAAGAGAGATCATAGAAAAAATTCAATGCAACCATACACATGAACACCAAAATTTTTACGTGGAAAACCCAAAAAGGGAAAAACCATGGTGAGGGTTAACTCACAATATATTATATTTGGATACAAAATATTATGCGGCTCATTGCCAAGACTCGCTATCCTTAAAATGGCTCACAACCTGAGTACAAAAGATAGCTCATTGCCAAGATACAATGATAATGGCTCACTGCCAAAAGATTGAACTGATAGAATACACATTCAATGTGTAGGGTTCAGTTCCATTGAAGCTAAAAATATGAAGTACTACCACACACAGTATTCGCTCAAAAAAACTGTACTGATCACAACTAATAAATAATTTATGCTCACACTTTTCTTCTCCTTCGCACACACACTTCTCACTTCTCCATCTTGCTCTTTCTCATACCACTTCAATTCATTCCTCAAAACATCTTATATATACAACCATATCTTGATCATCAATTAGGTCGGCATCATATATGATTTAAGAATTATACCAAGTCGACTAACATCCATAAAGCATAACTAGTCTTCATAATATATTATATACAATGAGTCAGTCAAGACTAAAATACAATTATCCAAACAAAAAAATAATTCTCAAAGCAAACAACTTCTAGATCTGAGAGCACATTAATTTCCCATCATACCACTAGCAAAGAGACTATCAATCAAATCAGTAGCATAAGAATATTCACCTTAGTAGAATGCAGAGTCTCCCACACAGTATGCCATACAAAACAACAATAAAATATAGAGTTAGACTCTGTTAGAGATAAATTTCTGCACACAACAAAAGACACCTCAAGATCCATAATATAGTTGTCTGAATGAGCCAAGAAAAATGGTTTAGAGATTAGAGTCATATCAGATCTTGCGGTGAATTCTAGACTCAAATACCAACACACCGATCCATCACAAAAGGGTATTACTGGCAGAGAACAACTTTTGGTAAACCAAGCAATCTTCCCATATAGTTATCACCATGTTGACATCAATGAAAACATAGGAAAAACCAACACAAACATCCATACTTCATGCTCATGTTACAAGGCTTCCAACATGTCCACTCATGTACTAGAAAAAAAATATTCTCATTCAAGGCCTTGATCTACATACGTGGGGACCAACTATCTATTCCACTAAACAAAATGATATGACACATCAAGGAATACCACTTGTAGTGTATTATGTAGTTGTTGCTCTTGATTGAGCTTAAAGACTTGCAGATATCCTTAACAATATAATTAACATAGTCATGGGGCTTATTCACATCTCAACTCTAAACATCAACAACTAACACCATTAGATTTACTGGCATCTAAATCCTACTATCAAGGCCCAAAAATTGACAAAGTGATAAATATGTATTTACAAAGTAATCCTCAAAAATGTCATAGTTGAATGGCTCCAACTCTCTACTAGAAAACCTTTGCAATTCTCTGTTAGGCCCTCTAGGTTTGAAACTTGGCAACCATTTTACCCTATAACTGTCCTTGTGCCTTTGATATTCTCTAGTTAGGGTTGTCGAGTCTAAGGTAATTGGGAATTATGGTTTAAATTGAACACACTACAAATGTAACTTTTGTCCAAGTCCATCAAGAATTTTCTAATTGTGGTGAATAATGCCCTACTTTTAGAGTTGTATGCCTATGTAATTCCCTTAATTAGGTCAACATTGAAAAATACATTGGGCACCACCAAGTTCCCCAACCCTAATCTCCATATATTGCGAATAGGTCTATCTGCTAGGGATTTTTTGAAGGCATGCTTGAATAGGGTATATCCTTGGGCTGAAATTATAGGGTCTAAAATTTTCATTCTTATCAAAAACCCTACCAGTTAAAATTCAAGACCCATGTGTCATTCTAGGTCTTTTAGCTAATCCAAGTGTACCATCATAAATTGTCACCCTTGACAATTTCACCTTATGTTTGGTCCCCACTTAAATTTTGGACCTAATTTAGTACTTAATTTCCTAAATTATGCATTCTATGACCCATTTTTAATAATAACCAATGAATTATAAGCAAGAAACAATTGCATTTATCTAATACCTTTCCCCTAACACTTAAAATCCTAAAAAATAGGGTAAGGACACTCATGGCTGTCCCCCTATTTTGGATCCAATTTCAAATATTTTGGTGTTGGAAATTTAATATTTGCAACTCAAGTGTCTAAAGTCAACCACCAAGATTTATTTTTTGGGAAATTGAATAAATGACTATAAATACTTAGTTATTGCATCATTTGAAATCTAACAAGAGCTATCTAGGAAATCATTGGAGCAATTGTTATCAAGAGCACTATCAAGTAAGTCAAGAGCAATATTTTCAGAGCTTTATTACAACATTCAAGATCCTAACATCATGTAAAATCTTATGTGAGTTTATGTCTGTTCATCTTATCATTTTTTTATGAAGGCTAACACTTTTGTAGGTCTCCAAAGCATTCAAGCAAATCAAGGAAATATCCAAGACCTCGAGTTAATGTGAACGAATTCAATCCTTCAAGGAAGCCATTGAAGGGTGTTGAGTTGTAGAACTTTGTGATTTCATCATTCCTTCCTATCCATTATCATCTTTATCATTGGCATTGCCATTATAGAAGTGGAAACACTAACACGGGGTTTGAATGAGGCAAGCCCCTAAATGGCCTAACATTTTCTCTCTTTTTGATTTGACAAATTTTCAAGCGGAAACAAAAGGCTCTAACCTAACATCAAAGGATTGTGAAGATAGATCTAAAAAATCACTACAAGGACACTCACACCCTAGGAATCTATCTCCTCTATTTTCAGCTCCAAATTTGAATCATAGATGTATAATTTTCTACTCTACTCATTTCTATTCTTTGATAATGTATGTGAATTTTTGTGTTTTTTGTATTTGCATCATAATAGTAAATTGCACTATTACCCTAGTTAGATCATTGCATTTCATCATTAGGAAGTTTCCATATTTGGTTAAGGGTTGGTGGAGTCACCTATCAAGTTGTAAGTCAATCACCTACCTTAGAAAATCCATCAAACCTTCATTCCACCTTTGCATTTCCAATCCAAATCCCCCTAGAAAAATTTAGAAAAAGGTGTTGAACCCTAAGGTGAAAGCTCAAAGGTTCTTCCTCTATTTTTCGGTTGTTTAATTTTGGTGAACTTGACCTGTTAACATTATATACCTTCTTAAATTTTCCATAATTCACCCTAGATCTAGGTTTTTCATATCATTGTTTTGTATTTCTCATTCAGGGTTTCCTTTTTTTCATCATAAAAAGTCATAAAAATACAAAAATATTGCATTCATATTGAATTAAAGGTTAAAATAGGGTTTGTTTTTAGTCATTCTAGCTCATATTTACATTCAAATTACATCCATTAGGTCTTTAAAATTTGAAATTGTTCATTACGTTCATTTAGGCACCTTTCATTTAGGTAAAAAAAAGTGATTTTTTTTTGCATTATTTGGTTTCAAATTTGCATCAAATCATCATTTTCAGAACTTCACATCTTGGAATTAGTCAATTATTACATCTTACATCTAAAAATTACATTCAAAATTATTCAAAAAATTTCAACATTGTTGCACATTTGCATTTTCCAATTCCACAGTCATAAAATTAGAAAAAAATGGAAAAATATACAATATCAAATCTATTTGTACACAGAATCAGGAACCTTAAACAGTAGAAAGCACAATCAAACTTTGAATTTCTAGACACCCTGTCTAGGACAAAAACGCTCTAGGCACCTCTATCCTACTTTTTGTGGTTGAAATTTGAATTAGATCTTTGTTTTTGTGTTCTCTGTAGGATTTTATTGTATAACTATTGCTTTTGCATTTTAAAATTGCCATTTATTCTCAACATTGTTGCATATTTGCATTCTTAAGTTCACAAGCATAAAATCAGAAAAATATAGAAATAAATTCACCAACAAACATGTTTTCATAAAGATCTAGGAACCCTAAACAACACCCTTAACAATCAAACTTTGAATTTTTAGAAACCTTATCTAGGACATAGATGCCCTAGGCACTTTGTCTTGCTATTTTTGACTGAAAATTGACTTAGATCTATATTTTTGTGTTCTTTGCATCCTTCTCTTGTGTGCATTATGATTCTAAGTGTTGTGTTTTCTTTGTTTGAAAATTTAGTGTTCATCTTGGGTACACAATGTTTTAAAACTTGTATGAGTTTCACAACCTAGTGTCTTATTACCAATACTTCAGTGAGACGTAGTTCTAGACTTATGACATCCCTTGTTGTTGTTACATCCATTGTAGATCTTGAGTCTTCCAACTCTTTCATGAGAAGTGTTTTCAATACTCAACCCATTTTGGATTCTATCCTTGATGCTACCATACCAATGAAAACCTTACAAACACCTATCTTTACAAATGTTAAGACTATAGTTTTCCATGTTCCCAAAGACAAACTACAAAAATTGGACAAAGATTTAGGACTTCAAGAATATGTGATTATTGAATCTCTAGCTGGTCCTGCATCTCCTATGATATATAACATGAGGAATTTGATTAGTGATGCTCATGGATTAGAGGTCTTGTATGGCCTAGCTCATATAGTTGATGCTAACATCCCTACCACAACTAATTGTGCTCAAACATTGATAAACATTCAAAGTGAAGGAGGAAATCAATTCTCCCTCCCTACAACTATAGCCTCTATTCCCACGTATACAAATCCAATTGTCACCTCAATGATACAAAAAAGCATTGGTATAACTCCAACATTAGGGATTTCCACTATAAATCCTTATGGTTTTGGATCGTCACATGTCACACCTCAAATTTCATCCCCTCTCATAAATTTGCAACATAGTAGTCCACCAAGCACATACACACTTCCACCACATTCACCACATTCTCAAAACATGTCAAGTAATGACTCAGTCATTAATCAACTTTTGCAAAACGTCACCTCACTTTAACAAAAAAATTCAACCTTGCACCAAAACCAAAAATGGACAACCATCACAATATGTCAGAAGGAGCCCATTGTTAAAATACCAATGCCAAAAAACATAGAAATTCCTTGATTTGACAAGTATAATGGTAAAGGAGACCCTATAAATCATATATCGATATATACCGCCTTGTGTAGTGACTTTATTTTTGAAGATAAACTCCTGGCTAAACATGAAAGACATGGCTTTGGACAAAAATTCAATCCACTCATACAATGAGCTTGTTGATGCATTCCTCCATCATTTCCAAGTAAACATTGGTCCTAAAATTACCATAACTAATTTAATATGATAGAAACAAAAGAAAAATAAAAAGGTCATAGATTTCATAGGCCGCTATTAGTTGCTTTATTCACAAACCAATCTTATTCTTCTTGATGTGGATGTCCAAAGAGTGTTCATTGAAAACTTGCAACCTAATAAGAGATAGAATTTTGTTGATGAAATACCCATCCTTTATACACTTGTGTATGACCCTTAGTGATTATCAAAATTCAATTAGTCAATATAAAGAGATTTTCATTGACTCTTACTGAGAAATTTGAATCCGTTTGCTTGCCTCCATATAAATTTAGATCGAGAGATATATAATTTTCCTAGCTACCTGGCACCCTCCATTCAATCATGTTGCAACTATTGATCAAGAACCTAATCCATTTGCTTCTCATTAGACCTATAGATACAACCAAACCTCTACCTCCAAGTTACAATCCAAATTACTTTTTTCAATATTATCACACAAGTGGACATGATACAAAAAAATGCATGCATCTTAAACATCAAGTTTAAGACCTCATTGGTTCTAATCACATCTATTTGGATGGTGTTAATGATCAATGAAATAAGTTTGTTGCCCCGCCTAACTAAAAATTGTATATTTTTACCAATACAATGCCAAACCATTCATCCAACTTTGTGCAAAATTGTGATGTTAAGAATGATGAGATGAATATTAATAAGACTGGTGACATGAGTGATGATAATGATGATAAGAGTGATAACAAGGATGGTCTACAAGATGTGGTCACTCTCATAGATGGTCAACCTCATAGGGGCCAAATCACTATGTTACCCAACATTGCTTTCACTCATAATGACACACCCAGACATGCACCTAATGGTCCTCTCTATATAGTCGAATGTATCAATGAAAAACCTATACAAGGAATACTCATTGATCTTGTGTGTGTAGATAATTTGATCAATGAGGAGTTCTTATTTGTGCATGATATTTATCAAGGTTCTTATGAACAATAAAAAACATGGCTAAAAACCCATGATGGTTTTGCTTTCCCTACGATAGGCTGATCACTCTTCCTCTTAAAGTTGGAATGCAATAGTTAGATGTATCATTCTCCATCATATCAATGTCAGACCAATTCTATGTGAATCTAGGCTACCCATGGTACACTCCATGAATGCCATCTCATCAATTATTCACAAATGCATAAAGTTCCCCTTTGAAAATGTGATATTTACAATGCATCATAGTGGGTTTAATCATTTGTCCTCCCATGGGAACTTTTCATTAAATTTCTTTTGGCCTCAACCTATGGACCTATTAAACCTTGTGAGGACTTATTTGTCAAGTCATACCAAAATTTTAAGGAAAAGTGCATAATGAGCTATCTCTTACCAATATTCCTGAAAATGATAAGACCATGGTTGTTCCTCCTCCCTTACTAGTTATGAATGAACCCATGCTTGAATCAAAAACCCTTCCAAGTGACCAAGGTAAATATGTTGCAGTTCCTCCACCCATATCATATAAAAGACCAAGAGACAATCGAATGATTCCTTTTTTGTCTCTAAAGATAAAAAAAAGTGTATAGACCTAAATAGAGTGGTTTCCCAACCCCTGGTGGTTCCTTCAATTCCTCCCTTAAGGGAATAAAAGAGACCAATGGTCGAGAAACCCGCTCCTACACTATGACAAATTAAAAAATCATGTAAGAAGAAATTGAAATTCTAAAGAGCATAGGCATAGATGTGTTATTGCTTGTCAATTGGAAGAAAGAATAAAATAATGCATGATAATCCAACACCTATGAAAAAAACTCAAGAAGAATTAAATTTTTTACCAAAACAAGACATGAAACCAAAATAAGAAGTGACACAAGAAAATACAACTGACATTGTTATAAAACCTCCTATTGTGATTAACTTGGATGATGAAGGTGAAATTGTTAAAATTGATGAAGAGGTGCATAATGAGCTTATTGTTTTATTTTCAAAGAAAATGAATTTAGATGGGGGAAACCGTGATGATCCTCCTGATGAGAGTGACCCACCACATGTTAAACCTAGAGATGCTCCTAGTATGACACTTGTAGTCATCCCTTTAGCTAGTTTCTCACCTTCCCTATATGATGAGGAAGATTGGGATGTGGATGACCTGCTTTAGGTCGGCTCACATGTGCAATACTCCTTTATGTTGTTTCATGTGTTCTTTGGTGTTTTCTTGTATGTGATGTGATCTCTTGTGTTGTGCTACTCGGCATGTCTTAGTGTTTGTTAGTTTTCTTTGGATGACCCTTGTTGCTCTGTTGGTGCAAGGATACAAAGGAAATGAACCTGTAGTGACATTCTTTTGTTTGTATCTTCATTCTTCTATATGTCATAAACTTTGTCTTTTACTTTTGTCTTGTGTTTTCCTTTTGGGGACAATGCAAGGTGTTGAGACATTTAGGTCTCTTCCATATTGACCCAAAAAATTTCTCGTCTTCTTTATCTATGTGTCATTCCTCCATTGTGTTCGTTGTTCCACGAGTATTTGGGGAATGATTTTAGTTTTGAGCTCTATTATACCACTCTAGAAAATACGTATACTGACCCTTGATCATTGGATCCCTTACGTGTCCATATTTTATGTTTTTGTTGCATTACATTTGGGAGAAACCCCTTATCATGATGTAGCTTTATTTGGAAACATATCATTGGAATAGGGATTTCCAAATAAGCTCTTGTGATTTGTTGTTGCATGAAATTTATGATTTTTCTTCTTTAAAGTAATTGCTCACAACATGGTGTTTTGCAATTTCTTTAAAGTGGGGGCATACATTGGTATTATTTTATTCACTTTTTTTATAGGTGTTGGAATTAGTGGTGTGTTAACATTGGAATTTTTTTGCTTCACTTTGTTCATAGGCATTGAACTTAGTGTGGCGTTGGCATAAAATTTTGATAATTTTGTAGCACCTTATCAGAGTTATCAAGGAGTATAACTCTGGGTATGGTTGACATGGGTGCACACCTAGTGAATAGTGGGCTTCACTAGACCTAGTGTGTTTCTCATTTTTCTACCTTTGTCATGGGTACACACCTAGTGAATAGCATACTTCACTAGACCTAGTGTGTTTCTTATTTTACTTTGTCTTGGGGGCTCACCTAGTGAATATCAAACTTCACTAGCCTGTGTGCCTTCCTGTTTGTGAATCAGCTAGCAAATATCAGATTTTTCTATTATGTGATTCATGAGCGCCTTTGGTCTGGATACTAGCATAACAAAACTTGCTATTCCATACCATTATTTTGCATTTCATGTTGGGATTTTATATTTTATTTTACTGCATTTCATCACATGTGTGTTCCTTTGTGCTTATGTTGGTTTTCCATGGGATCTTGGATCCTAGGGGCTTGATCACCTCCCTTGATCCCTGGTCATCCTATCTCTTCAACATTTAGACAATTGGACCCCTCTTGACCTAGATTTTCTACTTTAGTGTGAGTCTGAGTGTAAGTTCATACTCCCACTAAAGTGGGGGCTAAATGTACCATTGTAAATTATCACCCTTGAAAATTTCACCTTATATTTGGTCCCCCTTAAATTATTGGACCTAATTGAGTACTTAATTTTCTAAACTATGCATTCTATGGTCCATTTTTAACAATTATTGATGAATTGCAAGCGAGAAACAATTCCATTTATCTAATACCTTTCCCTCAACACTTAAAATATTAGAAAATAGGGCAAGGAAACTCACACCTTGGGCATGAGTGTCCCCCTATTTGGATCCAATTTCAAATATTTCAGTGTTGGAAATTTAATATTTGCAATTCAAGTGTCTAAAGTTGGCCATAGAGATTTAGTTTTTAGGAAATTGAATAAATACCTATAAATACCTAGTTATTGCATCATTTGAAATCTAACAAGAGCTATCTAGGAAGTCATTGGAGCAATTGTTATCAAGAGAACTATCAATCAAGTCAAGAAGATTATTTTCAGAGCTTTAGTGTAGTAATTCAAGATCCTAACATCATGTCAAATCTTATGTGAGTTTATGTGTTCATTTCATCATTGTTTTATGAAGGCTAATACTTTTGTAGGTATCCAAAGCATTCAATAAAATCAAGCAAGTAAGATCCAAGACCTTGAGTTGATGTGCATGACTTCAGTCCTTCAAGGAAGCCATTGAAGGGTGGTGAGATGCAACACTTTTTGATTTCATCATTCCTTCCTATCAATTATCATTTTTATCATTGATATTGTCATTATGAAAGTGGAAACACTAACATGGGGTTTGATTGAGGCAAGCCCCTAAATGGCCCAACATTTCCTCTCTTTGTGAATGTGTAGATTTCAAGTTTGGAGAGGATTGAAAAGAGCTTGAAGGAAAATTATTCATTGTTGCATTTGAAGTCCTACATCTTTTCAGCTCATAGAAACTCACCTACAAAATTATTTAATAGTGATCTGAAAGATCTACAGGAAAAAATGAAAGGCTCTAACTTGACATTAGAGGATTGTGAAGACAGTTATAAAAAATCACTACAAGGAAACTCACACCCTAAGTGTCTGTGTCCTCCATTTTCAACCCTAGATTTGAATGACAAGCGCATAGTGCCTTGCTCTACTCATTTCTATTGTTTGAATCTATCTACAATTTTTTGTGTTTTTTGTATTTGAATCAAAGTAAATTGCACTATTACCCTAGTTAGGTCATTGCATGTCATCCTTAGGACATTTCATCATGTTGTAAGTCAATCACATACCTTAGTCAAATCCATCAAACCTTCATTCACCTTTTTGTTTCCAATACAAATCCCACCAATTAATCAATCCCCCTATAAACAGTTAGAAAAAGGTGTTGAACCCTAAGGTGAAAGCTCAAAGGTTCCTCCCCTTTTTTTCAATTGTTTCACTAGGAAAATGAACCATTATGTCATCATTTGATCCCCTCTTTACACCCCTCGACATTTCAACCATGATTTTTCTTTTAGGGTTTTAGTACTCATGAAACTAGGGTTTTAAAATTTTACACTTCAAATAAGATTTTTATAAAATTCAACACAATTCCCATCTTTCCAAAGCCCTAAATTACCTTCTAAATCCGCAGAACCAAAAAAAAACCCTTATCCCCAAAATCTATAGAGAGTCAAATTTACTTGTTTATTGCCTGCAGAAAACCCTAAAATTTGTTGTGAAAACCTTTGCTCACCTAGAATTATGTAGCAATTTTTCTTTGATATCTTCTCTTTGTGCTTTTAATAATGAGGATTTTTGTAATTAAGCCAATACTCTTAGGAATTTTGTAGATATAGATCAAATTGGCCATCAATTTCCTCACATGCTTGAATGCGTGACTAGTTGTAGTTGTTATTTATTTTTGAATATAACCATTGATTTCCAAAAATCAATGGTGATCGTGAGGATCTGAAATATTTTTTGTGAAGAGAAAGAATTTTTTTCTTTCACACAACACTAAGACACATGTCAACATTTTAGGGGCTCACTAGAACAAAAGGAACAAATTTGAGACTTCCCTAATAGTGCCTTCCTCTATGAAACATTAGAAGTAAATAAGATCACACAAGTGGCACAATTTTGGGAGTTCGAGGAAACAAAATCTAAGCACGACATCACTCTGTGAAGGTTAAAACTAGCATGAAAAGGAAAGACCTGTGTTTATTGCTCAAGGTAAAAAAAAATTGCTCATTTTTAGAAGCATAAATTATTGGAATAAAGGCCCCGAGTATATATTTTGCACAAATTAAAAGGGGTTTAAAATGCATGTGTGCAAATAAAAAACTTAAGCAAGTAGGGAAAAAGGGGTTGGTGGAGCACAATAAAAGGGGATATCTCTAGACACTTAAGTTATTTGCATGAAAATATAACTTATAATTTGATTGGTTAGAGACCTATACATGTCGATGAAAAATGGGGAGAAAATTATTATTTCGTAGACTTGTGGGAATAAACTTATAACATAAAAAACTTTTGTAAATTGAAGAGATTGTGCAAAACGATGGCATGTCCCTTATGGGACCCTATAAAGCGCAAATATTTTAGTGGTAATTAAAATATGCTAAAAGCAATGAGCTCATTCAGTGTTCTAGAAAAAGGGTCCATTAAATAAATGAGACAAGGGCCTTAAATTTATAACATGTAAAAGGCTAGGAAACCAAGATGATCGATCAACAATCAAACATAAGAAAAGTGAAAGGGCCTTGGATAGGTCTTAGGGTTTCAATGGGGCTAGTATTTTGATAGGGCTATGGTTTTTCAAAGCCCTAATGCATAACTTTTAGTAAACCCTTGCAAAATCATAAGAACTTAGGAATTTTAATGGACAAGAATAGCTCATAGGGCTAAAATTTGTATAAGTACCACTAGAACTCATGATCTTCTTTGACAGTTTATAAATTAATGGTTGATAATTCCAAAGGTAAAGGAAAAGTGCTACCTATCCCATATACCATATGAAAAGGGGACATCCCTATTTCTCTCTTTGGTGTAATTATGTCCGCCCACAATGCTTCATACAATTTCTTATACCAGTTTTGATTTTCATCCACTAACTTTTTCATGGTAGCAACCAAATTCTTGTTACTTGACTTAGTCTACCCATTCCATTAAGGATAGTAATATGAGGAATGAGCTAAAGTAACTCCATGTTCATAAAAAAAATAAAGATATCTTAGTTGATGAAAATTTGGTTGCATCATCTGTTATTAACTTTTGGGGAACACCAAATTAGACTAAGATTCTTCTCTTTTATGAAATCACATATTACCCCTGAGGTTGTGCATTTTATCGATATAGATTCTACCTGCTTAGTGAAGTAATCAATTTTAGTAAGTATGTGAGTATGACACACACTAGAATGTGGGTTGATAGGCCCAATGAAATCTAACTCCCATTGCCAGAATGGTTCTTCAATTACCACAAACCTTAAGGGAAGAGCTGCTAACTGGGGTCTATCAGAAAATTGTTTGTATTTTTCACATTTGGCCACCCAAAGATATGCATCCTTGAACATGCTTGACCAGTAATAACATTGTCTTAATATTTTTAAAGAAGCTACCAAAGAAGAAAATTTTCCACCACAAGCTTCATTATGGAATAGCTCCAACAACTTCTTTTGTTGATTCTTATCAACACACCTCAGGAAGGTGCCATCCAACACTCTCTTATATAATTTGTCTCTCCAAATTACATTTTTTTTTCTTTAAGTTTAATTTTTTTCTTTCTTTGGGGACAAATGAGCAATACATTCTCCATAAGTAAGATAGTAGGTGATGTTTAAAAACCATTCACCCTTGAGGTTGACTAACAACACCATAGGTATATCACTTTCTAAATTTGGTTTATTTTTTATATTAATTTACATAATACTTGAACTCTAACAAATTTAGTAGGTTTTATCTCTAGATCATATTCTTTCACCTTCACAACTCAGGATCCTCTTATGTTATAACCAATTTCCTATTGTGTAAGTATACTTTTTACTACGGGATTAGGCACATAAACAATAGAATGTGAATGCAAAATGTAGAATCTAAATTGCTTAATTTATTTCACTACAAAAAAAGCATGCTTTTCAATTTGAGAGTAGTTTAATTCATGCTTCTTAAGAGTACTCATAAAACCAATGGGTGCCTGTATCTCTTTATCATTGGTTTATAACAAGATGGAAGACATGGTATGTTTGGATGCGTAGCAATAGATAACAAAATATTTTTCAAAATTAGGATAAGCTAGTACATGAGAATGTGCAATGAATTCTTTGATATATTTAAATGCTTTCTTACCTTATTCATTCCACTTGAAACCTTGTCTTTTTTTCATTATTTCCACAATATGCTTTGTAGTTTCAAAAAAATCAAGCACAAATTTCCTCAAGGAATTAGTGTGTCCAAAGAAAGATTTGACTCTAGTTCTAGTTGAGGGTAAACTTAACTATTGAATGGCCCTGACTATCTTAGGGTCAATTTTAATCCCTTATTTTGAAATGATGTGACCAAGAATTTTCCCTTTAGTAACTCCAAAAATTGATTTCTTTGGGTTCAAATATATACCATGTTCTTTGCACCTTTGTAAAATATTTTCAAAATCATTGAAATGGTTTTCCCGCTTCTTTGAAAACACAATTACATCATCAAGATAAATAACAATAATTTTAATCTTGAGATCTTTGAAGGAAATATCCACAACCCTTTGAAAGGTTGCACCTGCATTGATGAATCCAAAAGGCATACAATTATAAGAAAAGGTTCTGCAAGAGGTGATAAATGTCGTCTTATATTGATCTTCCTCTACTACACTTATCTGACTCTACCTTGAGAAACCATCCAACATGGAAATCATTTCAGACCCAACAACAATTTGTAGTACATGATTTGGATCATGGGTAATGGATAATTATCTTTCAGGGAAGATTGGTTCAAGTTTCTAAAATCAACACAAATCTTAATTTCACCATTTTCTTTCAAACCGCGACTATATTTTCTACCCAATTTGAATGGTGTATGGGGTAAATAATTATTTCTTTCAACATCTTATCTACCTCCCTAAAAATTGCATCAGCTATCTTTGGGTTGCATGTTCATTTTTTCTGCTTGAAAGAAGAGGTCCCTCATTTGAGAGGGATATGATGTTGAAGTTTTTTTTTTGTTGTTTCTAGATTTGATTGTGTGTTATTTTTTCATCAATGTTTCGGATCACACTCAGTGATCCATCATCAACTAATATTTTCTCATCCTCTTCAACTCTTTTTCTTGATGATGGATCACTGAGTGTGATCCGAAACATCGATGAAAAACTAACACAATCAAATCCAGAAGCAACAAAAACTAATTTCATATGGATTTTGGAAATTTAATTGCATTGATGTTGAATTTTCACATTCATGAAATTTCTTAGATCATTATGGCACCAAGAAATAACTTATTTGTACTTGATTAGTTGGGTGATCAGTTTATTCCTTTCTTTTGGTGTATAACATTTTCCAATATATACCAGTTTTGGGTGATTAGGCTCCCCAATGTTGAATGTCTCATACTCTCTCGAACTATTGATGGCTTCTCCAATTTCCTTTTTAATAGCACTATCATGTTTATAAAATAAATCTTCTAGAGAAACCATACCCTTTGAAATTTTGTTACCTTTCAGCTGGATGACCCCATCTTCCAAGTCTTGTATATCATTAGGGGAAATTTCCTTACATTCAGTTGTACTCCCTTTGAAGTAAGAGTTTGCAAAAATCTCTTCATTTTCTAGAAAGGCTTGAATATGTTTGTCATTTTCAAAAACTTTCCAATAGTCTACATTGTCTGGTACGCTAGTTCTATATATCATTTTGATTCGAAAGAATCTTCTTTATAGGTTGGGTGAGGTAACAACAAAGACGAGGAGACTACTAATGAGTCAACTCTAGAATTTTGGTCCCTAGGCACTACCTCAATGGAAAAAATATCAAAATACTCTATGTTGTCCCAAACTTTGTTTCTATAGTGTCTTAGCCTTTCATTTTTAAGAGTGAAGACTTTAAGTAACTATTTGAAATCAACTTTGCATCCCCAAGTTCTCTTAATCTTTCAATTCCTTTATCCTTAATTGCAGACAAACCCAACATTAGGGCTTCATATTTTGTTGTATTTGGTGGTGTTTTTAAACTCTAGTTTATATGAAAAAGCAAATGTCTCCAATCAAAGAAATCAGAATCACAGCTACACTAGACCCCAAATTCAAACTGCTCCCATCAAATTCTAGTGTCCACAATTTTGAAGAGATATCGAGACTCGGGAAAGCCATGTAAGGAACATATAATTATCAAATTTTGATTCTTCGAACAAAATCTAAGACCTATGATTTTTGACTTCATAACTATAAATTTGGCTTTACGTTTTGGATCTAGGCGCACCTTTTATTACCCAAAGGGATTAATGCATGAGACCAATCCAATTATACATCCCTAGCTAAGTCTTTGGAAAAAAATGACTTAGTAACATACCATAGCTAATAGGGATGTTTGCTACCAGGATATTCAATTTGAGTCTTTTATTTGGATGTGTTGCTAGGGAGACTTGAGCATCTTTGATTTGTACAACTAATGGAACCTATTTAGACTCAATGGAGTAACATTTTATAATTTTTTTTGTCAAGGATAACCCTAAGGCTTGAGCAACCTTGGTAGGAATCACATTATCTAAGGCCCTTGAGTTTATGATACAGTTACTTAACCTATACCCATTAATATAGAAGGATACATAAAAAAGGTTTAAGTTTTTCTTTTGAACCTGTGGGAGTGAATTTTTTTGTACTAGAAGATAGACTGGAAGAGGATTCTTCAACATTAACCCTTTGGCTCTCAGCTACTAAGTTGACATAAAAAATTTTAGACTTAATATATCATACCAAATGGTCTAGTTCATTAGGATTGAGCCTCAGGTATTCTGTAGGTGAAATCTGTATTATTGAACTTATACAAAAATCTATTATATCAAAAGGATTAGCATATTTTTTCTAAAGATGTCACATTAGAGATTTTGTGGGAAATATTTGAGGACTTTTGGGCCCCAAGAGTTGAAAAGATAATCTTCTAGATGCAGAGTTAGATTTGGTCAACAAGAAATTAGGAGTATTTTGAGTACCTTTTTGTTTCAAAATTTGTTGACCACAAGTAAGCACAACACAAGATGAGTCATCTAGCATAGTGTAAATGTCACCTCCTCTTTAAAAATATGATTTGTATTCAAAGAAGCTAAAAATAGAGTCATTATAATGATCATAAATTTCCTCTTCATTAATAATTTCCTCAATAACTTCCTTGATAGTGTAGTGTAGAAAATTGTACCCCTTTCTAAGTGATAGTATAATTTCACACTTAATTTGGACTTATTTTAGTGACCTGAATTTTATGTATTTTATCTTCATAAATAGGTCCATAAACCCCTTTATGCATCCTAAGGCTTATTTTAAACATTTAACGACATTATAAAAGGCATTGAATAAATGCATTAAATTAATTTAATGCCCCAAAATTAATAAATCTTGGCAATTTAGCTCAGGAACCATTCACCCTTGGGTGAATGGGTCCCCTTTAAGATCAAAAATTAGAATTTTAAACATGTTTTTGGCAGCATATTAAAGTCCTAAATTCAAGTTTTAAGTGTCAGCTTTTGAGATTTAATAAAATTAGAAAGGAAGCCTATAAAGCCTAGTCTTTTCACCATTTTGCACTAGGTTGAAAAAGAGATCAAGAAGTTATTCACAATATTTGTATTCAAGGTCAAGGAGAACATTCAAGAAAGAAAATTTGAAGTCTTGGAGCAACATTTCAATTGTTTTTGCAAGCCTTCAATCTCATTTTGTGAAGATTGATCAAGCATTGTTCATGATTGAAGATCGATGCCTATGGTGGATCATGATTGATTCTAGGTTTTGGGACATGCAAATATCCATTTCCCCTGATCTAATGACTTGTTTCCTAGTGATCCCATCTTCCATCTTCATTCTACTAGCCACCTAAAGCAAGGTATAATCAGATTTTTGATCTATTAGGGGATTTGACTTCTCCCTAACTAGGTCTTGTGTTCATCATTCAAGTTCATTTAGGGATCTTATTCCAACACATTTGAATAGGGTTTCTTTGCATGTTAGCTCTTAACAATATTAGACACACTTAATATTAGGGCTCACACACACTTTCAGGCTTTAGATCTGTATTTTTCATCAAGGTTTAATTACCAAACTTGAGGTTTGATCGAGGCAAACCCCCATATAAACAAACCAATTTTTTTTAGTTTTTGTTGCAAGTTTGGATTCAAAAGTGAGGATTGAAAGATACAAGTCGGAAGAGAAAATCATGAGCTAAAAATAAAAATTATGAATTTTTAGAAAACCCTGGCAAGACTCATTCACCCTAGGGTGAATGAGTCTTAGCAGGACATTCAACATGAGCTTTTTGTCGCAGGTGCATAAAATAATAATTTTCCTAGATTTGTCAAAAAAATGTAGGTTTTGTTAGATTAAGGTTTTAAATTGATGTTTCAAGTGTTACATTACATAATTGGGTTTGTTTACTATTTTTTAGTTTTTCTCCCAAAAGTGTTGTTCCAACTGATTTACCCCATCCAAATTCATAAGGAAAACAACAAGATCTCCATTAAGATTGACTCACCTAAGGGTTGAAAGCCAATATTTCCCTAGAGGATCTCTTTTTCCTAATGAACTAAAGAAGATAGGTGCATCATACCCCCTTTTTCTACCATTATTGATTCACCCATTTTCCTTCTTTTCATTTTGGTGAACCTGACATTGTACATTTAAAAATCTGAATTGGAGTCCATTCAAACCCTAGATTAGGATTTGCATTAGTTTGCATTGCATTAACTTTGCATCTAATTTAGGGTTGTTACAATTGCATTAGTTTGCATCTCATTTCAGGTTTTAGGTTTGCATTTTGCATCCTTTAAAATCTAAAAAAATAAAAATTTGCATGCATATTACATTAATTTTGCACAGTACTTGCATATTAGTGTATGCTCAATCATTCATATTCAAAAATTATGTCAAAATTTCATTTCAAAAAGTGTCATATTGTTCATCATTTTTCATTCATTTCACTTGCATTTAGACATCAAAATTTGGAAAAATCAATCACTAAAAGTACAATTTATAGTCTAAAATAGGAAACCTTGGCTATAGGTTTTAGACTCATATTTGAATTTTTAAAACCCTTGTGCTAAGATCCATTCGCCTTAGGGTGAATTTGTTCTTGTACAGTTGGCCTGTGAGATTTTTGCAAGCATTTTTAGGTATGTTTCTACCTTTTGTTTATGTTGTTACATCTGTATTTTGAAAATCTAGAACAACCTGATCTGAATATTGAAAAAAGTTGTTCTTTTAGTGCAAATTTGGGGAAAATTAAAAAAGTTATTTTTTGTTTTAGTATTAGATTATTGCAGACCTGTGGTTGTTTATTTCATCATTGCATTTTATTAGACAAGTTATTTTTTAATTTGCAAACATTAGAAACCATAAAAACATTAAACAAGAAACTACACATTAAATGGTCAACCTTGGAGAAAGCATAGTTATTTGACAATGTCAGATCTTTCTACAAGTTAACATACCCCTTAAGCCCTTTAGTAGTGATGAATTTGATATGTTAGATGAAGCCCTTGATGACTTCATCTCACGAGGATCATTCACTAAGGCTTGTTATGACAAACCAAAACCAAGAGAAGTTAATGCAATCACACCTCAACTTACCATTTACCAACCTCACATCAACAAACAAAATTTCAAACTAAACTTGTGCTTATCATAGGACCACCTAAAAGCAAACCATTACCTCAAGGAACCATTTTGAACTATGCAAGGCAACATACTAGTAACAATGTTTCACAACAACCAAGTTACAACACCGTTGCTCATACATATAACACAAGGAACAATAGGCAACCACAAACAATACCTACTTCATTACCATTTCCTCAACCAATTTTTCCTAGTGCTCCTCGATTGACTTTACACAATGGAAAGGAGTATGATCTTGTGGAACAACTTAAAAACACTCTTGCTAAGATTTCTCTATGGGACTGTTGACGTGTCTGATGGCACAACAACATGCAAACAGAATACTGCTACTCTGTTTCTCCTGAAAGAGAAAAACAACGTGTGGATATCTTAGCTCCCAAGGTCTTTGTAGTTGGTTCTCAACTGTGCTTATGTTACTCAGTGGTCAATGTAACAGTAATGTTCAAGGGGCCTGCTCATGTTGGGCTTATGGATTGTTCTAAGATCAAGCATGAATTTAAACCTACTTTAACTAGGGTTTTTAAAGAAATATAAAAGATAGATCAAGGTTTTGGTACTGAAAGGAATGATAATTCATCTAACTTAACCAAACTTGCTACCTCTGAAGGAATTGCTAACTAAAACTGAAGAACAAAATTAACTTGTGATTAACACCAGTTGCATTCATTCACAGTGTTGATTTTAACGACTGATTATAAGTTACCATTTAAACAAAACACAAAATAAGATTTTATTCCTTGAAAGCTTTCAAAATCAGATGATTAACTTAAGATAAATACCATTCTGGAGCACAATATGAACCAGATTCGTTAGTGAGACAGATAAGCAACATTTACAAATCTGGCACAATCACCAGTGTACAGAAAACCTGTCTTCAAACTACTTCCATCTATACTAAGAAAACTAGAACGATACATTACTTTCTATGCTGAATCTAACTCCTAACTGAGGAGACAAAAGAAGCTCCCTTTACTAAGAAACAAGATGCAGTTCTATCTCCTCTATCTTTCAGAAAATCTGTCTAGAACTATCTACTCTATTCCTTTTATATTTCTTCTTTCTAACTCCTAAATTTTAACCTCTAACTTCCAACAACTTTACAAAGAGGAAAGAATGCCATATATACACCACCCCCCAAAAAGAATGTCGGCCCCCTTTTTTAGGGTTTACAAAATATCCATTGGTTGCAAGAGGGTTGGCATCCAAATCTTTTGAATAAAGTTGGTTCTGCATTAAATGTGAATCCCTGCTGTCCATGTCGGTGAAGGATCGTCCCGGGGATGATCTCAGATCTTTTGCAGCTACCACATTAACTCCAATGCCTCTGTGTCCATCTTCGAACTCCAGCGAAGCCGCTTTGAATGCCCTAAAATATCACCATTAATGTCGAGCTACCCCTGTCAGTGGACACTAGCTGGCATTATGACTCATGGCTTCCTTCTTCCTCGGCTCTCTTTCCGCTCCAGATCCGTCCTTCTGCAAGTTGTCGGCGAGACCAACCTCCTTCACCGAGACACTACACCGAAGTCGCGCCCTTTCGCCAAGAACCCATTTCACTTCGGGGAGACTTTGCGTGGTTGGCAAGACATTACACCATGCTCAACATGTTACACCGAGGGCACAAAATATGTCGGCGGGACCTCATCGGGTCAGCAAGACCTTTTTCCGAAGTTTCCTTCCTTCGCCGGGATTCTTCGAGTCAGCAAGACTTTATTCCTTCGGCCAGACATCACGCCGAACTTAGATCCTTTGGCGAAACTTCCTCGAGAGACATCTTCAGATAAATAACTTGATCCTGCAAAACAGATGCCTCCATTAGTTCTCAAAGGAAAATAAAATATATCATTATTTATCATGTCTTTAATTTTATCAAAAAGAAACACAACTCCAGTGGAGGCGGAAGCGGGACCAAGATAGAACCGGAAACAACACCTACCTTCAAAATTGGCGGAGGCAGAACTAAAACCGAACCGAGGACACACTTCCCTTTTAAAACTGGCAGAGGTGGAACCAAAAAGAAAATCGGAACCGGGACCGGAGTTTGGATAGGAACGAGCCATGGAAATAATCACAATTTCCCAGTTCATACCCCGTCCCAGCTTCGCGCCCGTGAAGGAAACCAAAATGCAAAGGACAGGGAAACAAACACCGACAGGATCGAAGCAAAAACTGATCCCAAGCGAAGCACGAAGGGGGCAGGGGTGAAACCAAATCCGAAATTGAAACTTCCTCAAAGTTTTAGTTTCGGATTCCATCCTGGCCTCGCCTCCGACAAACATACAAAGAAGAAAAAGAAAAGGGGGAAAGGAAAAAAAACACCCCGCGACCAAACGATCGGACTCGGGGCAAAACAAAATAACAAAGCGAAACGGGATCGGGGCCAAACCCGAACCAGAAACTTTTCAAAGTTTCGGGTTCGATTTTGTTCTGGCTCCACCTCTGACAACATACAAAAAGACGCGCAAGGTAAAAGAAACAAAAGACGTTGAACCGGGACCAAGGAAGGAAAAGAAAACAGAGCTTGGAAGGAATTCCAAGTTCGGTTTCGGTTCTGGTTCCGGCCCGCCAAAACAAACCAAAATGCGAAGGGAAAACCCGATGAGGAAGAGGGAGAAAGAGAAAGGCAGAGTCGGTGATAGGATGGAACCTAAACGAGAAACTTTTCAAAGTTTAACATTCCGATTCGGATCCGGACCCGGCTCCAACAAAGAACGAAAGACGAAGATAAAGAACCGTCGAAACCAGAACCGGAGACGAAACAAGACCAGAACTTGGAAGGAATTCCAAATCCAGTATTGGTCCCGGTTCCGCTTCTGACAGAACTTAAAAGAAAAATGCCTAAGGCAGAAAACCAAAGGCCAAAGGGAAAAGAAAAAAAAGGGGGACCCATTTTATTCCATAATAAAATGGGGTGGTTATGCAAGCCATAACAAATGGGGACTTGGCTGGGAAAATGGTTTAACCATTTTCAAGAAACCGAAGGATTCAGCCACCCAGAACTCCGGTTCATGAACATCACAACTCTAGTTGGGTCAGTTTTAACAAGCAAGGTTGAGCTAGAATCTCAAATGTAAATCAACACTGGCTACCCTGAATCTATGTGTGTGCTTGATTGTGCATCACTCTTTTATAAAGTTTTCTTCATCTTTCGAATAATAATGTGCAAGATTTGAGCTACATGAGTTGATCCCCTTAGCTGTTGTGCAATGATATCCTGGGCATTGCTCCGCTACCAGTCAGTTTCCATAGCCCCGACGGAGATACCTCTAGTTTTCTCACAACATTGCTCTACTGCCAGTCAGGCGTCCATAGCCCCGGTAGAGATACTGGAATCACCCATTCATATTGAGTCTTCTTTTCTCCTTAAATAGTTCTCTTTTTCTTTTTCTTTTCTCTTGAAGTTTTAGATATTTCATTCAAATTTTCTCAATATGCCAGATGTTTAATATCTGATCTGGGTTGAAAACTACCATGGACCTCGTAACAGCACTTGGGAATCGGATTTTTCACTCAAATCTTACAACATTATTACCCTAGGACAAATATACCATTATAAGAGGAGATGATCTTGGTGATTTGTGATAGATTCAGAGGGAGCTAATGAAGGTTATTTACTTTGCACCTTGTTCTTAGGACTTTCCACAACTCATGTTGACAGTGGGCATAAAACAAAGAATTTAGGACAAGAGCACCCAATCAGTAAACCTAAAAATACCTAAACCACTTCTCTCCTAACAACCAAAGTATGCTTCAGATAACAACCCACCATTTCAAGATGGAAAGAAATAGACCAACCCCCAAGAACAAAACAAGACTGACACCAAAGAATAAAGGAAACAAGAGGACTTCAAAAGGAACAAGCGAACATAGACCCAAAACTATTTACAAACAAAAAATTGAACTATTTACAAGCAGGAAACAAACAAATAATTTACATAAAGAATAGAAAAATACTTACATACAGAACAAAGAATCAACATGCTTTACGACTCAAAATAATGCTTAAGAAACTGCCCATTGACAGGTAAGGGAACAGGTTCTCCAGTTAAACTACTCAGTCTGAAAGCATTTTCTCCTAGGATCTCAGCAATCTGATAGGGACCTAACCAGAGTTTATCAAATTTTTGGTGACTGCCCTTCTTTTCACTAGCTTTATCCCATAACAACACAAGGTTCGATACCCTGAACGCCTTGATTTTGGTTCTTTTTTCAAACCAACGTTTGACAACAGCTTGATGCCTACAGAATTGCTGCAAGGTGGCATCCCTCTGCTCTTCTAATTTTAACAAGGCAACTAATCTTACTTCTATCCTATCATCATTAGAATAGAATTTATGCATGAACTCAAGGATAGGTATTTCCAAATGGATAGGGAACACAGGCTCTTGTCCATACACTAGTTTGAATGGTGAAGTCTTTAAAGCAGCCTTAATCCTAGTCCTATCCACCCATAATGCAAATCTCAGCTGGGTATGCCAGTCTCTAGGGTTGTTTTCTAACAATTTTCTAATTACCCCTAAAAGATTCTTATTGGTTGATTCCGCAACTCCATTTCCTTGTGGGTAATAGTTTGAAGAGTATTTCAAGACAATTTTGTGATCATATGCCTAGGAAATAAACTCAGCAGAAGAAAAGGTAGAGCCATTGTCACATACCAAGGCGAAGGGTACCCCAAACCTAGTGGTGATGCATTCGGTGAGGAACTTGATCACTACCTCTGTTGTGTTGTTCTTGAAGGGTATATCCTCCATCCATCTTGTGCAATAATCAGTAGCAGTTAAAATAAACTTGTGTCAGGTGTAGAAGAATTTGGATTAATTACCCCAATAAAGTCTAGTGCCCATTGGGCGAATGGTCTTACCTCGTAAACAGGTTGCAATGGCATGGCTGGATGACGTTCCTTTGATGCAGAAATCTGACATATGTGACATGTTCTCACATGCTGATGGGCATCTTTGAACACACACGACCAGTAATAACCAGATCTAAGGATTTGATGTGCCAGTGAGTCTGCAGAACCATGACCTGTGCCATGTTTCCCATGGAATTCAGTGATGACGAGCTTGGCCTCTTGCTGATCAAGGCATTGTAGGTATACCCCTTCAAAATTCTTCCTGTATAATAATCCTCCTTTGAGCATATAATGAGAGCTCTTCATTCTTAGCGCTCTCCTTTGAGTTGCATTGATTCCCTCGAGACATCAATTGTTGAGGATGAAACTGATGATATCAACATACCAAGGGTCATTGGAAAAGGACCGAGTAGTGTATTGATGGAAAATAATGTTCTCACCAGCATTCGCCATAGATTTAGACAAGCCTGTGCCTCTGACAAGTTTCATAGGGCGTATCTCTAGATCAAACTCTTGCAAGATGGCCATCCATTTCCCTCTTCTTTCTCCCAGCTCGCTCTGCATAAGTAGAGACTTCACAGCAACGTCAGGAACTACAACAATGATTTGGCTTTGGAGAATGTAGTGCCTAAACTTTTTGACAGCTCAGACCAGCACAAAAGCTTGTTTTTCAAGAGGTGGGTACTTCACCTCAACATTCTTGAATGGAGAACTCATGAAAGCGATTGGCCTCTCTTCCCCCTCTTCTCTTCGTTGAGTTAGGAAAACTGCACAAGAATGTTCAAAGGCAAAAGAATAAATATAGAACGACCTTAAGTAGTCAGGGCTAGTGAGGACCAGAGCTTCTGAGATGGATCGCTTGATTTGAGAAAATGCAGCCTTGCCTCATCACCCCACTCTATTTTGGCATCTTTCTTCATCATTTGATTCAATGGTTTTACAATCTCTGCAAAGCCCGTGATAAACTTTCTTACAAAGTTGATCTTTCCAAAGAAAGACCTCATCCCTTTCTTGCTTCCTGGCATGGCTATCTTGAGAATGGACTCAACTCAATCTGGGTTGATTTATATTCCTCTTTCTGAGATTATGTGTCCCAAAAGCTTCCCTTCAGAAACTCTAAACACACACTTTTTGGGATTCGAGGAGATGCCATACTAGATACATCTTTGAAGAACTTTGGCTAAGTTCGCAGCATGGTTCAGTCTATCTTTGGAGAATACTGCCAAGTCGTCCATGTAAACAATGATACATTTACCAATTAAGTCCTTGAATGCTATGTCCATGGCGCGCTAAAAAGTTGCTCCAACGTTTATCAGACCAAATGGCATTCTTCTGTATGCAAATGTTCCCCACTTTGTGGTGAAGGTTGTCTTCATTCTGTCTTCACAGTTGACCATTACCTGATTGTATCCATAGTAACCATCCAAGAATGATATCATCTGAGATCAATTGATAGTCTGCAAGACTTCGTCTAGAGAAGGAAGTGGGTAGTTATCTTTTTCTGAAGCTCTATTCAAGTTTCTGAAGTCTACACACAGCCTGATCTCTCCATTTTTCTTATGGACTGGGACTAAGTTAGCCACCCATGTTGAGTGGCGTACGGGGAAGATTATCCTTGCAAAAAGCAATTTCTGAACTTCTTAAGGATCAATGGTTCAATCAAGGTGTTGACTGGGCATTATTTTTGTCGAAATGGTTTAACTTCAAGTTTGAGTGGAATAGTATGAGTCATCATAGTAGCATCAAATGTCTTTAGGTCTTCATATCCCAAGGCTACTGCAACAATATCTTTCTTAAGTACCATCAATATGTCCTTTCTGATTGCTTCAGGGTAGGCTTTCCCTATGTAGACATTCTTTTTGGGGCCAGAATCAGCTAAGTTAGCAATTTCGTATTCACCTCCTTTATCTTTAGCTGATATCTTGTCTCGAGCCCTTGGGTCTGAATCAAAAATTCTTTCCAAGGCCACCATTCCCTTGGGAATGCTATTGCTTTTCAAATTGAGGACCCCTTCTGTATCACAATCTTCAGGGCTCCAATCTCCTTGGTCCCTGTTGGACTCATCAATGATCTGCCCTTGGAAAACATTCGAGCTTGCTAAAAAGGCAAGAATATGTTGATCATCATCAAAAACCTGAAATTTTTTGACATTATCAGGAACAGTAGGGGTAGAAATCAATTCCACTGAGAATTTTTTTAGCTTGGAGCCTTGCATGGGTTCCAGGGTGCTTGCAACAACAGCCAATGAATCAGCTATCTGATTTTCCTCTCTTGGGATTAAGCTAATCCCAAAGGCATCAAAGTCCTCAATCAAGTTCCATACCCTATTTCTATATGTTGCTAACCTTTTATTGTGACATGTATATTGGCTATGCACCTGCTTGATAACAATTTCTGAATCTTCCTTGACCATCAAGGTTGTGACTTTCTTCTTATGTGCAAACATCAGTCCTCGTGCTAGAGCTTCATATTCCACTACATTGTTCGTGCACCCGAACTGCAACCTATAAGAAGCAAAGAAAGTTTTCCCTTTCAGGTTGGTTAGCTCAATCCCAACACCAGAGCCTGTCTTAGATTTGGATCCATCAAACTTAAGGGTCCACAGCTAATCATGAGTTGGGATTGATTCTTTTGAAGTCATTGTGGGCACTTGGATAGAATGAGCCATGGGCGGGGTTACTTGATCTTTTGGATCAAATATAGGGAACGGGTGTTCAACAGGTTCCTCAGGAGTAATTCACAATGCCTACACAAATGTATTATGTGACCCAAGGTTATCTTCTTGACATTCACTTGTATATTTGGTTAACCCCTTGGGTTTTGGTATATTTGTAAGTGCAGGGGTGTCAAACAAACCTTGGGGTTGCTCCTTACTAATATGTTGATTCAGACATATGTCTGGGGTAGGTTCAATTTGAGAAGGAACTTCCTTTGAAGGTATCCTATCCCTGGTTAACATTGTTGCTTCCTTGGCTTCAAACGGGAAGTGATCTACAATGGTCCCGGGGTGACTTGAACTAGCATCCTCAGCTTGGGAAACATGATTTAAAATGTCAGTGCAGGGTTGGCAAGTCAATTCAGAATGATTTTGGTAGTGCATCCTGCACCAATTAGGGAGTAAAAGACTTTGCAGATCGATATCTTTCCCTAAAACTAGCTGATCTTGTTGTAGCTTCCTGATCAATGCTTGTTGATTTTCGTTAATCACAGAATCGGGGAACTTTGGTTTTGGCAGTCCTTTGGGATCAAGAACAGAAAAGGTTAAAATTTCATCTCTTCTATAAACCCCTATCCCAGTTTCGAAATAGGCTACCTCATTGGGGCAATCATATTCAGTGATGATATGCTTGAGGCGAGGCTCACTTTCAATCCTAATCTGAGTAGGAATCCCTCTCCATGGAAACCACATATGTGAAAAGTCGAGGGAGAGATATCCCCCTAGACTTTTCATCAAATCTCTGCTCAGCAGCATACCATAAGTCTTGGGAATGTCTGCCACTTGAATATCTATGTTGGTTAGGATCCTAGGGTCAGACCCTACTTGTACATGTATGTTTCTTAATTCCCCCACCACATTAACCTCCGTTTTGTCAAGTTGGATGACCTTCTTGTTTGTTTGAATGGGGTTTAATCCCAATTTCTTACATATGGAAAATGGCATAACATTGCTTGAAATACCTGAATCTAACAAACAATTATGTAGGTTCTTCCCACAAATTCTTAAACTCAAAAAAGATGGTGGAGTACCTACCTTGCTTCTGTACAAGGCTGCATTCACGTCCCCAGCAGGTGCCACCTTGTTCTTCCATTTTGATTTGTCAGCTTGCTCCAAAGATTTCAGCACTATCTCCCATTGGGCAGGACACCACTTTAGGATGTCAAAATAGGACAAAGAAGTTTTTTGTTTCCGCATCTCAGAAACAATATCAAATTTTGTGTTACAGCTTGCACTACCTTTGAAGACACCAGAGGGATTACCCTTGTTTTGGAAGTTAGGTGGGCCTTTTGGTGGAGGAGGATTGTTATCAACATTTTGATTTGGGGGCACCATGTGATTAGGTGGCGCTGATGAGGTGAATGGACCCTTATTCTGATTCCTTAGTAAGTGTCCTCCTTTCATCTGAAAGGCTTGGGCATCATATGAATCTTGCTCTAGTGCATTCTCCTCTTTCCTTGGGAATGAAGGTTCCTCCTCAAAGAGGTCATATGTCATTGTTGTATCTACTGAGCCGCCTTCTTTGTGAGGATTCCCTTGGAATGTTTGGGCATCTTCTTGTGCCATCTTGACAACTTTCTCCATTTCAGGGCAATTCACCTCAGAATGGGTTGCAGTATCATGCAGCTTGCACCAATTAGTCATGAAGTTGAGGTCAGCCACGTTTGCAGTATGTGATCTCTCCTCATTTGCTTGATAGTTATGAGAAACTCCACCATTATTGGGCCTTGTATTCCATTGTCTATTATTATTTGGCCTTTGGTTATATCCTGTATTTTGATTATGATACCCTTGATTAGAGGAGTTTTGACCCTGATAACCCCTTTGGTTGTAATTGTTATGATTTTGATAGTTACCCTGGTTTTGGGAGGGGTTCAATCGAAGCTGAGCCATGTCATTTGTAACTTAGGACAGTGTTTTCTTCAAGGTTTCTACCTCATTTGTAAGCTGAACCGTCCTCTCACTTTCCACACTTTTAGCAACAAGTGGCTGACCACCATGATTTGGTGTTCCAATTTGGTTATGAGGACCATGGGAACTTTGAGGAAGCTGTGATTGTAGAAAGAGATCAGGAGTTCTAGCAGCAAATAATGGAATAGGTGGTTGAATTTTCAATTCAAATATAGGCCCATAATGTGAAGAAGACATCCCTAGGACAGTGTTGAATAGAGGAGTTGGGCTATTCATCTGATATCCTATTGAAGGGAAACCTCCTCCCAGACTTCCTTGTTGAGAACTGATTTGTTGATGCAGCTTGATAGCTAGATGATAGACTTTGGATAGAGAATCAATATCAGCTGGTTGATAAGTCATTTGCAAGAATAAGCCAAGCAAGGGGTCTATAACTCTAAAGGAAGCTTGAATGACACTGTTCTCAGTGACTACATAGGGATCTTGCAATCTCCTATACATTCATTGGAACCTGGTGTTGAACAAGGGAAAGGATTCACATGGTTCATTCCTGATGGTAGAAAATTGGTGGTATAAAAGAGTTGGATCTACATAAACCCTGAACTGATTGATGAAAGCATTTTCCAAGTGTGTCCAGGTCAGAATGGAACCTTGTGGAAGATTAAGATACTAGTTATATGCCATATCCCTTAAGGAGTAAGGGAACAACCTACAAACTACATCATGGTGAGCTATTTGAGCTCTAGTACAAGCATCCTTGAAAGCTTGTATGTGCTCTTCAGCACTCCTTGATTCGCTATGAATGTACTTGGGGTAGAATCTTTCAGAGTTCTTAGGCATGTCGTGAAAACCTCCAGGAATAGTCCTCAATGGAGAGGGATTATTCTGGAAGAACGCCATTGGTGGGGGTGGTGGTGGTTGAGCCAGCTATTGTATGGGTTGAACTAGCTATAATGATAGTTGAGATGGATTTGGTGGTGGATTGATGGGTATCCACTGGGGTATTGGTGAAAAGCCTGGTGGAGTGAGCGGAGCTGATAAGGGTGGTATGTTGGTTGAGCTAGTCTTATGAATCTTGTGTCTTATTGGGGTCTTGAGTTCTATCAAAGGTGATGGATTTTCAGCCGATCAAAGAACTCTGTGAGGCCTTCCTGGGGAGAAAAACCTAGTTTTATCCAGTTTTCCCTTCTGGCCCTCCTAGCGCCAAGTTCTTGTTGACATGTATGATGGCACAACAACATGCAAACAAAATATTGCTACTCTGTTTCTCCTGAAAGAGAAAGACAATGCATGGATATCTTAGCTCCCAAGGTCTTTGTAGTTGGTTCTCAACTGTGCTGATGTTACTCAGTGGTCAATGTAACAGTAATGTTCAAGGGGCTTGCTCGTGTTGGGCTTATGGATTGTTCTAAGATCAAGCATGAATTTAAACCTACTTTAACTGGGGTTTTTAAATAAACATAAAAGATAGATCAACATTTTGGTACTAAAAGGAATGATAATTCATCTAACTTAACTAGACTTGCTACCTCTCAAGGAATTGCTAACTAAAACTGAAGAACAAAATTAACTTGTGATTAACACCAGTTGCATTCATTCACAGTGCTGATTTTAACGACTGATTATAAGTTACCATTTAAACAAAAAACAAAATAAGATTTTATTCCTTGAAAGCTTTCAAAATTAGATGATTAACTTAAGATAAATACCATTCTGGAACACAATATGAAGTAGATTCGAATCTGGTTGCTTCTACTGTTAGTGAGATAGATAAGCAACATTTACAAATCTGGCACAATCACCAGTGTACATAAAAACCGTGTCTTCAGACTGCTTCCATCTATACTAAGAAAACTAGAACGATACATTACTTTCCATGTTGAATCTAACTCCTAACTGAGGAGACAAAAGAAGCTCCCTTTACTAAGAAACAGGATGCAGTTCTATCTCCTCTATCCTTCATAAAATCTGTCTAGAACTATCTACTCTATTCCTTTTATATTTCTTCTTTCTAACTCCTAACTTTTAACCTCTAACTTCCAACAACTTTACAAAGAGGCAAGAATGCCATATATACACCACCCCACGAAAAGAATGTCGGCCCCTATTTTTAGGGTTTACAAAATATCCGTCGGTTGCAAGAGGGTCGGCGTCCAAATCTTTTGAATAAAGTTGGTTCTGCATTAAATGTGAATCCCTGCTGTCCATGTCGATGAAGGATTGTCCCAGGGATGATCTCAGATCTTTTGCAGCTACCACATTAACTCTAACGCCTCCGTGTCCATCTTTGAACTCCAGCGGAGCCCCTTTGAATGCCTTAAAATATCACCATTAATGTCGAGCTACCCCTATCACTAGACACCAGCTGGCATTATGACTCACGGCTTCCTTCTTCTTCCTCGGCTCTCTTCCCGCTCCAAATCCGTCCTTCTGCAAGTTGTTGGCGAGACCAACCTCCTTCGTCGAGACACTACACCGAAGTCGCGCCCTTTCGCCGAGAACCCATTTCACTTTGGGGAGACTTTGTGTGGTCGGATAGACATTACACCGCGCTCAACATGTTACACCAAGGGCACAAAATATGTCGGTGAGACCTCATCGGGTCAGCAAGACCTTTTTCCGAAGTCACCTTTCTTCGCCGGGATTCTCCGAGTTGACAAGACTTTATTCCTTCGGCCAGACATCACGCCGAATTTAGATCCTTTGGCAAAACTTCCTCGAGAGACATCTTCAAATAAATAACTCGATCCTACAAAACAGATGCCTCCATTAGTTCTCAAAGGAAAATAAAATATATCATTATTTATCATGTCTTTAATTTTATCAAAAAGAAACACAACTCTGGTGGAGGCGAAAGCGGGACCAAGACAGAACCGAAAACAACACCTACCTTCAAAAATGGCAGAGGCGGAACTAAAACCGAACTGGGGACACACTTCCCTTTTAAAACTGGTGGAGGGAAAACCAAAAAGAAAATCGGAACCAGGACTGGAGTCGGGATAGGAACGAGCCATGGAAATAATCACAATTTCCCAGTTCATACCCCGTCCCAGCTCCGCGCCCGCGAAGGAAACCAAAACACAAAGGACAGGGAAACAAACGCTGGCGGGATCGGAGCAAAAATCGATCCCAGGCGAAGCACGACGGGGGCGGGGGCGGAACCAAATCCGAAGTTGAAACTTCCTCAAAGTTTCAGTTTCAGATTCCATCCCGACCCTGCCTCCGACAAACATACAAAGAAGAAAAAGAAAAGGGGGAAAGGAAGAAAAAACACCCCGCGACCAAATGATCGGACCCAGGGAAAAATAAAATAACAAAGCGGAAACAAGATCGGGACCAAACCCGAACCAAAAACTTTTCAAAGTTTCGGGTTCAGATTCCGTTCTGGCTCCACCTTTGACAACATACAAAAAGATGCACAAGGTAAAAAAAATAAAAGACGTGGAAGCGGGACAGGGGAAGGAAAAGAAAACAGAGCTTGGAAGGAATTCCAAGTTCAGTTTCGGCTCCGATTCTGGGCCCGCCAAAACAAACCAAAACGTGAAGGGAAAACCCAACGACGAAGAGGGAGAAAGAGAAAGGCGGAGTCGGGGCTGGGATGGAACCTGAACGAGAAACTTTTCAAAGTTTAACATTCTGATTCAGATCCAGACCCAGCTCCGACAAAGAACGAAAGACGAAGATAAAGAACCGTCAGAATCGGAACCAGAGACGAAACAAGACCAGAACTTGGAAGGAATTCCAAGTCTGGTATTGGTCCAAGTTCCGCTTCCGAAAATACTTAAAAGAAAAACACCTGAGGCAGAAAACCAAAGGCCAAAGGGAAAAGAAAAAAAATGGGGACCCATTGAATAAAATGGGGTGGTTATGCAAGGCATAACAAGGACCTTATTCAAGCTTCACCTAATTACCATAGCATGCTTCAGAAAGCTTTGCGAAAGCTAGTTATCCTCCTAGTGTGCAACCAAATGATGTAGCAACCCTAATTCAAGGTATGAATTTAGTTAACATTGAAATTATCTTTTGCCAAGCTAAGTTACCTCCAATTGAAATACAAAAACAAAATGAAGCCTTCACGGTAATGGTTGTTGTTGACGATGGTTTTACTCGTAGAAAATAGGGTGAATAAATTCTTCATAGACAAGACTGCAAAGAGCCTATCCTTCTTGAAAGATATGGAACAAAGACAACCTAGGGGAAATTCTGCATTACAGGACAAAGATTGGCTTTCGTTCAATCCCAAGTCTCTGATAACCAGGTCATGGTTGCACTAGGGTCACTCTCGAGTAATGATATGATATTGTTGTTAATCTCAAAGGGACTATGGTTATTGTTTGAATATTTTAGATATACATTCCAAATTGATACAATGAGTTCAAACATCATCAAACCAAAATATTTATCATAATATTTCATCAATATTACAAGTTATTTGCTATCACTTAAGTAGATTTAGCATTAAGCATTCAACAATCATATGGAAAACAAAGGATTTTCAACAAAATTCTTTCCATTCATTAAAATTTTTGGAATATTTTCAAATATTTAAACATCTATTCTAAAACAAAGTATAAAAATAATGAAAAATAAAAGTTTCTCTCGGTTATTCTCCATGGATGCCCCAAAGAATTAACTAAAACAGAGCAAAGAACTTTATACTTCACCAGATTGCTTCACAGCTACATATAAAAAAATGCAAGCTTTTAAAGAGAAGGGTTTCTTTTCTGGACATCGAGTAGGTTCTGTATGCACCCTTAAATGGCACAACATATAGTCTTTTTTAGCCAAACTAACAAAACCTACTACAAAAGATACTAAGATAGGTAGCTATTTAATAAGCTCTGATATTAATTAATGTCTACGTGCATACAAATTTATACGTTGGAATGGTTCAAAAAATAGAAAAAAGAACAAAACTTAAAAGTTTATACCCCTTTGACATCCACAGATTCTGAACTTGAAATAAAAATGAAGATCCTCTGGCCTTTCATAGAACACAAGGCTCAGACAGGATAAGACAAATAAATGAGAGGAAATCCAAGGGATCAATCTCGTCAAGGCACGTGGAATATAGCAACCAATAGGAGAATTGCAATTGAAGTCAATGGAAGTCAACTCCAATTACTCCTTGAAGCTCTTCGGGTTCTACTTTTTTCATCTGGAATCTCCGCCAGGATGATACTTCGAATCATGATAATATGTAGGGGATTCCCATATATTCAGAATGATAAGGTATAATTTTTGCCCCTACACTTCGCTTGGTTTGGTTCTGTCACTCTCAGGAATGGGTTCTCCCAAAAATTAGCATTTGTTCCCACTGCATGTGAAATACTGAGATCCCTAGCATTTCGGTGGACTCAAAGTCATCTACATTATCATCTCCCAAGGTGATCGAACCAAACTGAAAATTATTCCATCCATGATTCAAGTTTTCCTGACCATCCATACTCGAACTTTGCATCACAATCTGCGTCTCTTGCAATCACAAATTCCACACATTAAATCCCTTAAAATTTTTTTTTATAACATCTCATGTAAATAAAACCATTATTCCAATGCTAGTACAAAAATATCATAATTAACACACCTTTTAAAAGCATATCATGAATCCTCATGCATATACTGGATCATGGGGATCATTAGAAAAAAAAAAAATTCACATTTTCAATCTACATTACAACCCGATACCCTGTACTCAGTATTCAGCGTTACCCACTTACTTTCCCAGACCTCGGTTACACCGAAACTCCACCATACCGAAACAATTTATACGAGAATGCTTCATACCAGACCGAAACCTTCCGCTTGAACTTTACATTACCTTTTTCCTTCCTCATGTTTTTGGTACCTAGTATCCGGTGTACAAAACACTTGCAATACGAAATACTTTATTATCAGAGATTTTCTCTTCCACTTCTGGTGATCTTTCAATTTTGCTAGCTCCTGCCATAAGAGTTAAACATTTTTTCACTTGGGTCCCCAAGTCTTTTTAGTCTTGGGGCGTGTTGTGAGACCACACAACAACTTGCAACCAATAAAACCAAATTTAAGCCAAACTTGAAATTAAATTACCAGTTGTAAATTAAAACTTATACATATTTTAAAACAATAACTTTCTACCTTTACCTAGATTCTAGCATAAAAAAAATAAAACTCTACAAGAAACATCTGTGGTTGCTTTGATTAATTCCAATTTTCAAAACTTAGTAAAAAGAATCAGTTCATTAACATTGAACTATATAATATAGTAATCCTTCAAATCCAACCATGGATAGAGCCTTGCTACAAGTCAAGTGTCCATAGCCTCGACAAGGTTATCTTTGTAATTTTTCCACACATAGCTCTACTACCAGTCAGGCGTCTATAGCCCTAGTAGAGTTATTTGGATAGCCTAAAGAGTTGATATCTTTTTTTTTATAGACATAGCAATGATAGCTCATTTATCAACTTGCAAGCAATGAAGCACCACTATTAGGTTGGGAATTACAGTGGTAGCGAAGGTTACTTTTTGAATTTTCATTCAATGTAAATCCCTTCATCAATTCACTACTTCCCAAAAACTCATTTAATAATTCCCTATAGGTGTGTGTGTTTCCAACTAAATTTTACTAATTTATGCCAAATCCCAGCTAACTGTAGCTCACTATATATTAAAAAATATGCATAAATTAAAATTGAGCAATAGACAACTTAATTACAAAATTCAAATCTAAATTTAGAAACATTGGTTACCACCCTTCCGATTAAATTTTATGGCAACTACAAAAATTTCTGCTAGCTATTTCAACTTGACAGCTTACACTTAATTAATGGATCAAAAATGTCATTATTACTTTGGAACACGATCACATTATTCTGTATTAAATTCGCACGCCTTACTCAACACATACTATCTCTTCAACTAACTCGGGTGATGACATGTACCGCCTTGCCGACTTCATTTTCTTGTGTATCCCACACACACAATCACCTCCATAATTAGTATGACTCTTTTTAAACAATTTGAAATGACCACTATTAATTTCAAAATATTCAACTTGCTTGATTCACAATCTTCGTACTGCTCAAATTTGAAGCAATTTCACAAGATATGTGTAAAGAATTAATTTGATTTAACCTTTAATTCTGAAGATTATTGTTCAGCTGCCACCTCGCTTACTGTTTCCAAAAAAAAAAATTACTCAAGGCAACTATGTATCGCAACTTTTCTTACGACTCTCTATAAATTCGTGCATTTCTTCTCGAATTCTCCACACTTCTCTTTTCTTTTCCTTTTATTTTAGTTTCTGTAAATTTGCTTAGTGTCTTTGCATTTTCTTCTTAGCCATGGATAGTCCAATTTTCTTAGGTTGTTCTTGTAGATAGAATGTTTTCTTAGGAAGTATCACACCACAAAGGCCTGAAAAGGTCTTCTTCATTAAGACTTCTAGTTTCACTGTGCCAAATTTATGCTTAGTCCTTGGGGAAAGATATGTTGCATCCAACCGCTACTTTCGTTTCTACTCTGGCATTGCTTCTCACTTTGTAGTGTCACTTTTGGACATTGGGCTACCTATTGAAGATGTTCACGCTACTACCAACTTAATAGTGAAACCTAAATTCTTGGAGAATCTAGATACCATTTTAGCTGTCACACATTTGACCATTGGAATTCCCTCCATGGATGACATTCCTCGATTCTTGGAACACAAGGAAGTGGTTCCACTTCGGCCCTTTCCTACTGATCTCCATATCCAAGACTTTGAAACTCACTGGGAACTCGCCTACATAGGGTATTTAGCCCTAATAGAAGAGACGCCTCCCATCGACTGAATGGTTACTATCGTCTACAACTTTGCTCACTCTTTTTTTGACTCTTTTTATTTTTTGAATGAGGATTTTCTGATATCTCATGTATATACGTGATACACGTGTGCACGCACACACACACACACATATATATATCTTTTGGTACATTCTAAAGCGTGTTTTATTGTGTATGGCTTTATTGTTTCTCTTTCTCATTTCAATTTTGCAAAATGTTTGAATTCACTCTCATGCATAAGATAAATTTAAGCAAGATTTGCTAATGCAGAGGCTAGACAAAAGAAAAGAACAAAAGAAAAAAGAAAAAAGAAGGAAAGAAAACAAAACCAACACAAAACCCTACAAAAAGCAAACTAACCCTAACTACTCTAACTCTAACACAACAAAAGATTAACTCTAATAAAGGAATTTATTTCAATTTCTATAGCTATTTCTTCTACAGTTTTAGTACGAATTACAACAATTTTTTCTTTAAATTCTCTTATAAAACATTTCAATATTCTACTGTAACAATAGATTATCTTGAATATTTTGCATTTAGACACCATGAATTCAAAAGTGTACTTACCCAAAATTTGGCTCAAACGTATGAAAACGAACTTAGTAGAGATCGATTGCACACATTTCATTTGACATGACCATACTGTACCTTCTTCCAGCCTTGTTCCATTTCCATGAACAACTGCGTTTATTTCTTTGCTCCCTTCTCTTTTGAAAGTCTTCATATCTTCAGCCCTGTCTTCACTTTGCATTTTGTTAGACCAAAATATATCACTACTTATATTACTATCAGAAAGAGAAAAAGTAAAAACTTGATATTATGTATCTTGTATGAAATCAAGAAAATGTCTTTTTATTGTTAGTGAATTTCCAACTTGAAGCACAATACACGTGTTTCCTGCTCGATTTTCCCACTCCATCTCATTATCCGCATGTTCCACGCATATAGGAAATGATGACTCATCAATGTTGTTTCCTCGTTTGTGATGAAATATCTCTAGATCTCAACATTCTCACCTATTTCCCTACAAAGCATTAGAATTTTCTTTATCATAATCACAATTTTCCAACTGTTTTGGTATATCGGTTGATTCTTTAATATTTCCAACTTCACTAGGGAAAAAAAAAATTCTCGTTAACAATCCTTTTCTTTTAGCAGTTAAAACTTCCTCTATTAACATAATCACTCTATTTATGGCCAAACAAACCCTCGTTAAAAAAAAATCACACTCAAGTTCACCATGGTCAGTTGTATCATGAATTCTACACTCGGTCACTCTTCCAAAAGTAAACAAACTCAACGGATGTAGTTTCTGATTAAGGATTTTACAAAGTTTTCCAACTTCCATAATGAAAACTAGCTTGCACTCAAATTTCTCATTCACAAGCTTCTTGTCAAACTCATAACCAATTTTTTTTTTGAAACACAATTCTGTAAATTCTAGGAAATGATACCTAAAATATTAAACAAAGGCCCTCCTTCTAGCCCCATTTCTTGTTGACGACGGTTTTACTCACAGAAAATAGGGTGAATAAATTCTTCACAAACAAGACTGCAAAGAGCCTATCCTTCTTGAAATATATGGAACAAAGACAACCTAAGGGGAAATTCTATATTATAGGACAAATATTGGCTTTCGTTCAATCCCAAGTCTCTGATAACCAGGTCATGGTTGCACTAGGGTCGCTCTTGGGTAATGATGTGATATTGTTGTTAATCTCAAAGGGACTATGGTTATTCTTTGAATATTTTAGATATACATTCCAAATTGATACAATGAGTTCAAACGTCATGAAACCAAAAGATTTATCATAATATTTCATCAATATTACAAGTTCTTTTATATCACTTAAGTAGATTTAGTATTAAGCATTCAACAATCATATGGAAAACAAAGGATTTTCAACAAAATTATTTCCATTCATTTAAATTTTTGGAACATTTTCAAATATTTAAACATCTATTCTAAAACAAAGTATAAAAATAATGAAAAATAAAAGTTTCTCCCAGTTATTCTCCATGGATGCCCTAAAGAATTAATTAAAATAGTGCAAACTGCTTTATACTTCAGCAGATTGCTTTGCAACTACATATAAAATGGTGCAAGCTTTTAAAGAAAATGGTTTCGTTTCTGGACATCGAGTAGGTTTTGTATGCACCCTTAAAGGGCACAACATATAGTCTTGTTCGGCCGAACTAACAAAACTAGCTACAAAAGATACTGAGATAGGTAGCTATCTAATAAGCTTTGATATTGATTAATGTCTATGTGCATACAAAGTTTTACACTAGAATGGTTCAGAAAATAGGAAAAAAGAACAAAACTTAAAAGTTTATGCTCCTCCAACATCCACAAATTTCAAACTTAAAATAAAAATGAAGATCCTCTAGCCTCTTATAGAACACAAGGCTCAAACAGGACAAGACAAATACATGAGAGGAAATCCAAGGGACCAATCTCGTCAACGCACGTGGAATATTGCGACCAATAGGAGAATTGCAATTGAAGTCAATGGAAGTCAACTCCAATTACTCATTGAAGCTCTTTGGGTTCTACTTTTTTCATTTGGAATCTTCACCAAGATGATACTTTGAATCATTATAATATGTAGGGGCTTCCCATATATTCAGAATGATAAGGTGGAATTTTTGCCCCCTACACTTCGCTTGGCTCTGGTTCTGTCACTCTCGGGAATGGGTTCTCCTGAAAATTAGGATTTATTCCCACCGCATGTGAAATACCGAGATCCCTAGCATTCCGGTGGACTCAAACCCATCTACATTATCATCTCCCAGAGTGATCGAATCTGACTGAAAATTATTCCATCCATGATTCAATTTTTCCTGACCGTCCATACTCGAACTTTGCATCACAATTTGTGTCTCCTGTAATCACAAATTCCACACATTAAATCCCTTAAATTTTTTTTTTATAACATTTCATGTAAATAAAACCATTATTCCAATGTTAGTACAAAAATCTCAGAATTAACACGCCTTTTAAAAGCATATCATGAATCCTCATACATATACCAGATCAGTGAAATCATTAGAAAAATTTAAAATTTCACATTTTCAATCTACATTACAACCTGGTACCTGGTGTTTAGCTTTACCCACTTACTTTCCCGGACCTCGGTTATACTAGAATTCCACCATACTAGAATGATTTATACCGAAACACTTCATACTGGATTGGAACCGTCTGCTTGAACTTTACATTACCTTTTTCCTTCTCCATGTTTTTGGTACCTAATATCTGGTGTACAAAACACTTGCAATACGAAATAATTTATTATCAAAGATTTTCTCTTCCACTTTCGGTGATCTTTCAATTTTTCTAGCTCCTGCCATAAGAGTTACACATTTTTTCACTTGGGTCCCCAAGTTTTTTCAGTCTTGGGGCATGTTGTGACACCACACAACAATTGTCCTTAAAGTGTGGGACAAAAATGACTCTCATTTACAATGGTTCAACTCGTAATGTGTATAGTGTGAACCTCCTAGATAAGATTGGAGTGGATAAGGCTATGATTGAACCTAATTATTTAGTTATTCATGGATTTGAAAATGTAGGAAAACAACCTTTGGGTGTGATAACATTACCTATTAGAGTGGGAAAGGTCACATTACAAACTCCTATCCATGTGATGCCTCAAGATCTCTCATACAATCTTCTTTTAGGTAGACCATGGATCCATGAGATGATGGGATACCTTCCACTCTTCATCATTTGATGAAGTATGTCTACAATAACAAGGTCTATACAATCAAGGTTGATCCTCACCCAGAAAGTTGTTTGCAAACTGAGAAAGACAAGGAATTTATTTGAAAACATTGATACCAACTTCAAAAGTAGAGCCCATGCGAGAGGAAGAAAAATAAAATTATATTGAAGAAGTCACAAAGTTACTAGAAGATGATTGGGCTTCACTGGATTTTACACCTAAAATCATGGGAGAATACAAAATCATAACAAAAGAATCTGAAAAAGGGAAAAGAAACAATGGTAATGTTAACAAAAACATTTGGAGGAACCTTCAAAAGCATTTACTTCAACCATTTTAGAGGAGGACACAAGTTACACAAAAAGCTTTGATGAAGTTAATTATGAACAACCACCAAATCCAAAAGAAATGGAAAATCTTTATGGAAGAGGTTATGAGCTCTTGAAACAACTTGGTTATAGTGGAAAAGGATGTGGTGTGAAAGAACAAGGCATTTGTGTCCCTATAGAGCCTAACATACAAGAAACAAAAAATGGTCTTGGATATTTCCCTTCTAAGATAACAAAAGCAACAAAAAGGCCTTCACTTAATGTCAACACCATTATTCATGGTTCTTCTAAGATAAATCTCACTCTAAAGCATCCTAAATTAATTGATACATCAAGTGATGGATCATTAGAATACTTTGAACATGATGAAGCCTTGGTAAAAAAATTAGGATTTTATGATAAGTCACCAACTCCCTATCACAAACAAGGATTCACTTGTGCCATAGTTAGTATAGAATATGTTGATGAAGAAAAGAAAACAAGTGATGTTGAACAAGACAAAGAACATATTCTTTAAATTCCAAATCAAAGTGCACTACCTATAGGAGATACAATTAACATACCAATGGACACATCTAACGAAGACAAAGTGATTCAAATAGGAAAGTGCCTTGATGAGGATGAACAAGAAGACCATGCAACATTATTACATGAATTTCATGAAATTTTTGCTTGGACTTATTTGGATATGCCAAGTATTGATGTTAAGATAGTTAGTGACTGATGGCAGCGTCTACAAAATCATGGCGACCTAATGATCAAAATTTTGAAAATGGCTATGGAAGATTTGTAGGGGAAGCTCATAGTCGTACTCAACAATCTTGAGCTGATTACAAACATCACGATGATTTTAATAATAGGAATATGAAGAAAGCCAATCAACCCATTGATAATAGAGTGTATCTTTCTCGTCAGAAAGGACAAGCTGCTAGATACCACAAAGACTATGATAATCACAATAGGCATTGGGGACCACAACCATAGAGATCAGAATCTGATCGTAGGCCACAACCTCCTAATCATCAAACAAATAGGTTTGTATGGGTCCCAAGAAGACCTCGTCCGCGCCTTTTGCATGGTAAACAAGAATGTTTTGACTTATGGGAAGACAATCGAGGTGTTCAGAAGGAAAATCAAACAAACTCTATTCCATCCAGGTTGATCTAAGGGATTCTTAAAAGGATTGGTGGAAGGATGGTCAAAACCCTACCCAGAAAGGTCATGTTCAAACAGGTACTCCCTTCAATCCAACTACACACAATAAGTTTTTTGTTTTGCAAGAATGGGACAAAGACAAGAATGTTGAGAAGGAAACCCTTGCCAACCAAAATGCTCCTAAGAAGTATAGATATTTGGATTAGGGCAAAGATAAGAATGTTGAGAAGGAAGCCCTTGCCAACCAAAATGTGCCTAAGAAGGATAGATAGCTGGATCAAGGCAAACAAAATCAGGGCCAACAGACAAAGAATGTTGAGAACAAGGAGTTTCAGCCTGTGGAGAAGAAAAATGCAAGGCCAAAGAAGAAGAAAAGGAAAAAGAAGAAATGTTCTACACCTAAGGGGAAGATGCCTCCTAAAAATGAGGGAAACTTACAATGGAGGCGAGTCTCAGAGAAGACACAAACATGCATGGCGGACGTGAAAGGAAAACAGAGGAAAGCAGTCCAATCTCCTCTGGTTAAGAGGTTCAAGCTCCCATAAAGCCTAATGTCACAGTCACTTTGTCTGAAGAGAAACTACTGCCTCAAATATTTGACCTTAGACAATGTGCACTGATCTGTAAGTTTTGGATCCTAAACCTTGAAATCTCTTTTCTTAAAGATTTGATTTTCGATGAATGGAGAGGGGCTATTAAAGTATTCTATCTAGATCAAGAGAGTGGTATTTTTCTGGTTCTTTTTGAGTCTAAGGAGCAAAGAGATGCAGTTTTCAAAGTCAAATCATGGGTCTTTTAGGGTTCTGGATTGTTTATGCAACCCTGGAATCCTAATTTTAGAGCTCAAGATTTTATTGTCAAGTTTACACCTTTTGGATCCAGTTTCCCTCTCTTCCTCTAGAATATAGAGAGCTCCAACTAATAGAAATATTTGCAAACCAAGTTGGAATCTTCCTCAAGCATGACGGAGTCTCTTTCAAAGACCCATCTAAACCGGTTAGGTTTTGTGCCCTTTTAGATGCTTCCATAAAATTCCCAGAGCAAATTATTGTCAAATCCAAATTTGGGATGTGGACACAGGATATTCTTCTTGAAAACCTAGAATCTTTGTGCTACAAATGTCATTTGGCAGGTCATTTAGGAGACTCCTACTCAAAGGAAGAAATATTACAGGATACTCCTAAGGAAAAAAACAATCAATCTATTCAGTCCAATTAGGACAACTGTAATTAAAATCATCCATCTTCAAATTTTGGGGTTAGCAAGGAGATTACAGTTACAAAATCACATAGGCCAGTCCTTAACTCTCTTATTCATGCAGTAAATAAAAAGGTTAGAATCATGCAACCAGTAAAGCTAAGCTTAGGGGAGAATGTCAACATTTCAATGATTCTTTTAGACATTTTTCAAAGTCTTCAATCTGTGTTTTGGTACACTTTGGCATTTTCTTGTACTTTTGACCAACAAATGGACTCTATAGTTAAGGCTCTTATGTTTGATAAAACTTTGTCGCCTCTGAAGTAGGAGCAGTTAGACAAGCTATATTTTCAATATCATGACTCAAACCATGACGATGACAAGTTATTGGATATATATGATGAAGCACTATCAAATCTGGATTCTTTTCATAATCTACTCACTAAAGGCCAATTCGAGGAACTAGCAGATAAAATTTTAGTTTTGGAAGGAACTAAAATGATAGAATGGATGGCAGAGGAAGTCCTCAATGAATCTCAAGATACTAACAATGTTGCATCTGAACCCCTTTCATCACATCCTATCAATGATCTAGATAGTGTTTTTGACCTTGAAGAGGAGAAAAAAAAACATTGTCCTTGCGCAAGATGCTAAACCAATAAGACAAAAGATATGTAAGATGAATCCTAAGATAGATTTATTGGTTAAGGTTGAAATTGAAAAACTCCTCGAAGTGGGCTTTATTTGTCCCATTGATTATTCCTCATGGATCTCAAACATTGTGACACTTGCAAAACTTGATAATCATATTAGGATGTGTACAAACTTTTGTGATCTTAATAATGCATATTTAAAAGATGATTTTCCCCTTCCTAATATTGACATGATAGTGGATTCAACTGTGGGCCATTCTTTGTTGTCATTCATGGATGGTTTTTCAAGATATAATAAAATCTTAATCAACCCTCAAGATCAATATAAGACAACATTTAATACACCTTGGGGAACATTTTGTTGGGTGATCATGCCTTTTGGATTAAAGAATGCGGGAACAACATATCAAAGAGCTATGACATTGATATTTCATGATTACATACATAAGATTCTCAAAGATTATGTTGATGATATTCTAGCCAAATCCTTACCTCACCAAGATAATGTTAAAATCCTTCAAAAGATCTTTGAAAGAATGTGCAAGTACAACATGAGATTGAATCCAAAAAGGTGTCTTTGGTGTGGATAGTGGAAAAATCTTAGGTTTTATAGTATCCCATAGAGGTATTGACGTGGATACAAAGAAAATAGATGTTATCATTAACATGCTACCTCCGAAGAACATTTCTCAATTGCGTACTTTACAAGGATTCAAGCTATCTGTTGTTTTGTGGCATCTTTGGTAGATTAGACATTACCATTTACACAACTTCTTAAGAAGGAATAAATTTTTTAATGGAATGAGGATTGCAAACAAGCTTTTGAAAGATTGAAAGATTATCTTGCTACCCCTCTTGTTTTACAACCCGCCATGCAAGAAAAACCATCTATCCTTGATATATCAACATCTACTCGTGCTTTAGCAACATTGTTGGCTCAACAAGATGATAATGGTAAAGAGCACCATGTTTATTACATTAGCCAAACTCTAATTGATTATGAAACTCGATACACAACAATAGAAAAACAATGTTTGGCTCTTGTGTTTGCTACTAGTAAATTGATACATTACTTATTAAATGAAAAAATTTATGTGATTACAAAGTTTGATCCTCTAAAACATCTTTTTGCTAAAACAGACTTATCAAGACGCTTAGCTAAATGGGTTATGTTGTTAACTGAGTTTGATCTTAAATTTTTCTCTCAAAAGAAAATCAAAGGACAAGCCTTAACTGACCATTTAGTTGATGCTCCTTCTCCACTAACGTTTCCTAATATGGACTCATTCCTTGATGAAAATGTGTTGACTATTGAAAAGGAAACATGGGAATTGTACTTTGATGGTTCTAAGTGTCGAACTAGCTCCAGAGTGGGGGTTATAATAATTATGCCTTTAGGAAAGCTTATTCCCTTATCTTACCATCTAAATTTCCTATGCACAAATAACACTGTCGAGTATGAAGCCTTAATCGCTAGAATACATGCAGTGTTATCCTTAGGTGTTCAATGCATCTCCATATTTGGTGATTTTTAAATGGTCATTAACTAAATAAATGGGTATTATCAAGCAAAACACAACAAACTAGTTCAATATAAAAACCTCACGATGACATTGTTGGAATGCTTTGAATCATACACAATTGATAATATTCCTCAAAAGGATAATCGGCATGCAGATGCAATGGAAAGTGTCGCTTCCCTTGTATCTCTTGATGATCCTTCTATGGATTTTACATTTTTTCATCCACACAATTCTAAAACCATCAATAGATAACAAAATGAAAGAAGCATTAGTGACCACTATTGAAGACTCTCCTAAATGTACACACAAATATTCTACTTGAAAGATGGTACCTTTCCTAAACCAACAACTAAGAACACTAGAGATCGAATTCAGAAACTTGCTACTCAATATGTCATCTTAGCAAATGTTTTATATAAACGATCCTTTGATGGTCTTTTTCTTAGATGTCTTAAACAATCAGAAATCCCTATAGCCCTTAAGGAAGCTCATGTTGGTGCTTGTGGGGGAGATTTTAGAGGAAGATCATTAGTTCAAAAGTTAGTTTGCATGGGATATTATTGGAGACATATGGAACAAGATTGTTTCAAGTATGTTAAGAAATGTGACAAATTTCAAGAACATAACAATCCGATCCATGCTCTTGCTTCCAAACTTCGTACCAAAGTTCCTATTTGGCCAATTTTGGTTTGGGGTTTGGATCTTATTGGGAAGATATCTCCTCCCTCTTCTTCAGGACACACATTCATAATTACTACAACAAATTATTTCACAAAATGGGTAGAAGTCATTCCTATTCGCTCGACAACAACTGACGCAATTTGTCATTTCATATTGGAACACATTATTGCTTGCTTTGGACTTCCTTCCACATTGGTTTCAAATGTAATGGAACCCCATTTAAGAACAATGATGTGAATAATTTTTTGGAAAAATTCCACATCCAACACTGTTTCTCAACACCTTACTACCTGTAATCTAATGGCCAATCCAAATCAACTAATAAAACTCTTGAATAAATCTTGAGAAAAATAGTAAGCAAACACAATAAGGACTGGCACACTCAATTATCTTATGCATTTTGGGTTTATCACACTATTATTCAAACACCTATAGGAAACACACCTTATAATCTTGTTTATGGTGCCAATTCAATAATGCCTTTAGAGTTAGAAATCCCTTCACTAAGGATTGCTCTTAGAGGGTTCGTTGATGACACTATGTATAAAGAAAAATAATTACAACAACTTGAAATGCTTGATGAACAACACATCAACACTCTTGAGCATCTTCAAGCCCATTCCAAAAGAATACAATGTAGTTACAATAATAATGTCATTCCCCACTCATTTAACAAAGGTGATTTGGCATTATATGAGAATCAATGTAATGTTAATGCTGCCCCAGGTGAAAAAGGAAAATTTAGTCCAAACTGGTTAGGACCCTATGTAATTGATAAGAGCTATGGGTCTAGTGCATATACATTAACGAAAATAGATGGAATACCTCTCAAAGAGCCTATCAATGTTGCACATTTGAACACATATTACATTTAGCATTTCCTTTGAATAGTATGTGTATTAAAGCATATTGTTAGATTTAGTAGATAGTTTTCTATTTTATCTTGCATTACTTCATTCTTGACAAAAGAAATTGTGTGTCTTGAATTATGTAGAGTAATTGTTCATTATGTTGAATTAGTACTTTATTATTGCATACTATTCAAATATCATGTGCATTGTGTTCAATTAGATCATTACATGTATTTAATTTCTTAATTAGATCTTAAGTGCATTTTAATTTAACACATAACACTTAATCAAAATGTAGTATCTAATATAAACTTAATTGTTTAAGTTACATCACATAAAACTTAGATCATAGAGATATTTATTGAATACTCTTGCAAAATATTATTTAATAGATCACATTGACATCTAATTCAAAACAAACATAAAATGCTCATATGTACATCCATCTCAGATACAATAATGCTAGTGAGGCCTATGACTCCCAGACTCCTTAAGGCCTAGGGGTGGTGCCTTTCGTGAGATGGTGGATCATGATCTACCAATGCCCATCTACTCTTGTAGGCCTTGTGCTTCACCTAATGCAATCCCCTCCCATACCATGGTTGTCACACGCTCCTAATTGACGTGATCTCTCTCGATCTACAGTCTAGTGATCTCCCCCTACAACCTGATGAGTTCTGATCACATGAAGGCCTATGAGTTGTTATCGGCCGAAACTCGAGAAGCTCAGAGCTCCTCACATGCAGTTTGTCTTTATGTAAAGCTTTCCTCTCACTCGCTCCTCCCTAGCAATGGATAGATCAGCATGCCTCATGGCCACCTCGTACATAGTCCTCCATCTTGATAAGGGATCAAAGAGATTAGCATGTCACCCCATGCTAGGTGGTGGCATATGCTCCACCTGTATGTCTAGATTTAGGGGCAAGGAAGGGGTTATAACTACAATGACTCGACAGAAGAGGTCTCGCCACGAGTCACGTACACACTGCATGAAGAAAATAATAAAGAACATAAAAAAATGCCATGATATATATATATAACCTTAAAAGCATAATAGCATATCATTACTTGGAACTCCAACTTGCCACTCAGGGTCTTGTTGTGGGACAATGGCCCCCTCGTGCACAGGAAGTGTGGACGATGTAGTACCACTGGCCTCCCCATGCTCATGAATGTTGATGCCTTTGGCAGCTGCTGATTGTGCTCGAGATTGTGCCCAAGTGACTCGTGAATGAGATACATGTCTCTCCTCAGGGGCATTTGTTGCCTCATCCAACTCATCAGAATCATCGCTCATCAGCTCAAGATCCTCCTTAGCCTCATCCTCTAGATCATCTGCTATGTCTTCCATGTCTCCATCAACCACCTCCTCTCTCTCATCTTCCCAATTTGGAAGAGGTCCAATGTCACCCGCGAGATGATCGTAAGGGAAGACATGCGTTGGTTGAGCTCTTGCCCACCAATGCTCATAGGCTATAGTGGTGCCTACATCATCGAGGTCTAATGCTGGGGGCACATCATGGCCCTCGTCATCTAAGTTGTTGAAGTACACCTCATTCATCGTGGGATGTCGAATGTCTCCAGGTTTGGAGCCACTGCATGTTGATCTCAAGTAGTTGGGTCGAGGCCTCAATGGTACCTAGATCTATTTGAATAGTCTCATCACCTGATCATAGTAAAATGACATCACTATATAGTGATGTCAACCCAATAGGAGCCTATCCTATTGCATCCTGACAAGTTGATGTGTGTGATCTATCCATTGGGGTATAGTGAGGTAGGGTCTCTATACTACCTCCACATCCTCTAGATAATCAAATTGAATCCACCAATATAGCAAGTCTCCAAACTCCCAGGCATGTCTCAGATTATAGTTGAAAGATACGGTGAATATTCTCAAGTGTCACCGTCATCTCTCCAGATGATAGACGAAATGTAGAAGTGTCTGCATCCCATCTCTCCACTAGTGCCATTAGCATGGAATCATGGTATCTCATAGGTGGCATAGTATAAATCTAGAACAATCTCGTCTCAGAAAAAGTATCTATATCTCCTCCATAGTCAGTCGGACAACCTACTCCCAGAGAAATGAAAATAGTCTACCTCCTAGCCGTTGGCATGCGTGAGGTGGAACCTAGAAAAGGAGAAAGAATTCATCAATAACAGGCATAAAAATAATCATCAATCAATTAAAAATAACCTAAAGTTTCTCTAGGACATGGGCCAAAATTGGACACTTGGGCCAATTTTGGACTGGGGGGTCCTAGACACTTTAGCCATTTTGGGATGCTTTGCGACATTTTTAGACAGGGTCCTAAAACCCCCTAGAAATGCAAAAAAATAAAATTATAAAAGTAAAAATGCAAAGATAAAGCAGAGAACAACAGACTTATAGTATCCCGGAGCACACCAGATGCCACCTCGTCTCTCAAAATGGTCAACCTAGGAGGCTTGTATGGTCATCGGCTCGACATTTGACTCACTCTACAACAAGGTAAATTCTCAAAAGGTAAATGTCAAAATGATAGTTAGAAATGTCATTTCAATCATATATACTAAACTCTCTTAAAGAAAGCATATTCTATTCTAAGTGCATTTCATTCAAATCAACATATTGGTGGCTAGAGAACTCCGGTTTCAATGCCATTTATTGCGTTGGATTCATGGTTCTACCCCCGATCTTGTGCAATGTCTTTCAATATATGTTGTTGAAGGCTCAATACCCTATTGTAAGCATTCACATCATCAAGAAAATCAATTTGATGTGGTCAGATTGCTACCCTGATTCCACCTCCATAAAGCAAGTGAAATCAGGGTGGCATACATCTACCCTCGAATTTGATTCTCTGTAGAAGTTTGATTTTTGACGACTAACAAATTGGTTTTGCGGGATGCAGTTCCTAACATTGTGGTTTTGCAAATTGCTATAGTGGGGGCTTCATTCTCCTTGTTTGCGAAAAATCCATATGAGTATACTTTTTATTGTATGATCTAAGTCCTTTAACTTGCATATGCATGCAGTGTCATATGGACGCTAAAGTGGGGGCTAAATGTAGTGTAGAAAAATTGTACTCCTTTCTAAGTGATAATATAATTTTACACTTAATTTGGACCTATTTTAGTGACCTCAATTTTATGCATTTTATCATTCATAAATAGGCCCCTTGATTATGCATCCCAAGGCCTATTTTAAACATTTTCTGACATTAGAAAATGCATTTAATTAATTTAATGCCCCGAAATTAATAAATTCTAGCAATTTAGGTCAAAATACATTCGCCCTTGGGTGAATGGGTCCCCTTTAAGATCACAAATTCAAATTTTAAACATATTTTTGGCGACATCTTAAAGTCCTAAATTCAAGTTTTAAGTGTCAACTTTTGGGATTTAATAATCAGGAAATTAGAAAGGAAGCCTATACAGCCTAGTCTTTTCACCATTTTACACTAGGTTGAAAAAGAGATTAAGAAATTATTCACAATATTTGCATTCAAGGTCAAGGAGAACATTCAAGCAAGAAAAGTTGAAGTCTTGGAGCAACATTTAAATTGTTTTTGCAAGTCTTCAAGCTCATTTTGGGAAGATTGATCAAGCATTGTTCATGATTGAAGATTGATGCTTATGGTGGATCATGAGGGATTCTAGGTTTTGGGACATGCAACTAGCCATTTCCCTTGATCTAATGACTTGTTTCCTAGTGATCCCATCTTCCATCTTCATTCTACTAGCCACCTAAAGCAAGGTATAATCATATTTTTGATCTATTAGGGGATTTGACTTCTCCCTAACTAGGTCTTGTGTTCATCATTCAAGTTCATTTAGGGATCTTATTCTAACACATTTGAATAGGGTTTTTTTACATGTTAGCTCTTAATAATCTTAGACACACTTAATATTAGGGGTCACACACACTTTCAAGTTTCAGATCTATATTTTTCATCAAGGTTTAATTACTAAACTTGGGGTTTGACCAAGGCAAACCCTCATACAAACAAACCATTTTTTTAGTTTTAGTTGCAAGTCTGAATCCGAAAACGAGGATTGAAAGATACAAACTGGAAGAGCAGATCATGAGCTACATATCAAAATTTTAAATTTTTAAAAAACCCTAGCAAGACCCATTTGCCCTAGGGTGAATGAGTCTTAGTAGGACACTCAATAGGAGCTTTTTGTCATAGGTACATAAAATCATAACTTTCCTAGATCTACTAGGAAATTGTAGGTTCTATTAGATTAAGGTTTTAAATTGATGTTTCAAGTGTTACATTGCATAATTGGGTTTGTTTACTATTTTTTAGTTTTTCTCCCAAAAGTGTTGTTTCAACTAATTCACCCCATCCTAAGTCACAAGGAAAACAACAAGATCTCCAATAGGATTGACTCACCTAAGGGTTGAAAGTCAATCTTGCCCTAGGGGATCTATTTTTCCTAATGAACTAAGGAAGATAGGTGCATCATACCCCCTTTTGCTACCATTATTGATTCACCCATTTTCTGATGTTTCAGATAGTAGTCATTTTTGTGAATCTATTCATTTATGGACAACTGGCTACATCATGATCTATGGTAAGATGGAAATTGCACATATTACCTTTGTTCCCATCAAGTGGTGCCTCTATAGCAAGTCTCCTCATCACCCATTCCTTTGTTCATTTGAGCACAATTGTATTCTTAGCCTCAATAGTCTCAATTTCTTTGACACTCTAGTTTATGGGTAGAATGGGTTAACCTTGTATTTGGTCTAAGAAAATGGGATCCACCATATCTGATTCATCATACTCGAATTCTTGGATTATCCCAATTTAATCTAAAATTTACAATTTATCTTAATGAAAATCTCATCCATCCTCTTCTCCCTACCTCATACTCATCTATACAATCTACCCAATAATATTCCGAGTTTGGAATATGATAGAAGTTTGGGCCCAAATGTAGATTATTTTTGACAAATTTCTAGCTATCAAATGGGAACCTTCTTTCATAAAATTGCATGATGAATTTGACTAAATCACTTTCAATGTTTAAAGCATCAAACATAGAGTTGCATTGATAGTGTGAAAGGCCAATGGGAAAAGGAATACCTACCTTTTTTCTTTCATGTCACCTTTTGTTCACTTCAATCACTTGTTTCCATATCTCAATGAGGGCGAATTTATCATCGACATAATTCAATAGCTTGTTAGGCAATCCATCAAACCCTCCAACTCTTATATTTAAGTAAACCTTTGAAATATAATGAAATAACTCCCATAGTTATTAATCAATTGGGCAGTTTCAAGGGTTATTCTTAGGCCCATATCCCCTTGAATCTATCTCACAACTCTCATGGTAAAAGCACCATTCACCCTTCTAAAACTCCTATAACTTCTTTCCAATTGCAATTGAGTGTAATAATTATAGATTTGTTGGAATCATCAAGAACACCCACCTAATGGAGTACTAGCCAAGGCATTGTGCAAGCAATGACATAGAAAAGGTAGGACATGTAGAAAGCCATGTGTAGTTGAAAGTGGGTGGTTTCTAAATGGATTTGATTACTGATTAAAATGCCCCAATCATTGAATTGTTGCCCATGAATTATCACGACAATAAATGAGTACATCCACTCCTCAAAATCGTGTGTTCTCATTACCCTTTATTCTATGAAGGAGGACTATAATGTCTAAAATCTCATTTGCAAAGTGAGATGGATGTAACTTTTTGGGCAATTGAGACATACCCTTCTTAGGCATTGCCAACCATTGGCAGAAAATGGTATTTTTACATTGACTATTCTTCTCAGTGAAATGTTAGTAAGCCATTGTATAATCAATGGCGATGAATTCATCCCTCTAAGGCAATCAAAGGCAACCATTGAAAGTGTCCCCATTCAATCTCACCACCAACCTATTATCACTAGTCCTCACTTCATGAGTTTGTGGATTGTAATGGTTCATGCATTCTAAAACCAAGTTTGTGCATTGGACCACCATGGGAAACGTAGCTACTTGTAGCGATCCTCTCTCAATCAACCTCTATGTGATGGGAGGTCTATTCTCTCTTCCAATCCTCTCCCAAAAATCTTGCAAATTCACATGCCCCAACTTCGTATTGCCAATTTCTGAGATGGTGTTGAATAAACCAAACAAATGTTCATACCCTAGATATTTGAACATTTTTCATAGAGGAAATGGAAATATGAGAAGTAATTAGGGTTATGTCAGGGCCTCAAATCGCTTGCCAAATTTCTAAATTTCGCCTATGTACCTTGTATTACCTCAATTCCATCTTCAATACACCACAAATCGCAAGAGAAAGCTAGTAAATACCTTCAGTCTATGTGTGATAAATTGTTGTGATGAAATTTGGTGATGTGAACTTTGTAGTCTTTTCTTCCCCGCTGTTCAATAATTCTCTATCAATTGCTTATCAAAATACTTCTTAATAATGCCTTGAACACATTTATAACCAATAGCCTTTAGTTCATCAAGTGAGCATTAATGGTGCACCTTAAATTTGGTGTGTCTGAGCTTTCTCATTCAATATTCATCTCTAACACTTATAAAATTTTGAAGAGTAACGGCTCTAAAGTTTCATCAAAAAATTTATTGGTTTTTAGAACCTTGTCAGGTGTCGATAAAGAAAAAACCTTGTCGGGTGTTGATAAAGGTTTCAAAACCTCCAAAATCTTCCAAAAGGCTTTATTAAGACCAAGCCTTAAATAAGAACTTCCTATAAAAGTAATTTTGTCATCTTTTCTTGAGGTTGTGGGAACCTTGTTGGGTTCTGAAAAAGGTTTTGAAACCTAGAAGAAGTTTTGAAATGTTTCTTCATTACCTTCAAATTTTCCAAAACTTCATGAAAGCCATGACGAAACCAAAATATATAAATTGTGTCAGCTTCAAGCTTGGTTGTGAAAACCTCATTGGGTTCTGACAAGGTTTTGAGAACCTCTTTAAAAGTCGATAAGGTTGGAAAAACTTAAGTTAAGACTGACACATCAAAGATATAAAGAACTTCACATTGACAACATCGATTTAACACAGTTAGAATAACCTTGTTGAAACTCAACAATAGAAACTCATTGAAACTCGACGACCAATGATAAACTTTTTAAAAAAATTGACAGACTTGAAAAAGTGGATGAAAATTGAGGTAACACATACATTTTGGGGTTGGTTGCACTTCCAGCTCTAATTGCAAAGTTCACACATTCAGAATTAAGGGACATTAAATGTTGATCGCGACAAATAACTGAGATAGGGCAATTATTGTGTTTGCATATTTTATTTTAGTTCACACACATTCATAAATTCGTGGACATTAAATGTCGATCGTTCACCTAGTCACCACATTGTCATTGTGATATACCTTTTGGCACAATACTTGTGAAAGCTAACCTTGCAGCTTGCAATTTGTTCTTTGAACTGACATATTTGCTAATTCATTGCAAGTGCAATTTACATACATATGTCGCAAGATCTAGGGTTTGTAAATCAACCCTTGTTTTGATGTAATGTAATTCAAATATAATCATAGAGGTTGTTTGACAAGTTGTTCCAGGTTTAAATTACTTGTTTTCATTTTTCAATTTAGTGATCTATTTATTTTGTTTCAAAATATCAAAAATATTTATCAAAGTTCATGTTTCCAGAAATTATTGATCAGAACATTACATGATCAAAAGAAAAATCAATGGCTCACAATAGAATGTAAGATCCCTCCCAATTAACTACCATGTGCAATGAATAACAAGAGCTCTCCAAATCAAGTAGATTGATTTTGGCAATAAAGATGAAAAAGATTAAAATCAATACTCACTACCTGCAAGAGCATAATGATATGACAGTTGGAGATGAGTTAGGAGATTAAAATGTAATCTCATTCAATATAACATATACCATATGTGACTCAATTTGAATAGCTGAAATAACATTTTTGGTTAATTCTTGTCACCACTAAGCACGCCAAAGTTAAATAGTTAAATGTAGACTTTCTGAAGCTAACATCACATAATCCTAATTTAGCTGAATATTATCCTATAGTAGAATAACTTAAAATCTACCTGTAGCAATTTCTCAAAAGTACAAATGAAACCATTTTGAGCAACTTATGAACTCATTAAAACTATCCTCTAACATTATGAAAATTTTAAACAACCCATCGACATTCTACACCATAGCTATAAGACTAATGCATCCACCTGTAACAAGTTACAACATAGCTATAAGACTAATGCATCCACCTGTAGCAAGTTATAAAGATTCCGAATGAAACTATTTTGAAGTAAGTTAGGAACTCATTAAAACTATCTTGTAGCATTATGGAAATAATATAAAACAACTCAAACATTTTGCAACATAGCTACAAGACTAAGACTAATGCCTCTTTTAGATACCGAAACCTTCAACTAACACCCCTTTCAACTACTGAAACCTTCGACTAGCACCTCTTGAGAAGCAAGATGACAAAAATACGAAGCATCAAAAGATACCATAAATGGAAATAAAACTAAAAAATGAACCCTGAAATATTTTTGGTTATACAAATTGCCTGTAAGCCCAGATTCTCTACAAACCATGCTTGTGAACACCACCAAAAAAATTTCCCGGTCGAACGCCATTCATCTCTAAAAAGTCATAATTAGTTGCATATGTGCATAAATCATACTAAATTAATTTTATATCTATGTTTTGCAATTGAGATAGCTTTTAATTTTATGATTAGAATAATTATTAATTAGTTTACTTCTTTTGAACAAGTCTATATAAAATCAAAAATCATAAAAACATTATAAAAGTCACAACTCCTATAACATCACAAAATATGAAAAAGTGTTCAAACAGAAACATTTTAAACAACTCCTATAACATCACAAAATATGAAAAAGTGTTCAACCAGAAACATTTTAAACAAATCAACTCTTAGGTAAAAAAAAGATGTTTCAACTTTTAATTATTCTTAGCATGTTTATTTGTTTAGTTGTCTTTTATTATTTGTGGGTTTCATTTGTTGAAGATAACTCAAGACAAAGTCAAAAATAGAAAGTTGCTATTACAAATGGAGTTGTGTATTAAGGTATTTTCTATTTTATGTTGAGTTTGCATAGAATGTGAGCGCTTTGGAGGTGCAGGTTTTACATGTACAGGTTTTGTGACAACTAGCAATTGCAATATTGCATGTGTTAACATGTGAAAACTTATCGTTAAGCATATGCAGTGGCTTTGACACTTTCCATATCGCATCTTCAGTCTTGGACAATGGTTTTAGAAATGTCTAATTAATGCATTGTAAGTTCTTATATATTGTGCATTTGTATTTTGGAGTTGTATATTGTTGTTTGTTAAAATGCCATTATGCTACCGAAATTACTCTAGAATCAAAAAGTGTGAAAACTCCTGGAAAAACATAACTCTGCAATTATACTGTAACTTGTTTGTTGTTGCTGAATAATATAATTGAACTATGTTTTGGAGTGGGAATTTTCTCCATGTAAAATTATGTGTTATGTTTTCATTGTTTATCTGTTTATGATATGTATATGCATCTAAATTTATAATTATTTAAGTTTTTTAAAGAGATTTTTGCAACTACTTTTTAGCTCAGATTGGTGTAGGAAGCATCTTCTCCACACTAGCACATTTCAAACATACACTTTCAGACCTAATATTCATTACTACCTATGCAAAAACCTCACAACTTCCCTGCTTGGAAAATACACGAGGTAGAGTAAGCACAAGTGAACATGCACAAGAGATTGACACGTTTTGTGTTTTATTCCACTTCAATCTGTCCTCTCATCGTTGGTCATCTATTTGGTATCGCTAGAGGCCAGCAGATCAAAAGGGTTCTTCAAGCCTAGTCGAAGGCATGGGCAACCTCCACTCAGATTATCTCTCGATCCTGGTCAGCCACATCCATCTCTTCAATGAACTCTGCCAAACCACTTTAGTCGCATTTATATCACCAATAAAATCCAACCTATCCACAACCTAACAGCTTGACTTGGCACGACCCCAAAAAGTCACGCAGACAATGCCAAGATCGGTACCACCACCGCCTCCAATAAAGAATGTTAGCCCCAAACCTTACAGAAGCACATGTAGCCACAGCCATACTTCTGACGCATAAGGAATCAATTCTCTACAGCTCTCTAGCTCATTTATTACAGCTAACACATTCGACCACAAGTAGACTGTCAGGCATAGTTATGCATTCAACTAGGGAAGAATTCCATATCTCTGATATACATTTCATGTAGGCATAAGGAATGTGTTGAGAAAACAAACCCCCATCAAATAAGACGATGTAAAAAATCGTAAGCATGTGTACACATTATTATCAAATTTACTTAAAGCATGTGAACAATGCAAACCGTAATGTATTAAAAAAAAAAAATCTGCTACAGTAATGGAACAACTACTGGATTCACCAAAACCAAAGTTCTTTTGAGTGAACATAGGCAATTTGCTTGGCTGGAGATAAATAGCCAACCAAAGCTCAGGAATTGTTCCATTAAACTCTGGCTCAAATTCTCATTTAGAGATAATGCACCTAAGAGTTCAAACTCCAGTGCAGAAGGCTTGCAGGGCATTAGAAATGACAAACTACTAAGATGAGACAAAGTAACTTGCCCACAGCTAAAACCTTAATCATTGTGATTTTCACATGATCATAATGGTCACAGATGACAGCAAGACAATTACATCAATGCAAATAAGAACATACTTAGGCAACAGGAGGCCTTAGCACATGATCCTGAGATATATCAACTGCAGCTGGAGGCATCCATTGCCACATTGCCAGTCCAGGATAACCAGGAATTGGGACAGTCTTGTTCTTTGTTGCTTGACATTGAGCTGCAAATGCATGAATTGCGGCTGGATGTGGCATGAACCCTGGAGGCATTGCCATCATAGCCTTTATTTGTTGTTCCAAAATTTCCTTTTCTGCTTTCAATCTTGTCTTTTCATCACGTATCTCATTTTTCTCTATCTGCAGAATAAAATAATTCAGGCTAATAAAATTTAAGTTTAGTTGAATGAATCACCAAAGCTCACAACCATAAGAGCTACTGGTTTGTAGTGCATCTATAAGCCTTCCGGCCTACAATCATGAAATAGAGAGCTATAGAGAAGAATAACCATTTTACTGCTAAGTTGGGAATCCTGGTAAAGAAACTTAAAATAGCTTGCCTTTGTTTCTTTAATAGCTTGCCGAAGTTGTTCATTTGATTTTTTAATTTTGCAGGCCTCATCTCGTAGTTGCTTCACAGCAGAGATGGCATCACATAAGATTGTAGATTTATCTGTCTTTGGAGGACAGTCCGGTTCCAATAAAGCACTTAGCTCCATGAACCTGCAGTAACCGGCAACCAGACAGAGGTAACAAAGTTCACTGATCAATGGTTTCCATGAAAAAAATTAGATTGGAGATGCATAAAAATTTGGAGGATGTTCTACACACAAACAAGAAATCATAAATGTCTATGATTAAAATGAATCTGTAAAAGTTCAAAAACCATGACTTGTAAATAGACAAAAGAAAACCTGTCATTTAACCTATCCCTTCTCATCTTTTCTCGGCAAGCTTTCATGCCAGGTTTGCTACAAGATTCATCTCGTGACCTGCCGAAAGCAAAATGTCACAACTATTTTCTATCTGCAGAATAGTTAATGCTACATTTCATGCCATCCATAATTCTAAATTATATCTCAAACATAAAACATCCAACATAAAACCATTTACTGTCACTTCTTTTAATTGTAACACATGTTTCCAATCACATCAGCATTGGAGCTTATGTAAAAACAGAAATTCTTTCTGCATTTAGAGTTCCACGCAAAAATAAAAATTACTAATGAGTCAATACATGTCATCAGTATGGTCACTTTTATTAAGAACTTTGAATTTATTAAAGATCGGCACTGCATCTTCAGTCTCAAGAACAAAAACACAGATACAGTCCTAATTTAGAACTCAATACATACAGGTAAAATAACAAAAACCTGACAGGACTCTGGTTCAGAAAAGTTCTGCAACTAAATAAAATAAAAAAAGATATTCTTGCCTAATCATAACAATGCATATATAAATAACTAGCAATTGCACCTTGGTGTGCAATGGGTACGCTGTAATGTCCCCTTTTTAGCATGGTCATGTTTGCCGATGGTTTAGCCTATCACTGACTCTCATAGGCTAATACGAGATGATTAGAGGGTAGGGGCCCGTTTGCTATACTTACTATTTATAGTAAACCTAAGTTTGGTTAAGAGGGACCCTTACTATTTTTAGTAAGGCACTTGGTTGTATTGAGTTTTGCAGAATTGACCCCTGTTTCAAACGGTATGATGAAATATTAAATATTAAAAAAGATATTAATGTTTTATTGGCTCGAATAATATTTAAATAATTAAAGGTGTTATTATATAAAGTTATAACTTAACTTTATAATGAAGGGTCAAGACATCATTAAAAGGGGGCCAATTATTGAATTAAGTTTGGGGCGCCTATTCCAAGGTATTAAAAGGTGAAATATTAAATGATGCATATGTAATAACATTTAATTATTATTAAATGTGCTTTTTGGAGGGAAATCGACTTCTTCATGAAGTTATATATTTTAAGCCTTGGGAATTGAGCATTCATTCGATTGGACATTTATTTTGTGAATTGTGTCTGTGAGAGGAAGCCAAGGGTTTCTGTCTTTCATGCCATTGGAGAACGATAAACTCTTCAGTGTTGCAGACATTTGAGGTGGTGAAATATCCATTGAATATGGCATTCAAGGGAACTTCATACAGAGGTTCTATTTGTGCTTAAAGGTGAAAATTTTATCTAGGGTTTGAACTTTGAAGATTATTGAAAGACTATCAAGTGTAGACCCAAAGATTCATCATTGGCAGCCATTAGCGATCAGATTTCAAGCTTTGTGTTGGCTGCTACAGTGACACGTAAACAGTACCCATGCTACAGTGATTCGCTACAATGATTGCTACAGTGAAGTGCTTGGTTGGTGTTGTTTCATCAACATTTTTAGAAGGTTTCTATTGCTGTGATCATTTCCAGAATTTGCCAGTATGCTGATATGAAGTTTGCTGAGAAACATTTTCCAGATTGTTGGTTACACTTCCAAAATTTGCTGTGATACAGTTTCAGACCTGCAATGATAGATATTGATTTCCGGGTATGCAATTTGATTGTAAGAGTTTTGAAATAAAAAGGGTATGAACATATCTTGCTGCAATTCAGCTAGTAGTTGCATTATTTATGGTGGAATAATATCATATTAGCAATTAGGGGTTTAATACTGTTTGCATCAATCTGATATAATTTACATCAGACCTGATATAATTGTAATCAGATTTGCTATAGGCTGAATAATGGCTTAAATTGGTGTTGGTTTATCTATTTTAATGAATGCAAAGTTGTTTGTTCTATTTCAATCAATTGGTATATGTAATTGCATAGCAAACAACACAAATCCAAACAAAACAAACACATATACCAGCAAAACAAACAAAAATCAGAACTCAAACATTGCATGCCAACTATTTGACGGAATGTAAGAAGGCCAAATCTGAGTTTCCGGAGTAGAGCTGGTTACAGTTCTTACATACGCCGAAGAGGTGTGGAAGGTTAAATATGGAAAAAATTGGTTTTTTTGGCATAAATTTCTGTGATACATGAGATGTACTTCTAGTGATTAAAAAAAAGAAAGATCAAGACACCCATGCAACAATCAATGTGATGATTGAAGTTTCAAGCCCTGGTGGTCCTCCCAACATTTCCTGGCCACCATTCCAATGGATTTTCCAAGCGTGAAAGGTGCAGATTCAAAGCAGAGATCTTGGAGTTCATTCTCTTAAATTAGATAATTGTGTGTCTAATTTCCAAGAAAAAATAATATATACAAAGAACAGAATATTTTAAATGAACGGTGGGTATAGAAAAAGAATAAAGAATTGCAGTTTTCCCAGCAATGTAAAACCTACCATGCTCTTCAAACATTTATCCCGGCATATCTCATCAGTCAATGAGAATTTGGAATTCCCACCAATATTCCATCCATTCGCTGGAGAAAAATCCCTCTTTGATTCTACTTCAGTAAAAGAAGATCAATGTCCTTTGCAGCCTCGCATGGTGGAACAAAATCCTCTAAATTTGGAGAGTGGTTGCTCTCAATATCTTGAAGAAAAGAATCCAATAGCGTCCAATCTGGCTCCTCTATAATTTGTTGGTTGTCTATACACAATAGCGATTCCAAACCATTATAGGTGGCGGCACAGTCCAGTGTCTCTGGAATCGCAGTCAAGGAAAATTTGGCCACAACTGTGTGGGAGATAGTGAACAGGCGGATGGAATTTCTGGCAGAGTGTCGGGGAAAATTAAACCTGGCTTTGCATCCTCTAAGGCAATACAAATAGTGCAATTAAAATGAATTCAAAAGAACAGAACTCCAACTACCTATTGCAATATATTCGATGGGAAACCCAGCAGCAGCCAAAATCAACTGTGCTGACGACCATTCCTACCTACTACAAATTTCAGAATTAAATGCAGGCAAAATTCGATCAACAGTTGGTGATCACCCAACCTTCTTGCAGGCCGTCTCACTGCATTTGGGCCCTTGGTAGACAAAATGAGCTTGGAAAGCTCATATAGGACACGCCTTCGGCGTAAAAATTGTGGGGTGGGCTTTTTCAACAATTGACATATGTAAATAACATTGTAAATTACTGTTAAACAAAATTTGTTGAATGGCGACGATGAATACACAAACCCTAGCGGCAGCAAGTGCAAGATCTTATTCCAGAAATGGGGATTCCAACTCAGATGATGCAGACGATGATGAATCTAATGCTGCCTTCTCTGAAATGTTTGAGCTTACAAATGGGTTGAAACGAAGAATCCATTTTTCCTGCTCATAAACAATTTGCTGCTAGCTCGCTGATGGCGAATGTACAAACCCTAGTGGCGAGTGCAAATTCCTTTTCTTGTGTTGGCAATATTAACTCACATAATGCAGAGGATGGTAATTCTAATGTTTTTTCTGAGGATGTTTGGACAAGCAAATGGGTTGAAGAGGAGGATGAACTTCTCCTTGATATACTCTTTGAGGCTTGTCTAAAGGCGCAAGGGTGTGAGGTCAATGGGAAGTCTGTGGCGGAGGTCCAAGAAGGAGATCTGTTTTTGGGACTGCATAAAGGCTTTCTTCTCCCTTCGACAATTGTTTCATCTTCCAAGTCGGTTAATAATAATGTGCATCAGTCGATACTCATGTCTTCTACTCAAGAAGTGATGGGCTTTACCATGTAATCAATCAGCATTTGGTGTTGATTTTGATCAATCTGAGTTTGTTGAGGAGGGTATTAGTGTGGCTATTGTTTCTTCATCTCCTATTGTTGTTCCTATTCCTATTTCGACCCCTAGGGTTTCAAAGGAACTTTGTGAGATGAAGGCTTGTGTGTTGATGGACATTTAGTGCTCCAAGCTTGTAGATAGGTTATGCATGTAATGTGGCTGCTGAGTGTTTTGGTAATAGTGAATGCCCTAAGGTTTCTATTGAGATTGAGGTGGAAGGGCAGATTCAAATTGAGATTCCTGATTCTCTTATTGCTGCGTCGTCTGCTTGGCTTAGGAATTAGCTTGTTGGGAGATTTTGTGGCAATCATCCCAACATTGATACTTTCAGAAGATGGGTGCTTCAAAATTGAAGCTAGGTTGAGGTAACTGCTATGTTGAATAATTTTTTTCTTTTTTCTTTTTTCAATTTGGATGATTGCTCAAGGATTCTTCTAGAAGGCCCCTGGTTTTTGGGAAAGAATGGCCTATCCTAAAAATTGGTCTCCAGGTTTAACCCAATGAACAATATCATCTTCAAGTTTTTTGTTTGGTTTGACTATTTGGGCTGCTGTTGGAGTATTGGGATGAAATGATTTTTATGATTATTGCCAATTCTTTCAAACAATATTGTACTACCGATTTGATCACCAAATTCAAGAAGCGTTTGTCATTTGCTAGATTTTGTGTGTTTGTGGAGAAGAACAAGGTGCTTCCTACTTGGATTATCTTATCTTCCAAATATGGCGATTGGGTGCAGCAGATTGAATTTGAAGACTCTCCTGTTATTTGCCATTCTTGGTGTAACTGCTACTTGCTTGAGCAACAAGAAATACTAATTTGTTTCGAGAAAAAGGAACAAATGCCTACTACTATTGAGGAGTCCATTGCTACCTTCAAGGAGGCGTAGAAGGAAGATAATAGGGGGAAATCTCCTATAGATTATAGTCTTATACGATGATGGACACCTCTTTTAAAGCTTCGGAGCTGGATGAGGGATCTGCTGGTGGTCTTATGAGTTTTCCTTGTTACAAGAAGAGGAGTTTAGTGGAGAAGGATCCTTGTACCGTAGTAAAGAAAAAATCTTTGGAACAATTTTTTAAACCACCCTTACTTTAGATTGGTAATTTGTAAGGTTTTGTAATGCCTTGTCTTTTATGATGTCATTGCTGCTCCTCTTGGTTGTCCTTTGGTATCTTGCTGTGCTTTATGCGTTATCCTTCTCTTTGTACAAGGGTCTGGGCACTTTCAAAATCCCTACTTACCTTAATAAAAAACAATGCATATATAACGAGTTTGTTGTGTTTTATTCCACAACTCCTAGAAATTTTTATTGATCAATAATATCATCTCTCCTTGTGTTTTCTCCCTTAAAATCTCACAAATAGTATAAGAGCTGGAGAGCTACTAGATTCCAGAAGCATTGGAGTATAAGGTATGGAGCAGAGGGCAATCTTTAATATACATCTGGAGCTAATCAGAAAACCAAAAGCACAGAGAATAAAATTGTGAAGAGCTGAGGAGATTTTCAAATAGGAAAAAAAGGCCACCAAACCAAGAGACAACACAAATAAGAAGGTACGCATAGGAGGCAGTTAGAGATTCCATGTCTGGTTTGTTGTAGCTGCAGGAGATATTTTTCTCTTTGATATATCTTTGTCTAAGGCAGGTCGGCCTTCTTGACTCAAATAATATTTTGTATTTTTTCATATTCTCTAGGGGCCGACCTAGAGAAGAGGTTGCCTAGTTGTGTATTTAAAGAAGAGGTTGCCTAGTTGTGTATTTAAGGAGGATCAAGTCCTCTCATTTGGACATCACAATCATTCACTCCAATTAGCATTCTTAGCAGCAGTTCGCACTTCTTCAGCAGCTGATATGTTTCTTTGTAGAAGGTTTATTATTTGCTCAAGGAGAAGCAGCTTACATTATTGTATAAGTCTTGGCCAGATTTAAAAGGGCCTGATTTGTAAGCAGATTTCTGCTCTTATTCTTTCAATCTATAAGAAGAGATTATTTGTTGGGTTTTTCTCCCTCAAGTAGGAGGGTTTTCCCAGGGTAAAAATGCTATGTTAATTGTCTTAAGTGTTGCATTTTCTGCTTATTACATTTCTAATCCTAAGACTAACATGGTATCAGAGCGGGTTCAAGAAATCCAATCAGATTTGTTTAAGCATTCCAGAGGAGTTTGTCATACAAAATGATTACACATAACGAAATGTGGCTGGAGTGAACTTGCATGTTTTTTTTTCCCTTGAATCTTGTGAGGTCGAAAACCCTCATTGGATTATTGGTTTCAGATGTGAAAGTCAATCCCTAGCTGGCTTGGTGTGGTTCTTCTTTGAATCACCATTGTTCTTCACAGAATTTGCAGATTGGGGTTTCAATGGGATTTGTGGAGCCATACCTTCATACCAGACACTTGGAGCTGGGCATGAGACTTCTCCTTCCCAACTGCTACCTATATAAGGTGGTTTCAAAGTGCTTGGGGGTGATTTGACTTGGGGAAATCTTTGGTGACTGTTGGGGTTGTTTCTTGGAGGATTTGGATGCCTAAAGGGGTGCCGTATACACCTGGGTATGACTGAAAACTTATGACAGACCTGTTCCTTGTCCATCCTTGGTGGATAGAGGCTATTTGGAGATTGTTGGGTTAGTCTGGTGCTGATCCATGTCATTGGGAGTCCTGCAACTTGGTATCAATCATTATCAGACTTATAGCTGTTATATCCTTACCTTTTGAGGATGTTGGAATGTTGTTGGGTGAATTTGATGTTATTGAACAATCTTCGGAGCTATTCTTGGTGAGTCTGAAGGTGTTGGAAAGAGATTTTCATTGTCATTTGGCCCTGCAACATTGGACAGAAAACCTTAAGATAGATGCTGACTTCAAATGTGGCTTGAGAGCTATGACAAGATGCAAGATTCAAATGAAGAGCTGGAAAGAAGAGCTAAAGTAGCTGAATCGTGTTTGATCTGAAAAATAGATTAAACAAAAATAAAATAAATAAAATATGAGGTCGGTTGCATAGGATGGCAACACTGAAGGTGACAAAGATGAGACATAGCTACAAGTCTAGCTCATTGGTGTACCAACAATAAAGAGGACGAATCGAGGAGCATAAGGATGATGAGAGATTGCATAAGGAATTCGAGGGAGGAAGAGCTTGATGCCTCCTATGAGGAAGTCACACAGGCTCAAGAAATGAACAAACATGGAGACATAGCTTGCAGCCTTGGGATTGAGTTGGTGGCACATAACTTTCATAATTCTTCACTGGAGTCATCTCTCGAGGGAACAAGGTTGGGTCAGCCTTGGATGGAGAGTTTGCTTCACAAAGAAGATTGAGAAAGATGAAGACACTAAACAATGGAGAACCTATACAAATCGTCATTATGATCAATTTCTTCAAGAGGAGGAAATGATATTCAAAGGGATTCTGACAAACCAGCAGAGGCCATCTTGGATGAGGAGATCAGAAGGTTGATTGGAGCTTCAGAGGGAGTCATGTCATCATGAAAATTTGTTATAATGTATATTTCTTTGAGACGGAGAAATATGAGGTGAAAGCCTAATGTATATTTCTCTAAGACAGAGAAATATGAGGTGAAAGCCCTTGTAGTGTATATTTCTTTGAGACGAAGAAATATGAGGTGCGAGCCCTTGTTCATCTCTAAGACTGAGATGAGACATCATGTTGAGAGACTCCATGATGACATCACGTTGAGAGACTCCGTGATGAATCCTTGATCATCTTTGAGACTGAGATGAGGAGTCATGTTGAGAGACTCCATGACGACATCACGTTGAGAGACTCTGTGATGAACCCTTGTACTTGTGTTTCTTTCCACACATAGGAGTAGCCATTGTGGACGTCATGTTGAGAGACTCCATGACGACATCACGTTGAGAGACTCTGTGATGAACACTTGTACATGTGCTTCTTTCCACACATGGGAGTAGCCATTGTGGACGTTATGTTGAGAGAATCCATGACAACATCACATTGAGAGAATCCATGACGACATCACATTGAGAGACTCCATGATGAACCCTTATTCATCTCTGAGACTGAGATGAGATATCATGTTGAGACACTCCATGACAATATCACATTGAGAGACTCCATGATGAACTATTGTACATCTCTGAGACTGAGATGTGGTTTTCCACAAATGGGTGTAGCCATTGTGGGTGTCATGTTGAGAGACTCCATGACGTGGATATCTGGAAAAGTACCTCCCTAGCTAAGAGGGAGTGTTAGTGTTGTAGCTGCAGGAGATATTTTTCTCTTTAATATATTTTTGTCTAAGTCAGGTCGGCCTTCTTGACTCAAATAATATTTTGTATTTTTTCATATTCTCTAGGGGCCGACCTAGAGAAGAGGTTGCCTAGTTGTGTATTTAAAGAGGATCAAGTCCTCTCATTTGGACATCACAATCATTCACTCCAATTAGCATTCTTAGTAGCAGTTCGCACTTCTTCAGCAGTAGATATGTTTCTTTGTAGAAGGTTTATTATTTGCTCAAGGAGAAGCAGCTTACATTATTGTATAAGTCTTGGCCAGATTTAAAAGGGCCTGATTTGTAAGCAGATTTCTGCTCTTATTCTTTCAATCTATAAGAAGAGATTATTTGCTGGGTTTTTCTCCCTCAAGTAGAAGGGTTTTCCCAGGGTAAAAATGCTGTATTAATTGTCTTATGTGTTGCATTTTCTGCTTATTACATTTCTGATCCTAAAATTCACATGGTTCAGCCTAAATTAAGTTTATCTCAATATTAGTGGATACTTTGCAGAAGATTCAGAAAAATTCAGACCCAAATTTTTTTCAGACAACTCTGAATAAGGCACCACAAATGTGGACTGGAAACAGACACAGGAGAGTCGTCATAGTCTGGACAGAATAGAGACTGGAACAATCTGTGTATGCAGATGACAAGTCACTTTATTTTGATGTATATATCAGGAGATGCTGAAGACACCAAAAACACATTGCGGAAGATTCTTCAGCGTTCAAAATCACAAAGAAAAATACTCAAGCGATCTGCTCCATAGTTAAAATTTTCTTGAGAAAAAATTGTCAGTTGCAGGTTTGTTTTTGGGTTTGCTGTTTGTTTTCAAAATCAAGACACGAAATTCCCCCTCCCCTTCCCCCCAATTTTCTCTGAACACAGTAGAATCCAAGGGTCTTCTCTTCCTAAACACAACAAAGTTACACATCATTTCCCATACAGAAACTATAATTAGAATAAAGATGATCCCAGTTAGAGATATGCATTGATGGTGTTTTAAAATTGCAGACCTTACACACCCTAGATGCCAGAGGCATAGTGTATCCATTGTATTGTTTCCTTAAAAAATAAGTTTTCTGTTTATTTAAATAAAAAATTACATAGTCAATCTGACCAAATTAATGAAGGCATTATGCTCAGTTCACATAACCTAAATGGCTATAATTACCAAGTATATAAGACAAGATAGAAATAATTTTGTTCAAGAAGATAATGTTCGAAGGGTGTTCTTTTGGGTTGCAGGAAGAAATTTGTAAGCTGACTATCCTATTTGGCATCACTAGTAGAATCTACAGATCAAGTGGTATCGGAGCAGTTAGTTTGATTGGGAGAACCATTTGTGAGTGTTTGAAAGGTTAATCCCTCCACAAGATTGAGTTCAAGCAAGAACTTAGTACCTTTTGAGCACAGAATTGGAATAAGTGAGTGCTTATGGGCAACGATAATGGCAAGGGAAGAAGATGATGGAGAATTTTCGTTTAGGAAGTTCGCAGAAGATGTTGCAATGGTTTCCAACATTGAAGAGAAGGAAGATAGACTTGAAATCATGACACTAGTCTTAACAGCCAAGTTGGGAACTCCAAAAGAACCTGACGACAAAAGAGAATCTGAAAACCAGAGCAAGGAGAGCCTTTATCTAGTAGATTCTTCAAAGCTAAAGCAAAAATCAATATTCAGCCTTATGATGGTGAAAGTACAAATAAGCTTGATCAGTAGATGTATGAAAGGTGGTGATGGCTCTTATGATGAAGAGGAGGTCACTTAAATCTTTGATGTCAAGATTCAAGGGGCAAGAAAGTGGATGCTATGTTTGATTTGTGCTCACAAGGAAACCTTATTCCTTTCAAGTTGGTTAGTGAACCCATTTTGGATCCCTTGGACCATCCTCATCCATATGCATTAGGATGGATGAAGCAAGGGGTAGCGATGAACATAAGCAAGCAACATGAGTTGTACTTTGGACTTGCTCCTAATTTCATGGATAAAATGTTGGTAGCTGTTATTCAATTAGATGGTTGTGAGGTCATTTTTGGAAGCACATATCTCTATGAGAAGGATGTTGTTTACTTTAGAACATAGTTGCACGGAGATGCATCTCCAATCCCCTGGGACGCATCTCGGGTACTGGCATGCGTTTCCCTATACTGGAAACTTGTTGGATACATCCCTGCTTGCAGAAGACATCTTGCCAATGTTTCCTTAAATTTTCGTTATAAAGAAACAAAAAAACCCTGTGTTTTGACAAGTTTCCATATGAAAAGAAAAAAAATGAATCAACATTTCTGAATTTCAATATGTAATATCAAATATGTAGTATGAACTCTTTGAAATTTGTGTGTTTAAACTTTAAATTTAATGTTAACTTTACCAGTGTTCTTGTTTTGAAAGTTCAATGTCATGATACTTTCAGTTTTAAAGTAGCAAATTTATAAATTATTAAATTATATTAAAAAAATGACATCTCCAAGTACCCCCATCTCCTATTTTTCAAAAATAGACCTACCGGTACCAGTACCAGCATCGGTTTCCTAGCAACTATGCTTTAGAAGAAAGAATCAGTGCATCAAAACAGTGCTGAGGTTGGAAATGTGCAGAGGCCTCATTCTCAAATGGAGCAGCAAGAAGGATGGCAGATGCATCAAAGTCCAAGTTACTTCTTGAGTCCAATGGACTGCACTCCTGTGGAGGTAATGACCATTGGATTTAGTGAAGCCTTCTAAGACTTGTGCAAATAGGTTACCCTTCAGTTTCCGTCATGTTTTGATTGGAACAATCAAGAGACCATTGAGTCTTGGTTCATATCAGCTTGAAGGGCTTGTTTCCAAGCAAGGCCAAGTTGAGTTTCAATTTTCAAAGAGGAATTGGGGAAATGATTTCCTCACTTGGTGAGTCCTTGAGCTTTTGGACCAAAAGTCTCCATCTGGTGGAGTGGTGTGATCCATAAATTGGATCAGAGAAGTTGGACCATTGGGGTTAAGTGTTGCCACTGCAGTACACTGGAGAGGATTCTATTTTTTGTCAAATAAGTGTTTGGAGTGAATTAGAGGAGCCTAGGGGTGACTTGGAAGAGAAATGCAGCTCCTTAAACAATGTGGAAAACCAAATTGAGTGAGATCACCAGTTTGTATAGACAGATTTTTTGTTGTCAACTGCAATGAAAATATTTTCACCTTCTAGGGAAAGTAATAAATTCGTTACGGCATGAACAGGGCATGAAAAATGAAGAGTTTTGATGTTTGATCTTGCCTTTTGGATGTTTGTGTTTGCTGCCAAACTATAACACTACCTATTCTAATAAAAATAGAATATAACAGCATATACTAGATAACCATAAATGAAGATCAAAGGATGCTTTATTCAAAGATAGTGCTTGTAAATTTTAATTGTAGACTAGGGAGAATTGTGTATCAAATCAGACTGCCTTCCCTAATTATAAGAAGCATGTTTAAAGTGCTCAACAATTGCCACACAGAAAACAACCACTTACAACCAACTCGTAACAACTACCCACAAGCCAACAAGTCATTAATGATAAGTCAAGCACAAACATATTAACAAAACATACTAAGTTAATCTTATGGACTAAAACATCCCCTCCAAAAAGGAAAGTCAAACTCCTGGCCAACAAGCAAAGAAAAAAAAACAATACAAATCAAGTAATATCAGGAAAAAAATTCTAAATGTTTGGTGGCACTAAAGAGGAATATGGACCTTTATGTTGATGTTTTTCCCATTAAATGAGAACAATTGAATCATAACCTGAACATTCCACAGCTAAATATGGACAGAGAGCCACAAAATGTGGAGTTATCAACATAGCCAACTTGAAATTTGCAATGGGCTCTTCAACTGGAATAGAAAGAAAAACTTATTGGTGACATTCTAATCATCACATCGAGAATGTCATTTATTGTACAGGGAATATACACACTAGTAGCCATACAACTTCATGAGTTGCGTCAAAGGATCATATGAACAAGTTACCAATGTCTTGGAATCAAGCTTTCGGCCAACCTTTATCTATTTGTGGGTTGTACAGCTGAAAATGGAATCCTTATTTCCACTAGATGAGGACATACAACAAACATTAATACTCCTTGACACTATACAACAATTTTCAAACCTGCCTTGCAACTGTTGCTCCAATTTGTAGCCTGTACAACACTTTCCTAGAGATGTATGTCTTCATCACACTTTTCATAAATCAACAAGTCATACAGTTCTTCCAAATTTTCTTTCAGGTTATATAACAAATGATGCTACTACAGACTAAAGACTACCTGCAGATTGTATATTGGTCAACTAATACTTGAAAAGGTTTGTGTCAGGTACGGCAACACTTTATATTCCATGTAGGGGTCATGATGTTGTTGCAAGTCATATGGTGGAACTTGTAGACTTATGGTGACATCTTCCTCACTGTGGTGTAAGGTTGGAGTTTTAGACCATACCAAGGATAAGGTAGGCCAAATGCATGGAAATAATCCCGAGGGGCATATGGTACAAGATGAGATCCCATGGGTCATGCAACAATTGGAATGTGTAACATGAATTGAAGACTTATCACCTGTATGTGAAGACCATGAAGTAAGGGCAAACAGCTTTGGCCACCATACATTTCAGGCAAAATTAAGATGCTTGTACACTAGGGGAATGAACAAATATGACAGATGCAAAAGAGTGTACAAAAGAGCATTGTATGGTAGACTAAGGACACCCCACATTCTTTTCAAACTATATGAGAAAATTAATACCATATGGCTGTATGGTGTAAAAGTCAGGAAGTTTACTACTTTGTTAACTAGATTGAGATCAAAATTTGTAATAACATTTTTGCTTATATAACAGTGGGTTGATTCTGAATAGTTCAGCCAGGCCCACATAATCGTACATATTCATAACTTCTTTCCTTAGATGGTAAACCGTTAACTTCAAAGCATGTACATCATCCATCACACTTTTACTGTTCAAATTTCTTCAAATGGTTCTCCCAAGATTCCTAAATAATGGTTCCTTTATTTTCTTCTTGTCATCTCATAGTTTGTGTAAATAAATCCACTACTTTAATTCATATGATGGTTTGAAGTACTTGCCTTGCACTAGTTTTATCTAGCTTCAATCAATTTGTTACCATACTTGCATTTGCATTTGAGTGACAATGTTTGTTATCTGTAGCATGCTCCACCTCTACTCTTACTTTATGAAGTCTCTTTTTTGGTATGTAGGTTTGGGGTACATAGCCTTCTCTCCTTGGGCTCAAGTAAGAGTCAATACTTCATTATTTCTCTCTACATCAATCATATTGATGCTCACCTTCTACTTCTAACATCCAACACCATCATGGTCTCAGTGTCCACAACATTTACAAAGTAGTTCTATCTTGCCTTGACTTCTTGGACAATCCCTTAAAAGTGGCCCCATTCAGTATTTGACTCCTACCTCTCCCATGACAATTATTAATCTATTATTATTTCTTTTTGGATTTCGATAGTGACCAGGAGATGCATTTTTGTTTTGTGGCTTTAGTAGAGTAGACTACTCCCCTATGAAGACATGCATTTACAGAAGTTCCATAAATAGAAATTGCAAAAAATCCTTTATACTTATTCTAAGCTCTATTTTTAGGCAAATATGTTTCATCAACAACTGTCATCAAACTTTCAAATCTAAAATTCCTTCTAATCTTTCCACATCCAATGCAAACTGACAATGTATTCAATGTTGAAAGGAATGTGGTTGTGGAATCACTGAAAGATGACCTCATTTGCTGTTCTACAGAAATAAGGTTTGCTATCAAAGCTGAATGTGTAGGCACTGAGCTCATCCATATTATCACCAATCACAAAAGTCCATTCAACCATTCACATTATGTTAGACAATTTTGGCAAGCCCTAACCATACAGAAGTCGACAGCACATAGACTTGAATGAGAACACAAAAAGACAATCATCAGAACTACCTAAACCCACCAAAACTATGTCATTAATAATCTTGGGATGTAAAATCAAATGATCCATGGAGTGGCAAAACCTAGAATGGAAAGCCCCATGATCATCATAGGAGGGTGTTGAATGCTAGACAAATAATGGTTATAAACCTTGACCCTTGATTGGTGATGAATAAAGCTTTGCGAGCATATATTTATCAAGAATATAGGCTGCTTTTGTCAGTATCCAATAATGACAGAGAAGATGGTCCTAAATTATTTTCAGACAATGATAAACACATTCAATTTCTCTGATCTGAAAGGTTAGACAAGATCCAAAACCAATAATGCAATGATTAATATTTCATCCGATCATTCACACTGCTGATGCAAGAGTCTAAGGAAATCTGATTAACAGATTTTCAAATTGTATGCAATCAAAATCACCATATTTCATGCACGGATCTTGAGACACAATTCTATAAAATTCATTTAAAATCACAGATTTCACCAATTTATTCAATTTTTAGAGAAATTAAAAGCAGAATATCAATACCACAATCAGAAGATTGAGATGTACAGCAGGCATGATCCTTTGATTAATGTCAAAATTGCAAAATTACAAACCCAGTAGAAATCCACGCTGAGTCTGTATGAGTTCGCTGTATCCTTCAGTGCCCCCAAAACTGATAATCATTTTTGGAAGGATGATCACACTCGCAGTTGTCAAAGGACATGGCATGTTTTGTCCTTTTCTCCACCCAGTCAACATGTAAGCAATGCATTGGAAGCCATAAAAAATCCACCTTTTCAGGGGGTGCCAGGTAATTTGACATGAGGCCTTGGGTTTAATGAGTGCTGAATCCAGTTAAAAATGCATACAGAGGGATGTTGAAATTGGAAATACCCTGTTTTGTCTAAGGCAATGGTAGGCACAGTTTGCTTGAATGGGACTGCTCACTATGCTCCTTTGATGATTGCTTCAGAGTTGCTAGGAGATGGTGAAATCCATTTTCTGGTTATATATTATCATTTTTGTGAGACAAAAGGCAAATTCTCTATGGCGATTATGGAATGCTTGGGAGGACAGGTTCCCGGGACCAAGGGGAATTAGGGGGATGTGGTGGATCCATGGCGATTATACCTAATTGGGGAGGTGGGAGGGGGGTTTACAAAGCTAAACATTTATGATGTGGTTGGTGATTTTGTGATGGCAATAGAGCGTTTGTATGTGTTATTCAAGTGTCAGAGTTCTGTAACCAAAAAGATATTGCAAGGACCCACCTTGCAAACTTAAGATTTTTATCTGCTGTATAAGCCCCCTTATTAGGGCCGTACCATTCTGCTGTGTCATTGGAGTTTGTGCAAATTAATGTGGAGTGGTTTTGGGCAATCATCTTGGGCGCCATCCTTCATAGATTGGTTAGCAGTAGAGAGAGTTATGAACATATGATTGTAGGTTGGTTTGCAGATTTCACCCATTTAACCCTCAGCTCCTCAGGTTCCAAGTCTCCTGTATTTAGTGTGGTATGCAGATAATGTTGATTATGACATCCCTTCCAGTTATGCATACTCTTGTGCATTCTCTCTACTAATGAACTTGGTGAAAGGCATTTTTGCTAATTATGATCCCCAGTGGGAACAGGGGACCATGAGGTGGTGGGGGATTGAGATTCATTATAGAGAATTAATTGTCCTTGATTGGTGTTTTCACTACCTTAGCAAGGAAAACAGCTAAAGCATTATTTTCTCTTCCTTTGTGTTGCAGTTGATAGTTTATGAAACTGCCCAACAGCTCCTAAATATGGTAATAAGTTCCATTTTCCAAATGGTATGGATGCTATGTTGATTAAAATGGTTTACATTTTGATGAATAGTTATCTCTCCTTGTGCATTCTCTCTTAAAAACTTACTATGCTTTCAGATTTTCCCCAACCTTTTGGTCTGTTGCATATAAAATGGAATTGGATGACTCCCTTCCAAATGCAACTGATCTTGCAGATTCCAAGAAATACAATGATGCCCAAAAAAGGCCCATAAGTTTGTGCCAAAGGTGTTAAACAGGGTAATAAAAACTCACTAAGTCCTCTTGATGTCTTCATTAAGCTTGAGGAACACGTTTACTTCTACATTCAATAAAAAAAATTAGGTTGAATTGGGTGCTTTGTCAGTCGTACCCCCTTAGAAACCATGGTTGGCACATGGATTAGAGATATTTAGGATGTATACAAGTGACAGGTGACCCTCATCAAATTAGTATAGGGTTTCTTTCAACTTATTTTCAGATTTTAACCATTGTTCGCAAATCTTTAGTTGGTGAATTAGTGCAATAATTACATCGAAACACTCGTTCTTTTTTCCCACCAGTTCGAGCATCCCTCAAACAATAAAGCAAGTATGAGAAATTGTCCTATTCGGGTGGAATTCCACGGTTGGCCTGGTTTGTTTTGACCTCCTTGAAAGGTTTTTTCCTACTGTGTTGTACCTTCTCCTTTAAGGCTTTTTGACACAAATCCACTAGTTTTTAAAAACTGAAAGTAGGTCAATTTGTGTTGAGGTTAATCTTGCTTTGGGCCTTTGAAATCCATTGATATCGAATTCAATCGCTAAGTCATCAGCTAGCAAATCCAATTTATTTTTCTTTCAACAATTGTTTTTCTTGTCAAAATTGGATCAGAAAATTCAGCACCTGCCTTCTAGTTAAACAAGTAAGTGTCCCTGAGATTAGACTGCACAAAAGGGATGCAGTAAACACAGAATTTGTCAAAATTCCTTAGATATTTAAAAGGAAAGCATGAAGGTGTGCCATTCAAGATATGTAGATGGGCAAGACATGGGAGAGGACCTAATAGTTGGGAACCCTATATTTGCAGGTTTGCTTTGCTCTTGCAGAGTCACGTTTAAAAACTAAAATTAAATGGTAGGACTAATAGCATGTGCAAAGCTACAATTTTCATTTCAGGCATTTAAATTATGTGGAAAACCATTTTTAAGGCATTTACTGAGGGGTATTTTAAATACAAAGGAGAAAAAAGTTGGTTTATAGCTTACATATTTTAAGATGCCTATTAGTTTTGAAGATAGGAAGGGATCTACTGTAGATAAAACTCAGCATGGATGGTCACCCAAATAGTTTGAGAGTTTGTGGATCTTTGGAATTATACCCTTACAAGGATCATAAGACAACTTGATGGAGCACTGTCAATGTAGCTCAACATGGATTGCAGTCCACAATTGGGGAGTTTGGAAGGTGGTAATCTGGGAACTTAAAGAGTTCAGGAGCGACATCTTTACAAGGGTTATGCAGTAGCTTGATGGAGTTCTACCTTGCCCAAGAACTGTTTCCAAAGAAAAACTTCTAAAAATATATGATTCTAAATTTTTAACTTTTTAATCATTGTGTTAGTATGTTTTGTTTTTACTACAGTAAGCCTTAAGAGAGGTGTTAGAATATAAGGCTTACCTTTGTAATAAAGTCACCATAGTCACTTAAGTGGTTTGTTAGTATTGCTATTTTCAGCATTCAAAATCTACAGACAAGTATCATGTTTATGTATGTTTATGTTTGTTGGTTACATCTCCCAAACTCTATAAACCTAAAGAGACGAACCCCATTGTAATGGTTACTCCAATATCTAATAGAATAATATTGTGTTCTATTTTTTGCAACACAGCCAATGGTTTTGAGGGTAGAGCTAATGTAATGTCCCTGTTTTCAGCGTGATCTTGTTTGATGATGGTTTTCCTATTACTCGGACTCTTGTAGGCTGACGGGATTTGGTTAGGAGGTCAATGGCTGTTTTTGGTGGGTATTGTCATTCCCACTCCTTCACTTCAGTATTGGATTCAGTACAGGCATTTGTTGTTCAGTGTTCGCCAACTTCTAATGGCACGGGAAAATATTGAGTTTGGAGGGAGTTATAAATATTTTTGTGGCTAAGTAAATTATTTAACTTATTGGTATATTATAAAGTCAAATTGACTTTATAAAAGTTAAAAAGCCACTTAAATATATTAAAGTAATGACTTAAGGATTATAAAGTGAAAAATTAAATCACTTAAAGTCAATTAAAAGGTGTGCTCACTTCATAAAGTGGAAATTTAAACTATTGAATGGAATTTAATACATTTTAATGTATTTAATAGCAAATGATGTCACTTTTAGAGAATCGTGCCTTTTTGGAGATATAAGGAAAAAGGGGCAATTCAACCTCATGAATTTTATGATCATTTGAAATTGCTTCTATATTATCTTCTTTGTGCATTTGTCTGAGACAAGGGTTATAGTGAATTACCACCATTGGAGAGCGAGAATTCTTCAGTGCTTTGCAGACTTGAGGTTGTGAAAGACCAGCTAAATCTTTGCTACAGCCTACAGGGATGACTTCATTTTAGAAGTCAATTTGAGCTGCATCAGAGATTTACTTTTCAGTTGTTTACAGTTTTCAATAAGGAAGGGCAGATTGGTTGAGTTTTTTCATTCAACAACTACAAGCAACAAAGATCTCCAACCATACATTCTCCTTGAGCTGGCCGTACTACTCTTGGGAGGCGTATTTCTCAAAAAGGATAAAACGCCTTTCTTTTGTGCTCACATTGGTTACCATCTTGGATGCCTTGATCTCTCAAGGCTTTTGATGCAATTTTTGAGTAGGAGGAATCCAGATCTAGAGGTGGAAGTCATTTTTCTTCAGATTACATGGTTCTTGACTGGCAAGCTCCAGAAAAACTGGAGGTTTTCAGGTATGTTTGTTGTATGTAATCTCTTTGTTGCAGTTATTTAAGACTTATTACAATGGCAGTTTCTCAGTTTTAGCTTTGAATTCCATTTTATCATCATTTTATGCTTGGCGCACTTCCTTAAAATTGTCTACAAATTCACCAAAACAAGCAAAAACAACAAACAGTCAATGTTTAGTTCAGAAGTTGAGGTTGAGCCAACTGGGCTCATCACAGTGGTATCAAAGCAATCTCCTGCCACCCTGTTGGGTTTGAAAAGGAAATTTCTATTGATTGTACAGTGACTTTTGAGTGACCAACACTCTTGCATTGATTTGGTCATGGGAAAGATGAAGTCCATCGAGGAACTTATGGTAGAATTCACACAGGCCTTTCAAAACTATGATAAGAATTTGACAAGGCTTCTACAACATCCGAAGATATTGGATCCTTTGTTTGCAAAAGAAAGGAAAACAAACGCTAATGCAAACGATTCTACCAATACAAAAGATATATCAAGGAAGGAGGAAGTCCTTGGAGATGTCAAAAACATGACACAAAGGTATGACAATAATTCTGATTTTTGCAACTGCAGCCAAACTATTGAGCACAATTATGATGTAGATGTGAGGGTACACGAGGAAAATGTTGAGGAAGGATCTACAAATATTGGCACGCAAGTTGGAAGTGTCAAAGATGAAAAATGTGCAGAAAATATAAGTTCTAATAATGTCTATTACCTTCACAAAATCATAAGGTGACAAATAAATCACATGAAGACAATCATGTTATGGAATCTCCTAACATTAACGTTGAAGTTTTGCATATGGAACATGAAGAATATATTGGAGATTCAAGCTACAAACAGTCTGATGTATATCAGGCCATAGAAGATGTGAATAAGACACAAATTTTGTGTGATGAATGGTTGCAAAGAGCTAAAAGGGAAAAGCAGTTGGCTGCCCAAGCAAAACAGCATTTGCAAGAGGTCAAGGAACACAGTAACCAGCTAGATCAAGCAAAGAAACAAAGGGAGTCACACCTTAGGTCACAAATTCTTCCAAGTGAGGGACATGTTAAAGTTGAGCATGCAAAGGAGGAGCTGCTTGAATCGGATGGAGAAGTGGAATACACACTTAGTGGATCAGCCACTATTGTTATTATGACACATGAGTTTGGAGAAGAGTTGCCATCTCCAGTAGATGGGACTAGTGGCTGCAAGTACTCAACTCATTACCTTGTGGAGAATAACTTGCAGGGTCAGCGTTTAGTTTCTCATCATGCTGACATGTATCCGGCGGGAATTGCTACTTCTATGTCACAGAGGTTTTTAGCGGATACATGGGTTCTGGAAGATTATGGTGTCAATGGGCATGATGGATTGGTTGGATATCACATTCATGGGAGATTGGCAGTGAACGGAGAGAGATGTGGTGTTGTGGCCACTTACAGTTATTCTTATCTCCACATGATAGATGGATGTGAGTTTAGTTTGCATCAACGCCCAGGTGTTGACAAGGTTGGCACTACAGTCTGGTTGGGTTTCGTTCGTTGGCCTCACCACTTCTGGCATGGTGAAGTTGAGATCAGTGTTGAGCATCAGAAGATGGTTGGTGACATGAGGGACATCACACAGCACTTCCCTTGGGATCCTGGTGGAGTGGTGTATTCGTTGTTGTTGAGATTGCTTGAGAACAAGAAATTTCAGGGAGGGCAGATTATAATGTCCCCGTTTTCAACATGATCTTGTTTAATGATGGTTCGCCTATTACTTGAACTCTCGTAGGCTGACGGGATTTAGTTAGGGGGTCAGTGGCCGTTTTTGGTGGGTATTGTCATTCCCACTCCTTCACTTCAGTATTGGATTCAGTACAGGCGTTTGTTGTTCAGTGTTCGCCAGCTTCTGACGGCACGGAAAATACTGATTTTGGAGGGATTTACGAATATTTTTGTGGATAAGTTAATTATTTAACTTATTGGTATATTATAAAGTCAAATTGACTTTATAAAAGTTAAAAAGCCACTTAAATATATTAAAGCAATGACTTAAGGATTATAAAGTGAAAAATTAAATCACTTAAGTCAATTAAAAGGTGCACTCACTTCATAAAGTGGAAATTTAAACTATTGAATGGAATTTAATACATTTTAATGTATTTAATAGCAAATGACGTCACTTCTAGAGAATCATGCCTTTTTGGAGATATAAGGAAAAAGGGGCAATTCAACCTCATGAATTTTATGATCATTTGAAATTGCTTCTATATTATCTTCTCTGTGCATTTGTCTAAGACAAGGGTTACAGTGAATTACCACCATTGGAGAGCGAGAATTCTTCAGTGCTTTGCAGACTTGAGGCTGTGAAAGACCAGCTAAATCTTTGCTACAGGGATGACTTCATTTCAGAAATCAATTTGAGCTTCATTAGAGATTTACTTTTCAGTTGTTTATAGTTTTCAATAAGGGCAGATTGGTTGAGTTTCCTTCATTCAGTAGCTACAGGCAACAAAGATCTCTAGCCGTACATTCTCCTTGAGCTGGCCGTACTACTCTTGGGAGGCGTGTTTCTCAAAAAGGCTAAATTGCCTTTCTTTTGTGCTCACATTGGTTACCATCTTGGATGCCTTGATCTCTCAAGGCTTTTGATGCAATTTCTGAGCAGGAGGAATCCAGATCTAGAGGTGGAAGTCGTTTTTCTTCAGATTACATGGTTCTTGACTAGCAAGCTCCAGAAATTCTTATTTAATTAATCTGGAGGTTTCCGGGTATGTTTGTTGTATGTAATCTCTTTGTTGCATTTATTTAAGACTTATTACAATGGCAGTTTCTCAATTTTAGCTTTAAATTCCATTTTTATCATCATTTTATGCTTGGCACACTTCCTTAAAATTGTCTAAAAATTCACCAAAACAAGCAAAAACAACAAACAGTCAGTGTTTAGTTCAGAAGTTGAGGTTGAGCCAGCTGGGCTCATCACAGCTAAGCTGCCATAACCAATAATCAAACTTCTCATGTCACTTACCAAGCTTCTTTCCATTTGTTATCTGCCTCATATCCCTCTAAAGCCTGTAAAGCAACTCTTTGTGATCTGACCACCATGATGCATCCTCAACATGAAGATAGCTACAACATTGGTTTACACATACACATGCATGTGCCCACACACATGCATATACCATATGCAATTATAAAGTTACTCCCAAAAGGAAAGATGGCCATTGAGGGGGGGCAGTAAGGTGGCAATACATTTGTGCATTAGCATTGTACAATTATCATAAAACCAAGACAAACCACAGCTGAAATGGTATGCGGTATAATCTCTCCATTATGGTCATAAAGTGTTGGCTTATCATCAATAGTGTAGACACCATGTCACCAGCATGAGCCATATATCACATTTGTCTCATTCATAATGTCATCCTTTATGCTTTCTAAACACATTTATAACAGCACCACCATCATCCCCCAGTCCCATAGATCCTTTGACTTCTGCCCATTACATGGATCTAAGGCTTATGTCAATCATGTCATTTGCATATCATTTATAATTTGGAAATGCTGTTGTTCAAAGACCATTAGCATGCAACACACAGCATCATTCATGCATTGTAAGACATCATTGTGGCACATAAATCAACATCATTCAGCATGAACCATCATAATTTTTAGAAATTAAAATGAATAGAGGCATAGAGACACTGTACATCATAAAACATCATTTCATAATGAAACATAACTTCATTCAACATTTGTAGGGCCAGAATGCACTATATTATCATAGAAATATTGATTTTGACTACATGATAAGGGGCAGTCCTCAGGGGATCCAACCAAACAGTCCTATTTTATGACAAACAATACTCTACACCTAGAAAGCAGCATCATTTCAGGATAATAATGCATTTAGGTCTGAAGCATGCCTTAACATAAGAACATACATATAAAATGCAAGAACCATACTTCTACAGCAAAAAAAAAAAACCTTTCAACACAAGCCTCTGCACCCTAATGGAGGAATCAGAAACATGCTTAACAAATGCATACTAGAAGCATCCACTTTATGTACGATGATTTGGAGTAAGGCTTTCAAGTACTTGTATGTCTTCTTGGTGAGATTGGGCACTCATCTTATGTGAGAATAGGTCTAGTTTGGCCCCATGTATCCATCATGGGCACTATTTAAGAAATGTTCTACCTAATAGGTGGCTTCCTATCTTGTTGCACTGCTGTCTGTAAGCCTCCTGGTATTTTTGTGTGGCTTTCATAGAGGGATTAAAGCCTTTCTAGGTGATTTTATTATAACGTGGCTCCCTCTTGTTCAATCATCCTAAATATTATTTCACATCAAATGTATCATATTCAAGCTAATCTGTTGATTTACACAACCTTTTGTCATTGTAACATGCATAAACAATTCAAACTTCTGCAGCTATTTAAATTACTGATACAATGTTTCCTAGTTATCTCTTACAAGTTTTAAAAAGATGAATTCATGCAAGACAGCAAACAAATAGACAATATTCAATTAGTGATATACAACTGCCTTATTCCTGAATGGCTGATCAATAGCTTGATTATTGATTGTAAATTTGTAATTGATACGCTTATCGTTTATTATATTGTGTTGGAATCAACGTCATAATGTACCATGATATAGTCCACATGATGAGGAGCAAATAAAAAATAGACAGTACATGATGCAAATAGAATATGGGAAAAACATATAAGGTGAATGATATTAAAAGTAAAACATTAGCTATTTAAATTAAGTTTCTAAAATATTTGGAATCCTTGTAACTAGAATCTTTGGATTCACTAAACCAAACAATTGCAAATGGCTGTTACAAAAGTACCTTTTGGTGTTGGTGCACAAGATGTCGCAGCAGCATTCTAAAAAATATTCTGAAGAAAATAATAAAATTACTGAAGGACAAAAATCTCTGTTTTTCAGTGTTTATATACCTTGTGGAAAAGAAAAACAAAAAAATACTCAAGCATGGCTGTTTTCTCTTAATATGGCTGCAAGCCTGCAAGTGATTTAATTAACTCTTTTTACGACCCATTCAAATGTACTGAATATGTGCATTTATACAATTGAACTATAACTCGATGTAACCAGTGTAGTTACACCAAATGAAATCTACCCTGGTGTAACTGGGTTCTATCTACAGCCAATGTCTATCCTAGAGGAAATAGGGTCTGACTAAGAACAACCTACATCTACAAATAGTTTAATGACTGACACATCAGTCCAAGTCCTACCCATAATCCCATCTTCAACTATCTTGTCCAACTGCATGCAATATAGATTATGCTGCATTCAAGTTCCAAGAAGCCAAGAAAGCAATTCATATTCCAAATAACCTTTAAAAATCAGAAAAAAAGAAATTAAATTAATGTCTGCGAATAAACAGAATAAATAGGTCAACAGAACTCATAAAGGCCCTCAGTAATGAAAAGTAACTAAACACAAAGTACAGAAGAAAGGTGAATAGAGCAAATGGGTCAAACCTAAAGTGATTAAACCCCAAGCATATTGCATACATAGTACACCCTTTAAAAGTACCACAACAAATTTAGCTGCTTGATGGTTTTACATTATTATATTACCTACTTATAAATAAGTACCTCGAAATTTTGTGACTAACATAGGTGTCTATTTTCAACATTATCTGATTATGCAGATCCAAATGTATCAGCATTAAAAGGGGTGTACTGTGAAAGCAGAATGTTTGCAAGCATACAAATACATCCATTCAACACAGGAATAAAAAGCCTGACTTAATCCTCAAATACTGATTTTCACCAGATAATACATGAAAATTATTTAATTTCAATTTTCACTTATGCATATCAACATACTAAGTTAGTTGTCCCACTTTATCTTCTTTTCTACTTATGTAATATTTCATTGTTTTCTCTTTTGCTGTGTGCTTTGGTGAGAATGTTATGCACTACAGATTGCCTGTACTGTAAGTTTCTTGTCCACATGTTTGCCAAAAATATCAGATATGTAGTATCATTCAATAGTGGAATATAAGAATGGTAAAAATTTAATGCCTTCTAGAAACTGTTGTCACCTAGAAATGCACCCTATGCAAAGTTGTAAAACTGAGCTTTCTAAAGAAACATTGGATCACTCCAAGGCTGTGGGTCACCTGAGATTGGAGTGAACCTCCGGAGAAGGCCGGCTTCCTTTGGGTATCACCTAAACTATTGATCTTTGTGAGGTAAAGGGAGAAGAAATGCATACAAAATGAAACTATACTAAACTATTCCTATGGTGGTACACCGAGTTGATAAGAAATCAGGAAAATGAAAAAAAAGAAAAGCAACCACACTGAGAAAACTAGGTTGCAGCTGCTTTACTTACTCAACATGACCCCATTAGACTTATGCATCACTCTTGACAGGTTTGATCTACATACATATCTCAAGAAGGAAGAAACAGACTTCACAACTTTGTGGTATGAACACAGATTGAGAAAAACACTGTTAAAGAAATACATACATAAGCTAACATACAGAGATGAGAGTGGTAAGAGCATTAATACTTGTCTTCAAAGTGAACTCTGTTTTACATTCCAGATTTCAGTTGAGTTACAAAACATACATTTAGTCGAGAAAGGATTGACAAAAAATCACTAACTCTTCTGAGTGTATAATCCGAACTATCTACAAAAAGGCAAAAAAGCCTTATACATCAAAATGTGTCGGCCCCTTAGGGCTTACAAAATATCAGTCTCAAAAAAAATCTCTCTCCTCAGATCTTTTCGACTGAGTTAATGCAGAACCCTGCGTGTCCCTGCTGTGAAGAGCCATCCCCGTGGAAGCCTTCTTCAGATATTTCACAGCTACCACATTCATTCTGATTTTGGCATCGTATCCTGTTTGAACCACCTCGACTGAACGCCTTGAATGCCCTGAGCTCACAACAGATACGCGTTGCATTCATCCCGTTGACATTCTTCATTCTGATCAGACTGCCACGGCTCTCTTCAACTCCTCCTGGTTGGTCAAGTGTATTCCACACAGCCTCTGTAGGCGGTCGAAACTTCTTTTGAAAAGAATCGCATCTCGGCGAGACACTGAAAGTGTCTCACCGATGCGATTATGTCCTCTGCAACTTATCGGCATGACTCAAACTGTCACTGAGACGTCATGACGAAAATCCTATCTCCTAGCGAGACCATCTGTTTCGGGGAGACCTTTGCCGACATCTCCAGAAGTTATACCGCTGAGCTCCCTTCCATTTTGTTGGCCAGACATTCTCATATCGGCAAGACCTTTCGCCGATGTCAAGTTCTTTCGGTGAGGTCTTTACTTTCTGGTCGGTGAGACTTGACGCGGTCATTGAGACATCATGACGGACTCCCCCTGTCTGCCTGAGCTCTCCTCACTTCGCTGAGACTCTCGCCGGTCGGGAAGATATCATACCGAAGGCACTTTGCTTTGGCGAGGGTCTTTCCTTTCAGCATGACTTTCCTTTATCGCCCAGACCTTGCACCGAGGTCCTCATTTTCTGCCGAGCTATTCACTTTACTGTCGGTGAGACATCATCGAGTCGGGGAGACATCCTATAGAATTCACGAGACTATGCCGAAGTATTGTCACCTTCGGCGAGACCTTGGACAGTCGCCAGGACCCCATGGCAAAAGCTCTAACTCTTAGCGATACTGGATGTTTTGTTGGTGGGACCCCCACTTGTTTGCTTCATCCATCAAGACCCCCCCAGTAGGGGAGACCTTCTCTAGTCGGCAAGAGGTTGTGCCAAAGGCACTTTAGCTTGGCGAGGCCTCATTTCATCTGTCGGCGAGGGGCCATTAGTGTCTCCCTGAATGCATTTTACCTTACCGAGCTCCGCTTTCCTTTCACCAAGAGATCACCGAGTCGGGGAGACACCATAGCGAGGATCAAATGTTGTACCGATACCCGCTTCTATCGTTGAGACCACATGATGTCGGTAAGACATCCTGCCAAAGGCACCCACCTAAGCCGAAGAATCCATCCTCCGCCAAGTTGTCCACTTATCGGCAAGACATCATGAGTCGGGGAGACATCTCTCCGACTTGGAATGCTATACCGAAGGCCATCTTATCGGTGAGACTTTAACGGGTCGCTGAGACCATACCCGAACGCTTTGTTCCTCGGCGGGCTCCCCTTTTCTGTCGCTAAGACACTCACACTTCGGTATGACCTTATTCCGAAGTCCGCTTCCTTTGCCGACACCGCTTCAAGAGTGATTGTCGAGGAGACTTTCTATACTCAGTAAGACCTCTTAACGAAGTCTGTTGACATACGCCGAAGGCAATCCATGTCGGCAAGATCCCTTCAGTTCGCCAAGACATCACGTAGAAACCCCTTCCCTTTGGCAACTCCTTTTCATTTTGGAGGCTCCACTGGTCGGCAAGACATTAGGAGTCGGGGAGACATCCCAGCGACTTGAAAGCTACACCGAAGGTTCACTGTTGTCGGCGAGACATTAGCAATCGCTGAGACTATATGCCGAAAGAGATCTCATGCCGATAGGATCCCTGGCTTGAAGCACTCGGACTTAATGGAAACCCTGCTAGTCGGCGAGACCTCTGAAATGTCCTGCCGACTTTCTCCTTAGATGATTTTCATGCCGAATCTCCCTTGGGCAGTTTCTCCCACTGAGTTCCCCATGACCTAGCAAAAGATGTAGAGTCCTTGCCCTCGTGTGAATGTTCCATTGGCCTCTCAAAGATCTAACAAATGATTATCTTGCCTGATTTAACTGTAGGTGAAATATAGGCAACAGTTACATTGTGAATGTAAAAGCAAAAGGCATTCAGATCTATAAAGCAAATTTCTTTAGCAGTTTAGCTCAATATATTTGTTTTTTTTGTTTGTTCTACTATTGGACAATTACAACTAATTATAAATTTTGCTCCCAGTACAGAAAAATAGATAAACAGATTACTATTTGTAATTTCTATTTAACACTGTAAAATAAAAACTCATAATTGTTATATGCATTATATGCCCACACTTAAAAAGAATCATGATATATGCCATATCGATGCACAAAGAATCTCAAAAACTGCAAATTGTAAAATGTGAGAAATTATCAAGAGAGAAAGTAGAATATATCATAACTAGAGTCCTTCCTGATAGAGAATTAATGTGCCGTTTTGGAGAAAAGGAATAGTTACAGAATTGAATTGATCAATCTGAGTATTACCTCTTTCTAGGACACATTTTTTCTTGATCCTCTGTATCATTTCTGAAACTGTTACCTTTGCCACTGGCACTGCATAGCAGTAAAGAGGAAAACTTAGTGACTGAACAAAAGATAGTAAATTTTTTTAAAGCAATATTCTCTATAACGTTTCATTCAGCTAAGAAAATTGACTAAATTTATAATGAGAGATAACTAAAGTTCAAGAAAATTCTTTATGAATACAAAATTTTTTCCCTCAATCTGAGTATTACCTCACCTTTCACATTTTTTCTTCCAACTGTATCATTTCAAACTGCACACTAGCATAGCCTTTTGATCTATAAACGTTTCATTTAATTGACTAAATATTGAGAGAGTTCAACCACATATAATTTCATAAAACATTCATCAATTTACCTTCAAACCACTATATCCCAATTTTTCATTCACACCAATAATATATTGCTAATTATCCAAACATGAATTGATTGTCAGAACAATCACAAACTATATAAATATTCACTTGTTAAAATTGACTGTTAAAACTTGAATCCTGATTACATTAACACATCTTCAACTCCCTTTTATGAGAGATTTCTTTTGCTATAGCACAAAATAAAAAAATTGGGTTGAACTCAAGATTTAGCTTTTTTACAGGATTTCATGTTTCTCATTTTTTTCCCCAGCCTTACAAACAGTCATAAAGTTTCATCAGATTGATCAGCAAAATTTTTTAAGTACACACTTCTCGTAACTCTAAATGTAAGATGGAAACACCTGTAAATCGATCTCATTATATATGTTAGTACTTTATTGTACATACTCCATGTATGTTTCGTCATCTAACTATCCAAAAACAAATTGACTGTCAACAAAGTCACAAGACAAATAAGAATTCACAAGGTGAAGCGTGCCTTGACTTACTACAATTGGGATAAAACTTGTCATGGTGTTAAATTTAAAAGTATGATTACATTCACACATCTTTAACTCCATCTTATGAGAGATTTTTGTCCTTTATTAAATTGTAAAAGAAACTTTTCAGCTTGATCTCAAGATTTTGTTTTGTTTACAGGGTATTATGTTTCTTGTATTTTTCCTCAGCCTAACAGTCTTTTAAAGTTTCCTAAGATTGACCAGCAACAACCAAAAGGCCTGTACTGCTTTAAACCCTAAAATCTCATTTGAGAAACACCTATAAAACCCATCTAATCCACCATTATATCTGTTAGTTTTATTGTGCATATTCAATTTCTACTGAAAAGCACTACTCATTATCTTCTAAATGGTAACTGAAACTGAAATCATTGCAATTAACATAAAGAAACAGAACAAGAAATAACTTATTGCACACTCAAACCATAACATAAACACAAAGGAGATGCATCAATCATGAAAACAGACCAAGATACTTCATGATTGCATACTATCAATGAATCTATCCCAGACTGAATACATCTAAGTTATACTGATCTTGAATTAGGTTTGAGTTGGCATCTATACCTTCTCAGATAAGTTATTTTATTTTGTGTATTATACCAAGATGATCTTTGAAATACAATAAATTTGTATTTAATTTCATTCAAGGTTTTTCTGTTTTTGTTGAAATTTCATAATTTTAATGTTGCATATAAAAAGGGAAAAAACAGAATTTGAGACTCTTGTTTAGCTTAAAATTACTAAAAAGATTTAGCATCTTCTCTTTTCTCTTATTATTGTCTGTTATCATAAGTCATAACTTGCTGCAACATTTATTAGCTCTTATCTACTTTTTTTTTTCAACTCATCAGTCATTTTCAAGCTGTGAGGTTAGAATTTTTGTCAATGACGCAACAGAGTTCAGATTTTAAATGTTTCACACCAGTCAGCTATTAGATTTTCAGTCTATTATCAGATTTTGGATACCAGAAGATTACAACCAATATCACAATTTGGAAAAATTCATTTCCAGTCAACATTTATCTCCATAAATCTATATCTGTATATAAACTGCATATAAACAAGCCAGGAAAACTGCCTTCATCAAACATGTTTAATTTTTCATTGTGGTCAAGTTGGAAGAGGAAATCAATTGGAGGTGTTGCTACCTGAAATCCATAAATAGCTTGATGAGGATCCCCAACTAAAAAAAGTTCTTTATACCCATAATCAATCTGATTGCTTTTCATTCAACATTGTTGTGTTGATATCCTGAAACTCATCTAAGACAATGAGTATACATAAGCAAATCATTAAAAATCAAGTTTATTGTTAGATTTTAAATATTTTTGACATTTATGCATTCCATATCTTCTTTCACTTAACTCGTCAAATTTCAAAGGATCGTCTACGGTAAACTTAACTGTTTTTCCAACTATTAATATGCTATAGTTTAATCAATTTTAAAGTTCTCGCACAGCTTCAAGAAATGAAGCATTCTTGGGAAAAAATCAGAAAAGAAACTAATAAGCTAAAGTTCCAGAGAAAATATACCATCCCTGCACTAGGTTGAAGCAGTCTTGGCCTAATTGTAGGCGAAAGGATATATTGACAAACCAATGTGGTTTCAATGTCAACAACAACACATTCTGGTGCCAGTCTATCAATCACCTAAAAAGCATGCTTGGTTAAGTTGCCTTTAGTCATCGGATGTTTGCAAAAATTGAAGCACACACAGACTGACCTGGTTACCTCCAATTGACCTAGTGCACTAGCATATCAGAAATGGATTGATTCAGTTTGTTAGGATTCAAAGTTTTTAAAGGTAGATGACACATAACAATAACACAAAGGTATGCTAAGTGGTACAAAGAAAACTCATCTACAGCCTACTTACAGTACAAAACCTATCCATACACAGAGACAGCAAAATGTGCAACTTGGATCAAACAGAAATGGTTTTGCTTAGTATTCCCCTCCAGTGAAAAAGCCACATATGCATGTACCCATTCATATACAGCTTAAACATAAAAATTAAAATTCACCCCCAGATGCTATAAACGCAAGCTGACCTGTTTACCTCCAACTGACCCAATGCCCTAACATATCAGAGATGGATTGATAAAGTTTGTTAGGATTCAAAGCTTTTAAAAATTGATGACATAAAATTCTAAGTGGCAAAAAAAAATCTCATTCACAGCCTACTTAAAGTACAAAAATTACGTATACCCAAAGGCAGAAAGATGTGCAGCTTTGAGAAACCAGAAATGGTTTTACTTATGACCCCCCTCCAGCAAAGAAGCCACACATGCATGCACCCATACATATACCGACTAAACATAAAAGACACCCCTAGATTGTATAAACTTCAAAACAGAAGTTCTGATAATAGAGGCAAAGGTGACTGACTTCTAAATTGAATAACAGAAATTTAACTTTACAAATTATCAACAAAGCACTTATACTGTAGAACAATCAAACCTCTGAAATTTCTTCACAAAAAGAAATGTTCTAGGCACTCTTTAGGAGCATTCAACACTCACAGATCACAACCAAAATATAAGGCTTGTTATGTATTTAATATATCCCTATACCATATACCAATTTGGAAGAAAGCTTCACAAGGCAATTCTCCATGTTGCATGTGAACAACCTCTTATCCTTTTGGTGATGTATACGTCAACTAAACCATAAACCGGTTATAATCTTACAAAACCAATACATGTGCAATTCCCTTATCTAACCTTATTACTGATAGTAAGAATCTTGCTCAATGACCGCAACTCTTTCAAGAGACTGCTAGAAAATATCCTGTCAAGAGATATGAGTAGAATTAACCTATTTGGATTGGGCCTAGATAAGAATGTGCTTGATAAGGTAGACAAAGTATTTTGAAAATAATGCCAGGCAGTGAAACAAGAATCCCCAACAAAATACAACCTAAGCAAGCAATACCCAGAGATAAAATTCAGGCAAGCCAAATCACCATAACTCCCAAATCAATGGAGATAGAGAATATGAAATCATTCTTCCTAAATCAATGGATAGAGGGAATGGAAAATCATTCTTTCCAAAACAATAGATATGAAAAATCCCAACCAAACAAGAAATACCCACAAAGATAAACAGTAAAGCTGTTTAACATTCCTTCTAGATACGTGGAGGCAGGAAACTGAAAATCTTTGTTTTCAAATAAAACAAATCATAAAATTATCTTGTTAAGTAAAATGAATAGGATTTACCAATAGTAGCATTACGCTTCAAAAACTTAAGATTAACTTTGAGTAAACATCACATGCTTCATTTGTCGTGTCATTTCTTGAGATTTTCCTGAGTTTTTCAAAAGTATTTCTGAAATATTTTTATGGATACATTTCCTTTTTTTCCTTACTTATAGACTTAGGAGAAGGAAAAAAAGCACAGGAAGATTAGAAATTTTTATTTAGGGTTAAAGCTAGGGCATTCCAACTTTTCAAGTTTAATTTTGAATATACATATGTGTGAAAGAGTTAAAAGTTTAAACAGTAATGAGGGGTTTTCTTTTAATTCTATCCTAATGAGAGTTTGGCATAAAACATTGGGTCACCCCTATAATAGTAGGCTGTGTTCAATGTCGATGGCACTCGCCTATTATTTTAGGATCAACCATATATTTTTTACATAAAAACTTTTACGTAAAAGTAAAATAATTGTCTACTCATTTATTTATAATTGGAATTTTTTTAATGTACTATATTATAATCTCTGTACACTATATTTGACATGAAATAACAAAAAAAATTCTCTATATTTGTAAATATAATATTTGTTTTTAATTACCTAAGTTTTTAGGAAACTTTTTCCATCTTAAACCCAGGTATTTGAATTTCATTCAATTTGGCCATGCCATCTCAATGCCATGTAATTAGAATGCTACTATGGACTGACCTATTTAGATTACGACAAGAGAAAAAGAAAGATAAACTAGCTGGTGAATGAATAAATGCATAGATTACACTCTAAACGAGCAATACCCACATATTTAATTCAGCTAACCTAAATCATCATAATTTCCAAATCAAAGGATATAGAGAATGGCAAATGGTTTTTTTAACGTGAATGAACGAAGGGAAAAAAAACTATTGACACTATAAACCTAAAACATAAAATACAATTCATATATACCTTCAAACATAAATCAGTTAACCTCAAAAACAGCAGCAGAGAAGCTCAGTTATGGGATTTAAAAGCTATCCAGATATTATCATTAAGTTCTGTGGTGTTTTATGGTTGTAAATTGTGGGCTAGCAGCACTTTAGAAACAAGATGGAGATAAAAGGAGAAGATTCCAAAACATCTGATCACAAACAAATTAAAAATAAAAGCTTTGGTTCCTTATGAGATTCTGCTAGCTGAATTAGGTACCTTTCCTATTGAGGCAATTGTTATGGTTCATCTCTTAAGATATCTGGAAAAAATTGAAGAGATGGATGCAAATAGATGGCCTAAGGTTGTCAACAGAGAAGTTTTGAATGAGAGAAAAAAAGACTTAGATGAAACAAAACTTGAAATGGACAAACAATTCAAACATCAACTTGAAAGCATGTTCCAATAATAACAAAGAAATAAAGACATTTTTTATAGCTAAATTCCACAAGTCTATGTGGGAAAAGACATTGGAAAGAATGAGGAAAAATTACCTTGATGAATTTAATTCATGTATGATCATCACCAAAAGGCCTATATAGTTGCAAAATCACTTGGAGAGCAAAGATGTTCATAGACCAATTGAAAATCAATGCACTCATCTTCACTGTTAAAAGGGTAGATGGGAGGGACAAAAAAAGAATGCACTCATCTTCACTGTTAAAGGGGTAGATAGGAGGGGAAAAAAAAGAATGGAAAGAAACACTTTATTTTAGAATGCAAAGCTTACTGAAATTCGGACCACATGATGCTTTAACAGTGATTTCTTTTAAAAATCTGTTTAAAGAAAAGAGGGTTGAAAAAAAGGGAAATTCATCGTCAAAATAAATAACAGAAGATCAACTATACAGAAAGCTGAAATGAGTGGGTCAGCTCCCCTTGAACTGTCTTTAGCGTCGTTGGGGCTAAAAAGTCTCTTCAATTCTATTCTCAATCATTTCTTCCAAATCAGTCGTTAAAGAAAAAAGAAAACCATTCCTTCGAAACAAATGGACAGAAAATGTTCCTGTACGTTTAAAATACAACCCCACTGTGAAATGCCCACAAACATAAATTAGTTAAGCTCCCTAATTACAATTCCTTAAAATCAATGCATGAGAAAAGGGAAAAACATTCTTTCCAAATAAATAAATACATAAAACTCCAGTCATGTAACTAAAATCCCAAACTTAAAGTAGAACCCTCATGAGCAATACCCAAAAACAAAATTCATCCAAGCTTGTTATCATTCTTTCAATACGATAATACAGGAAAAGGAAACCATTATTTCAAAATTAATGGATACACACTGTGATTTCAGTCACTGGAACTAAAATCCCAAACATAAAAATGCAAACCCAGTGAGCAACCATGAACATAAATATAAGCTACTATCCATTTCTTCCGACTGAATGGACACAGAAAAGAAAATCCATTATTTCCCAGTAAATGCCATTTAAAAAAAATAAATTGCAGACATTAAACAATAGGCCCTGCTAGCCCGGCCCACCCCCGCCTACCCCGCAAAACAGAATTCAGCTGACATGATCCAGCATTCACTCAAAATAAATAAATGCTTTAGAAAATGGAGATCGTTAGGCCTACCTGCAATCTTGATGGTCCTTGATGGGCCATATGAACGAATTAGCCGGCTGACCCACGACCTCCAACAAATTGTCTTCTAAAAAGGACATCCATCTATTGTTCTGTGGAGATTCCATGCTGCCCAGTTGTGCCTACTGGGCAAAATGATACTACTACTAACTCTCTCTCAGCAGTCGCTAGGAATCGAACAGACAAGCAACAAATCATCAAAAAACAGATTGAAATAGGCAATTATGATTGCTTACAATTTATCAATTCGTGGAATTTGAATACCGAGAAAATTGTTTGCATTGCATTGTTATAGCAGAACGAGGAGGAAAATTAACGCGTTTATCATGATGTTTGTTGCACTAAAAAAGTGGAGTCAGTGGCGTCGCGGAGACTCTTTTTTATTCACGGGATGAGATTATTGGAAGTAGTTGCCTTTACGTAAAGCAATAGGGAACCAGTCAGGGAGATAAATAAATGCCCCCCAGAAGTTTATGCACCCTTGAATTTGGGTCATATGCAAATATGTACTCATTCGTCGAGGACAAATTGCACGAGATAATCATCAGATTAAGTATTATTTAGATGCAGTGTGTTAATATTTTATCTTATTTGTACTTCCCCGAGTGTAATGCTCTCGTGCTTTAACGTGCCGTCTAGATTTTTGTGCAATGTGTGGGGTACCATCTCTTACAACTGTTTTCATTATATCCATATTTTATTAAGCTGAAAGTTCATCTCTTAGTAGGTGAGAGGAGGAGAAATTTGCATATATTTGCTATTTTTCACTCATTTTATTTTATGTTTGTTTTTTTTTAATCTTAAGATATGTCATTTTGGTATTAATTTGGAAATGAACATTAATTCTAACTAGTGTCACGTAGTGGCGAGTACCTACCTCAATAGTTGTTGTTGTAGTAGTAGAAGATGGATGTTGAGTAAACTATATTGTCTTGACTAGTCACGAGGGTTGTAGCATGTTCCATTAACAATTCGGTTGCTTAAGTTAACCGTACACTAAATCTTTGAAAAAAATTAATTGCCTATTTTTAACGAAACGGGTGAGTGGGAGTTTATAAGCCATTATAGAATTAAGTCCCATAATTATTGGTCCCCACTTGTTTTTGGGCCTCCATGTGAAGAAATTTGTTTGTAGCATAAAGGCCCGTGGAATTGCAAGACATGGACAAGTTTCACAAGCGAAAAAGATTCTTGCCATATGGGAAGCCTGTCGGATAGTGTTGCTTACAAGCAAATGTATTTCGCTAAGACCGCAAGACAATTATGACGTGTGTTGTTCACGATGTGAAACAACAGAAGGCTACACTAGTATTCCTTCCGTCGTTTCACAACCAATAAAAGGTTATCCCGCTATAGGCCAGCGAACCTATGAAATACTCTAATCTTTCACCACGTGGCAATATTCCATGGGGACTATAGATAGACCTGCTCGGAAGTTCTCTCATGGCCCAAAATTGGTCTGTGATTGTGACCCTTTTGTTTAGATCATATTATAATATTCAATATGATATTTTATAATTCTTAGAGTAAACTGCCAAGTTAATATACATATGCAGAACCGCAGAAGTTGTACAAGCATGATGAAACACATTGTTCAGGGAAAAAATATATCTATAAATCGATAATCAGCCAGAACAGATAAGTCATAAAATTTAATGTTTTGATCACTATTGTATCAGATAACCATAACTATATTGCATAAAATTGAAATAATGTGTAATCATATGTGATGAGCATAGTTATCTAACACACGGGAAGTAGTTGCAATGACTTTCGACAAATGCCATTTCCATAAGACAATGCAATACTATCTCACATAGTTTCAAAATGAATAATTTACAATAAGAGCAAAATAAACATTGGTTGAAAAGCAAAAACACGTTTTGCTATATAGATAAAGGAACCATGTGTCTGTGATAGAATTAAAAAATAATTTACAATGTACAAAATATCTGTTTTAGGTTGAGTAATTGCAAGGTCTGAACAAGTACTTCAAAAGTATATTGGAGATGCTAGGCAAAATTCAATATTGTTTCCAGCATTTTAATGAGCCGAGAATAATAGCATTACTGTTTTTGGGAATACACGTATTTTGAGAGCACCATTTATAATTTGTAGGTCCAGTTCGTATTCAAGATTAGGCAATCCATAATATAGGTAAATCTTGACTATTTTCAAAAGGGGAGTGTTATTCAGAATAGAGAACAGTAATTGTAGGTAGTCTTCAAGATATCTGTGAGTAGCATCTAGATTCAATATCATTTTTTACAAATTGCCAAGGGACATATGCAAGTTTGTGGGTTTCGTTATCTGTGTTGGGAATTACATTTAGACAATGCACTGATCTAAAGAAACGAAAAAACACTTGATAATAAAAAGAAATGCATCCAAACCTATATGAAACACGCAAGTGGGAAGTCTTGTTGGAGTTATGGACAGACACTGAGAGGGGGGGTGAATCAGTGTCTACACTTTTTCAACTTCGACCAAGATTTTACAATCTGATTTCCTTTTCTTTCAACAATAGAGTAGAGTAATCACATTTAAAAGCACAAAGATATGACAACATTAACTCAGTCTATTAGACAACTTATGACAATATGATTTGAGTGAGATATCTTGCATTTGCCAGAAACATAGATCAGATTTGATCTCAATATTACTCTGATTAATGCATTCATGAGTTGAATGTAATCGTTCATAAACATAATTGAGAACAGTAATAAACCCAACAGTGAACTGAAACAACAACATAGAAAAATAGTGAGCACACAGAAGAACAAAGATACAAAAGATTTGCCGAGTGGAAAACCCTCCTAGGGTAGAAAAACCACTCCTAAACTGCCTTACTGGCTTAATCTTCAAAACCACTGTTAACAATGCCTTATAGGCTAATTTCTGAGCACCAACTCAAGGAGCACCAACCCCTCATTTAGAGACACCAATCTCAAGGAGTACCAACCCCTTACTCAGATTTCAGAATTACATTCATAATATCAGAGGATCTCTCTGTTTTCAGTTAAGCACATATTTCTCTATTTTCTCATCTATAGAAAACCTTAAGGACAATATCCCAGAATTACAATCACCAACCTTTTCTGTTTTCAACACAGGTTTATATATATACATTTCAAGTATGTCTGTTATCAAGAAATATTCAACAAGCATTTTTCACAAGATTCTGAAACTCTCTTGCTATTATTAGAATCTGAAGTTGATTCATAATGAACTGTAGATGATGGTAAAAATCAGAGAAACGCCTATCCATAGAGCTTTTAATTTCTGCGCTGAATCAGGAGACTTCAAATTGTAACTGAAAGATTTTCATCAAAGTCATGATAGCCCACAAACAGAAAATCATATTCTCTGAAATCTCAGAGAATATTTTCCAGAGATTCATACCAACCAAAGAAGTCTGCATGCAACTATACTTAGAAAATCCATGCCGGCCACAGTGTATGAGACTTCGAAAATCATTCACTGAGACAACAGTCGCCACGTGTTCTTTGTGATTCGCTATGACCTTATGCGAGCTGAGTTTCTTTTTCCTTATTTGCTTTCGCTATAACCCATCAGAGTCGGGGAGAAGACATAACGACTACATTATGTTATGCCGAGAGCTCATATGTTTTGTTCTTTCCAATCGCTGAGACATTGAATCTTTCTCACCGAGACACCCTTTTGTTTCATTCACTATCGCTGTGACCAAACGATATCGGAGAGACCTCTTGTAGACTTCATAATGTTTTGCCGAGAGCCATCGTGAACAAACTTGTCACCGTGACAATTCAATACCTATGCCGAAAGCAACTTTATCACTGTCAGTCATCCCTTTGTTTGTCGCTGTGACATTCTGTTGTCGAAGAGACGTTATGTAGATTACATTAAGTTTCACTGAAAGACTTTATCCCTTGTGTGTCGCTGTGACATTATGATTCTCTCGCCGATGCATCCTTCTACCTTATGAGAGTCGCTATAGCATACAGTCATCGAGGAGACCTCTCGTAGAATATATTGTGTCATACCGAAAGTCTTTATCATTTCCAAGTCGCCAAGACAAGAGCACACTTTCACTGAGATGTGTCCTTCATCCGCCTTCGCCAAGACAATGTGTAGTCGGGGTGACATCTCATAGAGCATCTTGTGTCTTACCGAAAGCTCACGTTATCATTCCTGTCGCCATGACATATCGCTTTCGGGGAGACCTCATATAGATATCTTCGTTATACGAAAGTCACCTATCATCTTGTGTATCGCTAAGACAAGTCAGATCTTATGCCGACAAGAAAACCTTTTGTGTTCCATCGGCAGACATATCAAAGTCAGGGAGACCTCTTGTAGAGCACACCATGTCTTTCTGAAAGTCTTCATCCACTTGTGTGTCGCTGAGACAATCCAAATCTTATGCCGACGAAGGTCCATATGTATTCCATCGGTGAGACCCACAGGGTTCGCTATGACATTATACCAAAGAAAAAACCTTTGCCGATAAGACCTTTTTGTACACGGTCGGTGAGACAATATGTCTTCGATGAGACCACATGCCGAATACAACACTCCTGCTGAAAGACTTCCACATGCATTAGTCGGTGAGACCAAGTGAAATCGCCAAGACCTCAGCCCGATACCGCTTAGTTTGGCCAAAGTTCTCTCAAAGAGTTGTTCGGTGAGACTCCTCCCGAAAAATAGATAAAACCTTTTGAGCACGAGTCGGTAAGACAAGAAAGACTCACTATGACATTACCCTGAGGATGATTTCTTTTGCCGATATGCTCATTCTGAAGCGGGTCGGGGAGACATAAGGAAATCGATAAGACCTTATCCCATGGTATTACATATGCCGATAGATAACATTTTTTTGTCACCGAAACCAAAGACAAGTCTTGCCGAAATAACCTTTCTTGTGTCGGTCGCCAAGACAACGGGAATGTCAAGCTTGTATGTTAAATTCAATCACCATGACATCTGAAATGTCTTGCCAAAAGGAAACACAGACATTTCAAAATGGATCGGGGAGACCCTACCATTCTCACGCCGATAAGTGTAAGCCCAAAAGAGAAACAACCAATACCATTAGACAAATGAGATGTTAGAATCAAGGTAACTGTAATGCCTTCAAAAATGTGAGTTCAAGGAATGTAATCAAATGGCTTGTAATCATGTGAAATACACCTGTGGTAGGCAAGAAGAACCATCCTGACAAAGAAACCATCTGTCAACTCTGTCAGTCAAAGAAATAGCATTCATAACATGAACCAGAGACCTCATCACCATGAATTTGAATCATAACAAGTAACTATCTGTAATAGCCAAGAGACATTAAAGAAGTGCCATAATAAAGCATAAAGATCCAAACTGAGACTGATCATCAAAGAGAACCAACTGAAAGGGATTTTGACATCAAGGACAAACTATAAACACAACTGAGATCCAACAAGTCTATGCACAATTCTTCAATTTCAAGAAAAAATTGCAAAAGCTTGTTGTCATTTTGGTCTATCAAGTCGGAGCTATAGCACTTAATTTTTGTAAGTAGTCTTGTTGCTCTAAGCCATTTGCGAGAAACCAATGAACATTGCATTACTTCTTTTAGGCCCAATCTCGACAAGATATGAAAACAAATGAGGTCTTCTGGAAGTTCCATTATATACAAATGACATAGCTAAGGTGTCTAAGTATAAACAGTATTTTTGGTAATAAAATTCTTAACAAGGATTTCACTTAAGGGTTTTTATTATTTAACATTGGCATGTGCATTGATATTTGTTATTGCAGAATTAAATACAGAGAATCTACAAAAGACAAAGGATCCCAGGTATCCCTTTAAATTTGGAACTTTGGTCATATGTTTGTTATTTTACTTCTTGAAAGAACTCCCCAAAACAAAGAGTGCGGTATGGTTGAAAGGAAGACCTATTGCACACCAAATAAGAGACTTTTTAAGAGGTCTAGTGGGAGATGCTAAGGCACATGATGATGCACTTGTGGCATTTTTTGCAATGTTTCAGAAGAGGATGCAAGAAAGGGAGAGGATTCCCTAGAAAATGGTGGAGAAGTATAAGAAAGATATCATCTTCATGGTCTCCAAGGATAAATGCATCATACATGCTATTGAGCCTAAGATGGTATGGATCCCAAAAATGGGATATGAAATAATAGAAGAAGAGATCACTGCCTCAACAGATTTTATGCTAAGTAAACCAAAGGATACCTCTGAACAAAGATATGGAACTTAGGAAGAAAAATCCATGGAGGTGCACATGGAACATAGGTAAAAAGAAGTAAAGAAAACTATTGAAAAGATGACTATGCAATTTGCGGAGGCTATGGGCCTCACAAAAGAACAGGTGGAGAAGGCTAACATTATGTTTGGTGCTTTGAGAGGATCATCAAGTGCAAGAAGATCTAGTAGAAAAGCTACCACTCCTCTGGTTGCTCAAAAGTCCTTTGGGACTATGCCTTCATCCAATGGAACAAAGAGAAAGGAGACAAGTACCCTTGCAAAACATACAAGTGCTCTAGTGAAAGAGAAAACCCCTTCAATAAAACAACAACAGAGGCTTGAGAAGGAAAAGGTTGCTCTGATAGCACAACAAACTAGCCCAGTGAGAATGAGAGTGAAGACAAAATCCAAAAGGGAGTAGTACTTGGGAGTAAACATTGAGGATGATGATGAAGAAGAAGAAGAAGGACCTCAATTGGTCTGGAAGAGGAAAGGTGAAACTTCACAAAGCGAAGCAAGTTCAAAGATGAAGAAAGTTGACATCATGGATACAAATGAAGAAGAGGAAGTAGAAAATGAAAAAGCATTTGTAATGCACATGAGAGAGAAGAAGGCAGAAGCTAGCAAGAAGAAGACATTAGAAGAGAAGAAGAAACAAAAGAAGAAACCTCTAGTAAGAACCTGCAGTCCAATGAAATTGGATGCTCTATTTATTGAGATTGTGTAGAATGAGATGTAAGAAGAAATTGCAACATTATATGATAATGTTGATGAGGTGGACAAGGCCATCATTATAGAAACTATTGTAAAAAAAATAAAATTTGAAGTTAATATGCAAAACGTTGAGAAGCAAATGTCTAAAGATCTATGGGATATACTACTTGCAAGAAGACAAGAGGCTATAGAGGAAGAAGCAAAGATAAAAGACCTTGCTTTGGAAAAGGTTTGTGCATCTCTATCCAATGATAATAAAGCCACATTGGCTAAAGTATGCAGAAAGGAGTTCCAGATGAAGCAAAGAGTGACTAACCTCATGAGCAATTATCAGAATGATCGTGAAAGGCTTCAGAAAGAGGTTGAAGAGAAGGTTGTAGAGATAGCACAAAAATTGGGAATGACCATGGAGAATAAAGAAGAAATGCATGAAGAGATGCCTGCTTCAGATGTGAATGATGAAGAAGATGTATAGCATGATGGTGTTCGACATGAGGATGAGATAGATGTTGGTGATGCACGAGACAGTGTTCTTCTAGGTGTGGAAGAAACTATAAAGGAAAATGTTGGTATAGAGGAGAATGTTGAAAAGGAAGCGACTATCAAAGAATAAATTGCAAAGGAAGATACTTCTACCCCTTTGGTAACTAAAACACATATTGAGAGTGTTTAAGACTAACCGAAGAGAAACATCCCTCTGGATAACACATAACAAGCTACCGGCGAAGACAATGTAGAAAAGACTGATGAACAAAAGAAGGAAGATGCCTTTGATGATGCAGAAGGAAAGACAGAAGTAGAGACACAAGTTAACACTGGTGATAAGGACAAAGAGAAGGAGTTGAAAGAGAAGATTGCAAAGGGAGATGTGAAGATTGATAATGAATCTTCTGGAACCTTCAGAGATTCTCTAAAGAATTTACTTAGCATGCAACTGCAATTCTTGCCTGTTGTGTCCGCCCAACTGCTACAACTGCCCATGCAACAAGGAAATGTTGATTTGGATAAGATCTCACCACTCCAAAAGCTTCAACTAGGAGATGTCTTCCACACATCTTCTTGGAAGGAAATAATTGAGACACATCAAAAGAGTGGAGAATTGATTGAGGAGGCCAAACCTAGTGCAACCATTGATAATTCATTATCTAGTATGGAAAACTTGAAAATTTTGATTGATTCTTTTAAAGAATATGCCAGCGGATTGAAAGGAAAGATAGAAAATGAAGTAGAGAAAAAGATAAGTGAGAAGAGATTGATGGAGATAAGAGAGAGTGTGCCCATGCACACAACAAATTTCAAGAAATTTTCAAAGGTGCATAGGATTGTGTGGCTGAGGCCAGAGCCTTATTCCAATTTTGCATGAAGTGGATCAAAGCCACAAAGAGAATTAAAGTCGAAATGGACTCAATTGAGTCATAGATTGATAGGGCTTCCAATGCATATGATCTAGCACAAGACCTAGATGGAAGCAAAAAGGTCAACAATTGAGAATTTACATGAGCAGTTCTTCCAACTACAAGCACATAAGAAGAAGATCATTATGCGATGTGGGAACCTAAGGGATATGGTGAACTCAAAGTTCATATATGTCTCTAGTGCACTATCTAGTATTGATAAGGCTACAAAACTTAATATGGTACCCAACACTTTGGAAGAAGGTGAAGAATGCTTGATGGAATTGGAAACCCAAAGCAGAATGCTTGGCATTGCTAAGAAGGTTTGGGAGGATGGAAAAAAAGAATGGCAAGATCATCTTGCAAAGCTGCAAGAGTCAACTTCCTCGTCCAGGTGACAATGTTTTTTCTTTTTATACATTTCAATTTCTTATTTCAGACTCTTGTGTACATATGTGGATGGTATAAGTTAGATTTTTAGTTCAATTTTTATTGGATAAAACTCCTAGGGGGAGTCAATTTAGTTTTTCAATTTGCATACATGTATATATTCATTAGGGGGACTCGATCTGATATGTAAGAAGACTATTGTATGCACCATTTTCCCTTGATGTCAAAGGGGAAGAATAATTTTGGAGATGTTTTTGGAATGTTGCCATCAATGACAAAGGGGGAGATTATTGGAAGGATAAGGAGTTTGTCATTGATGCATTTGTTGACAACATGAGCATGTGGAATGAGCGCACGTGTACAATTATGCATTGTAGTGTTGTCATTGATGTCAACATTGTATTCTGGTATGAAGTCCATGGCACAAATCAATTTGTATATCTTAAACATGTTTTGAGATGGTAATATAGTGAGAATTTGCAAGAAGGTTTGATTCGGTGAGGACAAATGAAGAGAAACTTGGCTCAATGTCAATACAGGTAAATTATGTGTACAAACATTCGACTTTTGGGTCCGCATTGGTCCGCTGATCAAGATCTTGCTCTACGCTTCTAATACAACTTTATTGGATATTAGAGGAGCCTAAATCTAGAATTTCATCTTGTTTTGGCTTGAGGTGTGGAAGTTATAAGTAACAAAAGTTTGAAATGGCAACTACAAGTGTTTTTTAGTTTAGTGCATATGTGTTGATGAATCCGCACTTCTCTGCAGATTGGTTTTTGGCTTTACGGTTTTGTGGAGATGTTGGCAGATGTCAGTAGAGTGTGTATTCCAAATGGTATAGAGTTTGGAGGTCCGTGTGTCTGAATATGGGTGAACAATTGGTAAATTTTGTTATTAGGTCATTATCGGTTTTGACCTAATCAGTTTTATGTGTTGCGGAGTTTGGATAAGTGATGACTCGTTATGTGGGATCTATTTTGGGTCCATGCTGACCTATTTTGAATTGCTATGAGTTTTGAATCTTGTCATGAAGTGTGCATGAATGGATGTTGATCCAACAAGTTACATTTTATATATTATATCTAATTAGGTTGACCTAATTGATTTTGTAGGTGTTTATGGATGAAGTAGATATATATGTAAGATCTTTTTCGATGTTTTGAGTAGGATATAGGATGATGAGAATTAGTTGATGTGAATGCAGAGTAGAGTAGAGTTTTAGTGTAGATCAATATGAAGTGTGTAAAGTTCTATATTTTGAGCTTCAATGGAACTGTATCCCAACATATTGTAGATGCATTTGTAACAGTTGAATCTTGGTTGTGAACCACCAATCTCTTCTATCTTTTAGTGAGTAGTGAGTCCAACTGTAGTGATCACTTTTGTAATATACTATAATCAGTTATAATATATTGTGAGCTAACCCTCACTGTGGTTTTTCTCATTTTGTGTTTTCCACTTAAAAAATTTGATGTTCACATGTTATATGATCTTGTTGGTTGCTTTCATGCTTTCTTTCATTACTACAAATTGAATATGCTATGAGGATTGAATGTTTAAATGTTTAAATGGTTTAAGGGAATATTGATTCACCACCCCTCTCAGTATTATGGGTGTTCAACAAACCTTGCCTTAGCCTTTTCTTGTCTTGGTGCCAACTTTTGTTTTCATGTGTTTTTCTCTTTTTTTGATAACCAATGCCACTTTTATATTTATCTCATGTTGTGTTGGCATTACAATCATTTAGGTGATTTTTTGTACTTGGATACCAAGGTGACACACTAGCATCCACTAACTTTTTATTCATACAACAACCATTTTTAAAAGAAATCACTTTTCTCTTGATGATCGAGTTTTGTAACCAACCTAGGTCAAATCCCAATGGATAGTTCAAATTGCTTACCTCTTTTTATTTTGTTTTGGAACAAATTTTGAAAAGAACAAGAAATTAACATTTCAAGAGTCCATCTAACTACACTCTTTGCAATAATTATATTTTTTTCATCTTTTTTATGTGATTCACTATTAGCAATCTTACCAAAATTTCAAATGATTTTGAGAATATTATTTAAAAAATTGGGTTTCCTTGATGTTATAGCATCTTAGCAAGTATATTTATTATAGTGTTTTGTAGGGTTTCACTTTCATTCATAGTGTGAGGTGATTTTATTCAAGCGTTACTATTTATTTCCCTTTTCTAGCTACATTTTATGACCTCTTTAGTGATCTTGGAACTTTTAGGGTTCCTCATTTCATTTTGATAATCACACACACTATTTTATTGCTTCTTATAGACCTAGGAGTAATATTTATAATATTTCACTTGTCCTAAACACACTTAGGCTAGGTGCATATAATTCTTCTATTTTATCTACATCATTGATTGCACGTGGGATGTAAAAGGTAAATAGAGGCTTGATCATTTGTAGTAAGCTTGTGAGTAGTCAAAACCTTCTTTCTTGTTCAATCTATAGGTTTACAAGATTTACAATTACATGAAGGTTTTCCCATTATCTTCCCTTTTATTTGGTATTTTATTATTTCATTTATTTTTTGTGACTTTAGCTTCATTTTTATTAAATCTATATAATTTTATGCTCTAGTTTGATTCTCTTATTGTTCATATTTCCTATTATGCGAGTTTAAAATATAGTTAAAAACTTGAGTTTTATGAGTTTTTTGGATGACATCACAATAGCATGATGATAGTACCTAAGTTTAATGATAACACATCACACAAGTTTGTACACATAATGATGATATTCATGGAAGTGAGGTTTTAAGACTAATTGCTAGATACTTATCAAACTCATCTTTTGTGTTATGAGTTTGGTTTTCTATTTTTTTAGTGAGGTTACAATGATTAATAATTTTTAATAAACCCGACTCTCTCGTTGTCTGTTAGCATAACTTAAATAGGAAGGAGAGTTCATTATATGCAAGATTTAATTTATTTTTTGTTAAAATAATAATAGATTAAATTTTTAAACCATAGTCACAAATACATTTCATTTCACTTAATCTTGTCTAAATGATATAGATTAGTTGTAAACTTAAGGCACATAGGTAAACAAAATAATTTGCAACTATTAACTTGTTGGTGAATCTGATGTGCTATCATTTTATAGTTCTATGTGTTTTGACATTCATTGCTCTAACACTTTATGAGTTTCACAACCCAATCTCTTTACTCTTGTAAAATTGTTTGTAGGTGTTATAAAAAAGCATTCAAAATGTCTTCTTCACATAACACTAGAAAAGTCTTATTTGCACTACTATGGAATTTTATAATTTTTTATATGATCCAACTATTACAACCCTCCTATCCTTACCTACATATCCCTCTACCATATTTCATGATATAAGGATAGATTTTGATCATAAGGTCACCCTTGACATTAGAGTCGAGGTGTAGATCCATTAGCTAGATAAGCACTTAGTAGGTTTCCAATCTCATCTTATTGGTGACGTGGATACATAATGTTGATAATGGTTTTAGCATAACCAACTTCGAGTAGAATGATAAACACTCCTTTTCTTAAAAAGCTAAGAGATCCTCCTATGAGTCAGCTCCAAGGTTCCTTTTAGCCAGGTCTTGAATGAGTTAGAACAACTAAGTGTTCTATGTGATTTGTTTAATAAGGGGTCTTTGATGATAAAATCAATTCTAGACAAGTACTTACAATCATGAACTTAAAATGTATTAAATAAAGGTTAAATCATTAAAAATTAGGAGAGAAACTACCTATCTAACCTGCTTCTAATCCACCCTAATATATTACAGGCTTACCCTAAAACTATCAAACTATAACAAAGATAAAAAAGGGTTAGGGTTTATAAAGAATAAACATAAAACAAATGGACAATGATAAGCTAATATTTATTCCTTAGATTTGAAATATTTGATGAAATTAAAACAACCAATATTGAAATGACTAGTATTCACACAATCATTCACAACACTAGTACATGAGTTTGAGGAAAATCATAGTATAAAAATATTTTAAGTTGAATACATTAGAACCACCATATTATTTGCACATATTTTATACATAACTCTATTATAAGATTATTAACAGAGATTTTACCAAATTATTCACTCTTAAAGAAACAAAGTAAAACAAACCACTACTAAGGTTGAGAGAATTCAAAAATAGCATGGATGATCCTTTTATTACTTTGAAAGAATAAATAGATTACAATTTTTAGTAAGATTTCCACACTAAAAATTTAATAGTTTTCTAGTAATAAAATTCCAACAACCATTACCAATTCCATAAGAGAGCTATAAATGGCTAGCCTTGGGTGCAAAAAAAATACCACAAACTCATAGGATGACTCAAACCCACTTTGACCCTTAGGTCCAAAGTTGTAATTTCCAACATAAGTTACTAAAAATAAATATTAAAATTCTCAAAACAGACATATGGGGTATACACATCCATAGGAAGGGTGGTGCCTTTACATGAGGGACAAATAGAAATTCCCATCTCACATAGTTATTTTAAAGAATATTTATTGCATTGGGAAATGTACCTAGAATCCCTTCAATGTTTTTTGAAAGAGGTTGAAGTTGGGGTGATTGTGTACTAAATTCCAATATTCTTGGATATTAGTGTTCTTTTAGATTTAATCACCTCCTTGATCTCCATGACCCTATCTTGAAAGATATTAAGGTTGCCTTTAACTCTCATTAATTTATCAATGATTTTTTCAATTAACAACTTCCTAGTATTCCCAATAAATTCTTTAATTATAACCTCAACTAAAAATACCTTGTTGGAAGTCTCCTAGAAGGTATATGGTAAGGCCTTAACAAAAAGTTTAATTTTAGTCATTGTTTTAGCAACAACATCCTTCCTGATTGTAAACTTGCACTTGCACTCTTTAATAACCTTTATTCTATTTTTGGTGGCTTGATACCATTGCATTGGTGATTCAAGACTCCCATTTGTCACCACTTGCTTTCCTTAGAATTTTATTAGTGGGGTCCTTGCCATCCTTTTTAGCATAGTAATATTATCATCCAATGTAGTGAGCTTTTAGATAGAGTTTATTCAAACTCTGTCAAGGAACATACATCATCATTCACTTTATGATAACACTAGTTGCTTCTTGGATCAGTCTACTACCTTTTTCCTACAATTAATTCCTCCATGTGGTGGCACTTATTACTCCACCTACATCTTGAAAATTCTTTCCCTTATCTAAAAAATTTATAGTGGGAGGAATAAGGGAATTACCATCAATAGGCCCTACTAGGTAATTGATGCAAGTCTTGAGTTCACTCACTTGAGCTTGGAGTTGTGCTTTGGTTTTGCCATCCTTATTATGGAAGCTAACAAATCATTGAGGAATTCCCTCTTTGGTCTAATGACCTAGGTTGATAGTTTATACATGATAATCCTAAGGTTGCATTTCTCCCTCATCTTTATATACACATTAAGATATCACTCGTGTAGTCCTTACTTCATGTTCATCCACTGAGATGGTAGATAAGGCCTTGGATATCTTCTCCATAGGTTTATCTTGGAGAATACCTATCACCTTTGAATTTTTTTTTAAAGCATGCTAGTATACTCTTTGTATCTTTTAGATTGTGGAGCTTGGCATACATCCATGTTTGAATCAACAGTAGATGGATCCACACTTGTGTTGGGTAGAGTAGGTTTCATAGGAGAATTTTCTTGCCTTGGAGGTGGTGTAGGATATTTGTGTGACCTTGTATCTAAAGAAGAGAGTAGAAGGTGTCAAAATATTATTAGGAATATGTGGTCCCTCCTCCAAGGAAGACACAATGTCTTGCACCGAGCTCACATTAATATACTTTGTAATTTCCTTATCCTTGTCTTTTGTTTTTCTCTAAGAGGGTTATATGGATGAGGGTAGTGAATTGAGTTGAGTAAAGTAGAGGAATGGGAAGGTGACATAATAAGGATTTGAGTGGGAGGAGTTGGTGATACAAAAAAAAATTCTATAGTTCCTTCTTGTGTTCCAATAGTAGCTTTGGTTTTGATCCTTCTCTATAAGGTTTTTCTTCTCCTCCCTCTTCATCACTTGTCATATTTATATGTATGCTAGGATATTTTCCTCTTTTCCATTTATTCTTTTCCTGCCCTTTCTATATATCCTTGGAATATTATCCTTATGCTTTACATGTTGTAAGAACTTGAGTTGACTTAGGTTTCTTTGGGTGAGGATCATCCATAAAGAAAGGGTGATTCAACCATTTTTTTCCTAGTTTAAATAGAGGTATTAAAGCACTAAATAATCCACTCTAGTTATGGGTTGGTTATATATTTTATTTTTATTGTAGGAAGGGTTCAACACCTTTCCATCTTCATGCATTGTCTTAGGAACCTTCTCCAATCCATCACTTTTTTAGAGGGAGAGACATTCCCCAATTATCTTTGACTCTTACATCATGCTCATTGAGGCTATTTTCTCAAAATTATTTGATGTATAGCATGTGCAAAAAAAATGACCCAATCAATGGACCAATCTTTCCAATAGGACCAAATTTCTCCTTGGCCTCATATAGATGCATAGTTAGATATGTCATTTCCAACTCTACATTTTTAACATTCTAGATGCTTGAGTAGGAGTAATATACAAATTTGATGGGGAAACATATTATAGCTTTGTTCTTGTTATCAATAAACCTTTGGAGCTCCACCACCTACCTACATATATCTAACAAAATGGTTTTATCACTTGGGTACTTGGGGAGTCTGTAGGGGGCTTTATGGAATCCACCTAGCCCAATGTAGAAGATTTTTAATTGAATAAACCAAATCCCAAAAAATCCATAACCTCTTTTTCTTCAAATAAAACCTCTTAGCATAATAATTATCCAAAAACCTTATTATAGCATGCACAGATGAATTATTAACCATATTGTAGTGTTTCTAGCTTTCTTTTAACTTCAGTTGTGGGTAATGATCATAGACCTTTGTCTCCCCTATTTATGTAGTTCAAACCTTATGATCCCATGGAAGTTTTCTTGATGACCCAACATGTATACCAAGTATAAGTTCATGTGGAATTTTTTGGTTTCCCCTATCTCTAAAAATCGTTCATGTAGGGTATCACTAATTAGGGTGACATAGTCTATCCTCTTAGCATCACACATTTGTAGAATAAAGGATACTATTTGGGGATATAATTCCCTTATATTGTTAGCCCAAATAATTCACTAAGGAGGGTGAACATATCCTTTGGATCCTCTTGGAATTCACTCTTGTGAATGACCTTGGCCATTTTAACTATTGATTTTCTTCTATGCAACAATAAGTTTTCATTCATAAAGTTGGTTTTTTGAGAACTGTGGCTCTCATAGTATCTTAATGAATCCATATTGACTTTATCATATTGTGCATATGTAGGGTGTCCAAATACTCTCTCAATCAAATTTGAACTGATGTCTAATATGGTTTTTCCAGCAAGGGAAAACACTTTCCTTTATCTTTGATTATAGACCTTAGCACATGCCAACATTAATTCAAGAGACTGTAATGAAACTGGGAAGGTTGTAGCTTGGACTAATCTTGACTTCACCATGCACTATGCCATGAAGATTTTGTCTCTCTAAATATTGACTCTTTGTATGAATTATTTGATATCCACATGTCCAAGATCAATGTTTGCAATGCTTGTCCATGGATATAACATTTTTGAAGTAGGATAATTATCACACCCCATATTTGAATACTTTAATAACCTAGATTTTATCGTATTTATTTTGATTTTTTTATAATATAGATTTAAAATGTGAGAATCTATAGTTCTATTGCTCGACCATTCAAATGTAAATTTATGATTTATTTCATAATTAATTATAGATGTCAATGCTATAATATAAGAATTGGGAATGATTTTTTTTAATCATTAATATTATTTTTGTTTAGTAGTCAGGTCATGGTATGATTATGATTTATGGACTAACTACTTTGTGATGATCAAGTGAATGTAGGGAAGTGTTTCCCCCTCCTAGAAGAGAAGGGAGAGCATCATCAGATACATAGTGGTAGATTGAGATAGTGAGTTACCCTACCATGCCACCAAGTATCAAATATCCACATACACACGTAAGGTGTCATCACTATTAAAAGTAATGGTTTTCCAAGTTTTATCTTTGTCAGTTTCTTCATAGATAGCTTGACTAGTACTTTTAGTTTAAAAAGGTCAAGTTTGTTGCATTTCAGTTACAAAAATAGATATGTATTTGTGTCATTTATAGGTTATCCTATTTTAGTTGCTAGTTGAATAGTGAATGGTTGAGAAGGAGGGTTATTTCTTTTCTCTCTAGGTTGTTTATTTTAAAATGAAAAAGGTTGCTTTTGATTAAATTAAAATTATAAAAAATATATAAAAGATATATATTTAAATTTAAAAATAAAATAAAAAAACATGCACAAAAAATTTAAATTCAAATAATAAGTTAATTTACTTAAATATTTATTTCAACATCTTTTGATTTGCCACCACTCCATATCAACGCTTAGAAAAGAGGTAGAGGAACTAAAATTTGAGTGGATCCGTAACTTCATTCAAGTGGAAGTATGCGAGGGAAACAATGTCATGTGTCATTTTGGCATAGAAGAAGGGGAGAGTAGAAGAAATTAAAAGGGAAGAATATTATTATGAGAGGAATATAATTGGGAGATGAGAAGGAGAGCACATGAAGGGAAGAATAGTTGAGAAAAAGGTTGAATCATAGGTGTGGTTTTCTCTCTTATTTATTTAGATAGGATATGTTTCATGTATAAGATTGTTTAAAGATTATGTGCAAAAGAAAATAGGGAATACAAGGAAAGAAGTTTTGCTTTGTGAAATTGTTGTAGTATGTAAAATTGTATGAACCATTTCCTAGGCTCTATGAAATCTCTTTTATCAGCTCTCCTATAGTTGTAAGTAAGTATTGTTTGTAGCACCATTTTCTTGGGTGCATACTGAATACCTCCCATGGGTTATTCTTTATCAATCCTATATTATAGATAAATACAAATATATTGTATGAAGATATGCATACGTGTATATAAATATATATAAACATATACACATATTCATACAAATGCAATATGCGCAATAATAAAATACCCAAAAGTTAATTGAACCATCTGCCAACATCAAATAAAAGTACATCATACTATTATTAGATGTTGAGAGAAATAGCAAGTCATAGACAAATTTTTAGGTCTTGAAATAATTATTTCTTGAAGTTCATAAGATTTCCATGAAAACATTTATTTGCTAATGAAAATCCCTATGACATTGTTGTTTTTATTCTCCATAAGAATCAAGAGTAATTATTGTTTTGTTTTGGAGATGTCTCTATTGTAAGCCAAACTTATAATATGTTAATTTTTGGAATCCAATCAACCCAACCATTAAATTTTTACTTTTTTGTTCAAGATTAAGTATAGTATGATGATTTCGTATAGTAAAAACAACTGGTTTGATAAATTTTTAAGAAAACAAATGTGTTTGTTCTTGGCCTAGGTGCCATAAAATGAAGTAGTGATAATTTTTCAAATTATAACACTTCCAGGTATAAAACCTCTATTATATATTTTATATCAAAATTATAGTGCAACTAAGAGCACATACTCTATCAAATATATTTCATATCAACACTCCAATGTGGCTAAGAGCATACACTATGTCAAATATATTTTATATCAACACTCTACTATAGCTAAGAGTACATACTTTACCATATATATTTTATATCAATATTACAGTGTAGCTAAGAGCACATACCATGTCAATAATATTTTATATCAACACTCTAGTGTAGATAGGAGAACATACTTTGTCATATATATTTTATATCAACACTCTAATGCAGCTAAAAGCATATACTTTGTCTTATTTATTTTATGTTAGCATTCTAATGCAATTTAGTGCATAAACTTTGTCATACAAATCTCCAATTGAGTACTTTTCTATTGTAGTGCAATCTATTACTCATACTCCATTATATCTATCTTTGAATTTATCATTGTACTATTGTATCACTGTTAAATACTTATGTAATTTATTTGATTGCTTTGCTAGTAAAGGGGATTTTTATAGTATAGAATCATTGGACTAAGTACATTTAATATATTGAGTACCATTGGGTAAATTAGGAGTGAATCATGCGGGAATGTGTAGGTGTATATAATTAGACGTAAAATATACACATAGATATGTTTGCATAACGTGTAATAGAAGTATAAACCTTGATTTTTACTTGCAAACAAAAGGAATAATAGGTTATCTAGTTGAGCAAGTTTAAGACTATGGGAAACTATCCTATAAACCAAAAGAGGACACAAGATTTTGTTTTGTATGAGATTTTTTAAAATATTTCATTTTATTACATTTAAGATCAATATCTATTATTGAAGTTATATGTTAAAGTATATCCTAAGTTCAAATTTGGAATGAAAAAAGGAGATTTTGGATAAAAGGGGTCAAACCGATTATGGTGTAAAAAGTGTATAAAATTTGACATGGATGTATTAATAAATATAAACATATATAGATGTGTATATAGATATAAATATGCATATATACATATAAATATATATAGATTACTACTTGTATAGGCTTACATGAAGGATGACCCATCTAATCTTGCTAATCAAAATTAAACATTTTTTTGTGAGCCAAAAAGATACATGGGAATGTACTAATCCTAACATATGGAGGGCCTAAGAATTGTCTTGGGATTTTTCTTAAATTAGTGAGATTATATTTTTTCTATCATGATTGTTTGATGTAACAACGTGTTCATGTGAAAAACATTGATTTCTTTATATGACAAGTTTGAGAAAGAGGTGTGTGAACTATGATGCACATATCCATATATGAATGTGATTTTTATATTTAAAACTTTGTCCAAAGTAATGCAAATATTGTTTTCATTATCAGTTCATTGTGTTTGATAGGTTGCATCCAATTGAAATTGTCATACTTTGCTAGAGGGTATCTAGGGTTGTATGGAAAATTGTATGTGATAGACCCAATACTCTACACTAGTTATTAGATGGAATGATATGGTTACAAACTCCTTTATCTACTGCCCTTGCAAAGGGTAAAGCCACTTAGTTGAAATGTGTGTGGGGGATTGTCACTCTGTGGTTGGAAGTAAAGCACTCTAATGATGATCTCCCTCATGTAGTTGGATATTATTGAAGACTTGTTCATGAAGGAAAAACTCTTTGTATTCATATGTATATTGAAAAGAATGTAAAACTCTATGCAATCTAAAGGTTTATGCTTTATTGATAGTTACATACGTGTACATGCCAATAAATTTTACTTAAATTTAAATGTGAAATGAGTTTATTTCTTATTGAATATCACATTGCTTACTTAATGATGTGCATCTAATTATTTGATTTGAATATGTTTAAATTCATGATGAAAAAAATTATGTTAATTTTGATGATTTTTTTTTAATGAACAGTTGTTCATTACAATAATAACATTTATACTCATAATTATTTTCTTTTGGTGGGGATTGCTATCTTTGCATGAGTACTATTAATCACATAGAAGATTCATTAATATTCTAATCAAGTTATTATGCAATTCAATCCAAGACCTTGAATTATTTCACTAAATATCATTATACTACACATAATTTCAAAAATAAATTGAGAAGAATCAAAGATCCATGAGAGCACAACTAACATCACAAAGTTGCCTAATAGGGAGTACAATCATTTTTAATTTAAAGGGATAATCCTTCTAGGGAGTGTTAGAGTTCATAAGTTAGGGATGCCTACTAATGAGTACTCTAAGGAAGGGAAGTTTGATGTCATAAAAACATATGATTGACACTTAAGAAACATCAAGGTCAAACTTTGGGGTGACCACTAACTTAGCACTTAGATAAGAGAAATTTTAAGCACTAACTCCAATAAGGAATTCTACACCAAGATATATCATGATTGTGCTTCAAAAGGGGTACTAACTAGGTACCTAAATAAGGAAGCCTTAAAACTTTGACTTCAATAAGGAATACACTATCAAAAGACTATTAGGACTTGGTTTGAGAAAGAACTTTAACTGGGTTTTTAAATAGGGAAAATATGAAACTATTACCCTAAAAAGAATTAACACTAGAACACATTATCATCAAACTTTGGGGTGACCACTAACTTGGTATTAAGATAGGGAAACTTTGAAACTTTGATTCCAAAAGAATATAAATTTTTCTAAGTGTGCAAACCTATTAGAACTATGTATACTTGAGAGGATACCACCATCAACATTTTGGGGATGTGATTCCAAGAAATAAATGATAAAAAACCCTAAAATATTGATGGAATGATGACATCACTGGGACATCATCAAGGGAAAAATTAGTTCCCAACTCTAATAAATGGATCTATCAGAGGGGAATGATGGGAAAACCATGAGGGCATGTAAGTAATAAACCAAGATGCACAAAACACAAACACAAACATAGAAAAATAAATATACTAACACACAAGAAATAAACCACAAACGAATAAAAGGAAAAATACACAAAGGCAAACCAAAACTAGCATGCAAGAAAATAAAAAATAAAAAGCACACCACTAAAACTAGAAAATGAGTGACCAAGAAAGGGAAAAACCTACCTAGTTAAACCAACAATCATGGCATGCGAAGTAGAAAAAAGATGGGCTAATGTGCATGAAAAACACATACTACAACTCACAAAATTTGATACCAAAAAAATATTCTAATAGATCATGAACAACACAAGATGATTTCAGATTTCTAGAGCATGAGAGTGGGAAACAAAAAACATAAACAAGGAAAAATAAAATTAAGGGAGAAAATGGGAAAGGCACACACATGGTTAGGTCACCATTAGTATAGAGTTAGAGTAGTACATCAAGGTGATGTCACACCATTTATGTTATGGTTTTAGAGATGGCCTTGTGGGCATGCAAAGATGAACAACGCTAACGGGCCGACTAAAAGGCATGTTAAGATTTTAGGATGTATCAAAAGTACTCTTGAATGACAAACTCCACATGTCTACCAAAAGTAAATATACCCAACAAACCAATGAAATGAGAAAAAGGAAGAAGGAAAAATCTTAAAGGGAAGGAAATAAGAAAACAATAGGACACAAAGAAGAAGAAAAAGAAAGGTCTCCCCACTTTTTCCTCAAGAAAACAGGGTGTTTTTTGTCTAAGACACAAACACAATGTGATGCAAGCCCCATTTTGGAGGCCATATAGATGATGTTATGTCATCACCTAGAATATCCCTTTTTTTGTGGGCTAACACTTATCCTCAACAATGACTCACCTATTGAACAATAACAAGATTCACATTCAAATATTACAAAAAAAAAAATCCTTGTCACTAACTATGCCAAATGTTCACATGAAAAATATTAGGAATTATTTACTTTTATGGTTCATCTTAGCAATGTAGGAACTCCCTCTTTTTGGATTGCATGGAACCCTATTCTTTTTATAGGTTTTTCCCCAATCTTACTCTTTCCATTTATTTTTACAATCAATCCTTTGTAGTACTTGCCTCAATACTCTTTGCCTATACTAGGTATTCCTACTACTTTCTCTATCATTGCCACTTCCACTATGCCCCTTCACACTCTTGACCTAATGATATAAACTAGTTAATACAAAACATAGGTAGTTTGTAACAACTTAATTCACTTTCTACTTATGTGTAGCCCCTTAATAAACAATACTATCATCACTTGTGATCTTTGTTGCATTTTTCCTCATTGGGTTTGAATTCTCACACTTTCATAATTAAAATGGAAAAAGTGATCTATAAAACCATGTGTTTGCATTTACCAAATTGTGCAATGATTTCATTTTTCAAGATCTTTAAAATACAATGCATTATACTAGTTTTGCTTATTATCAGATGATCAATTAATAATTTAACTATTACAACATTTCAAGGAAGATGTTGGCCCCTACATCACTTTCACATTACGAACAAGGGGCTAATAAAAAAAACTAATTTTATTCTTCATTACCAATCATTATTTTTATAAACATAATATGTTTTCACTAACTCAAATATGCAGAGGGTTTTCATAGAAAAAAATTAACCTCTCATTAGGGACATGATTCTTTTAATGTGGTATTTATCATTTCCCCATATTTACATAGCCCTCTACAATTATGAACATGTTATTGGATAGATTTGAGGCACCTTATTTTACCTCACTAGATCATGCTTCTTTGTTTGGGCCTTCTACATCATTTAATAAAACTTATAAAAAGAATAAAAAAATATTTTCTCAAAAGAACACATCTATAACTATTGTCAAATCTATCATAATAGCCTCACCTTCTTCTTCAACAAAGACTTTATTAGTGCAATCACAACATTATCTTCTAATTTACATAGTTGTGTGATCCACTTCATTTTATTCTCCAACAACTCCTAAATAATTAGGTGTAGTTGTTGGTCATCTATCATCTTGGTATAAACCAACCAATTCTAAAGAACTATGATCCTAAAACCTTTTTTCAATACCACCTTGTGCCTAGCCATGACATCGAGAAATTTATGTGTTTAAGCCACTTAATTGAAGATTTAGTTGAATCAAATGTCATTCATGTTTCTAGTGTTAATAAAAAAAGGAAATAAGTCCATATATCATACCAATCAAAACCTCAAAATTTACACATTATTTTCCACAACATACCAACATAAATTCCATTAGTTCCATTTCATTTCACATTTCACAATATTATCCTTCTTCTACCCCTCCTATGCTAAATATGGGCCCTCTTCCTTCCATTTTACCTTTTCCTTTATGATGGGTATGGTGGATACTTGAACTCAACCCTTTCTTAATGATATTGGCCATGATCCCATCATTTTATTCCCTATTTATCACTTAAATATGGGCATATACAATATTGGCCCTCTATACACCCAAACCCTAATAGACCAAAAAAACCTTTAAAATGTTCTAATTGACCTAGTGAGTATGGTAAATGTTGTAGTTGAGAAGTTTATGTATGTCCACAAGATTCATAGAGATGTTTATGATCTATTTGATATCTCTATGTGCATGCATGGAAATATTTTTATGCTTTCTTTAAGTTCTATCACCCCCTTTTATAGGTCAAATCAAAGAGCTTCAACATTCCATTTAGTGTGATTTCTACTTTGGATCATTTATACATCTTATTAGGACAACCTTGACTAGAGAAGGGTCATATCCATCTGAGTGTCTCCTCTTGGAGCACTCCCATCATCTTCGTTAAGAAGAAGGATGGATCCCTTTGTCTATGCATCTAGAATATAGACAACTGAATAAGGTGAAGATCTAGAATTGTTACCCACTCCTAAGAATCGATGATTTGTTTGATCAGATGCAGGGAGCCAAAGTGTTCTCTAAGATTGACCTCAAGTCTGGATATCACCAGTTATCCATTATAGAGGCAGATATTCACAAGACTACTTTTAGGACCAGGTATGGTCACTATGAGCTTACTGTGGTACCATTTGGGTTGATGAATGCTCTTGCAATGTTCATGAGTCTCATGAATGAATTGTTTCATACCTTCTTGTATCGATTCACAATTATATTCCTCGACAAAATCTTGATCTATTCATGTACAGAGGAGGAGCATGAGGGTCACTTGTGACAAGTGTTCCAATGTTTAAGGGAGCATCAATTATATGGAAGCTTGTCGAAGTGTGCTTTCTTTTGTTTAGAGGTCCACTACCTTGGTCATATCATATCTAGTGATGGAATCTCTATAGATCCATTGAAGATTAGAGCTATTACGAAGTGGCCAATGCCTACTATAGTGACTGAGGTTAGGATTATCATGGGTTTCGCAGGTTATTACCACTATTTTGTAGAGGGTTTATCTAGGATCATTGCACATCCTATCACTTCCCTTTAGCAGAAAGGGAAGAAGTTTGAGTGGTCAAGTAAATGTGACAGGGCCTTTTAGACCCTCAAGGAGCATCTCACTAGTGCTCCTATTTTAGAAGTCCCAGATCCATTAGCACATTTCATGGTTTGCACAGATGCATCTATTGATGGCTTAGGTGTCATACTTATGTAGGGGGTAGAGTGATTGTATACGAGTCATGAAAACTCAAGACCCATGAGTTGAACTACCCTACACATGACTTGGAGTTAGCAATAACAGTCCATTCTCTAGTTCAATGGAGGCATTTACTTTTGAGGCATCACTTTGAGTTGCATTCAAATCATTAGAGCCTTCAGTACATATTCACATAGCCAAATCTAAACGCTCGTCAAAGGCGTTGGATGGAGTTCTTATGTGAGTACAACTTTCATGTGCATTACATCAAAGGGAAGGAGAACATGGTTGTAGATGCACCGAGTAGGAGGTGACATGAGCTTTCATCCATGACATTGAGAATTGATTTGAGGAGTTAGATTTTGTAGCACCTACCAAAGGACGAGTGGTATATGTTGGTTCAACAGGAGATCCAGTCATAGAGGGACCTTGAAGGAAAGTTTTCAGGATATCTTTAGAGTCTGATGGCTTACTGCATCATAGAGGGCGTATCTATGTACCTAGTGTGGGCGACCTTCACACAATCATTTTATTAGAGGCACACAGGGCACCATATGCAACACATCTAGGGGTGAAGAAGATGCATGCCAATCTAAGGAAGCTATATCATTGAGCAGGGATGTGACAAGACATTGCAAATTTTGTGACTCAATGCCTTGAGTGTTAGAGAGTCAAGGTAGAGCACCAACACCCAATATGACTTCGTTACTCGCATGAAATTCCTAAGTGGAAATGGGATACCATCTCGATCAATTTCATTGTTGGTCTACCTTTGTCCTCACACTGCCATGATGCCATCATGGTTATTGTTGACAATCTGACCAAAGTAGCACATTTTTCACCCATGCATATGAATTTCACAGCTCCAGTAGTAGCAAGGGTCTTCCTGAATGACATTGTTAGATTGCACATAATCCCTCGTAGGATTATATTGGATAGGGATTCACTCTTCACATCAACATTCTTGACATCACTATAGCAAGCATTGGGCACTTAGCTCAACTTTAGTTCAACTTACCATCTTGAGACAAATGGATAGATAAATAGGTGAATCAGTGTTAGAGGATATGCTACGTATGTATGTAATGGATCACTAGTCTCGCCAGGAGAATATGTATTTGGTTGAGTTTTCCTACAGTAATGGGCATCATAGTTCCTTGGGCATGCCACCTTATTAGTCATTATATGTTAGACCATGTAGGACTCCCTTGAGTTGGGATAGGATAGAGGACAGAGTGGCTATTGGTCCAAAGATGGTATATGATATGGAGTAGCAGGTGGTCTTGATTAGACAACGTCTACAAGAGGCACATGATCGATAAAAGAAGTATGCCAATAATAAGAGGACTGATTGGAGCTTCTGAGTTCGGGATTGAGTATGACCACATAAGAGTCCAATCCACTATGGAAAGGGCTCTAAGCTTGCACCACAGTTTGTAGGTCCATTTGATATCTTGGAGCGGATAGGTCCCGTAGCTTATCATCTAACCTTTCCACCTAGCCTGTCACATATCCATGATGTGTTTCATGTATTAGTTTTGCGATGTTATGTGCATGATGCTTCTCATGTGTTGGATTGGGATGCTCTACAAGTGGAGTTGAATGACCAGTTAGCTTTGGAGCTCATCTGCATTTTGGAATGACAAACATTAGCCCTTCGAGGTTGAGAGCTAAACCAGGTTAGGGTCCAGTGGGATCGCTATGATGAGGTAGCAGCCACTTGGGAGGATGCCTCATGTTTGAGGGCCCTATATCCTCACCTCTTCGATGACTTCTAAGAGGAAGGTCATTCCTAGGGGGGAGGATGTGAGGCATACTATTTGATACACCCTATTTGACCTAATATTTTGATATGAGCACTTTTGATACTATATGTGTATTAGACTATTTGGGTTGATCACAAAAATTGGATAGTATACTTGTTCTTGTTTATGATGCTTATGGAGGTTATGTGCACGATATGCTTTCCTTAATTGCTATGCTCATGTTGATCTAGTTATCATGATAGAAATGGATAATTGTCTATGAGATAGAATTGATAAGATGTTAAATTTAAAACTAGGTGATGATGTGATTTCTTTATAACAACAACATGACTAGACATGAATTGATAAGATGTGTTAATTGCTAGAGAAAGAATAATTATGGATGTTGAAGCTATTGATTTTAGGATTTCATTATGTTAATCATATGTAGGAGTCATTGATTTAATTATTAGTTATCTTGCATTGGATATTTTAACATGTGGAATTGAGTGTGTAGGTACACACCCATGGCCAATGGGATTGGAGGTAACCAAGGGTACCCTATTGTGATAGCCATGTGCAACCAACTATGGTCCATTTGGAGGGACCACAGTCTTATTGTGTTGTATTTTATTTTGTAATTAAAATATTTAATGTTTAATCATGGGATATATGTTTTAGAAGCCAATTAGGATTTTTATGTGAGTTTGGGACATTTTGATTTAATTTTATTATGTTTGAAATTTAATTTCTTTTTGTGAGTTTAAATGGTTGGATAAGTCTTTAAATTGGGTTAACTGACCCTTATTTAACTCCTATGATGATTACCTATGGGTTAGGGGTCAAATCAAGCCCAAATCTTTGGATTTCTACAATTTGTGACCCTTCTTAATTACCCATTAAGAAGAGTGATGGATTTGGGAAAATAGTTGGAGTATTTGCTTCAAAATCTCATTTATGGGATATGAAAGCTCTTGTTGAGTGTGGAACACTCTTTGGCTCTTCACTTCCCAAGGAGTTCTCACACATGGTATTAGGACATAATAACCCGGCCACAATAACCCTGGACACAATAACCCCATCATAATAACCCAAGGACAAAATAACCCAGGGTCATAATAACCCATGGACAAAATAACCCATGGTCAAAATAACCCATGGACATAATAACCCATGTAATTTATAAATTTTGTTTTCCTTTCTCTATATTCTTACGGAAATATTATGTCCATGGGTTATTCTGACCACGGGTTATTTTGGCTTGGGTTATTATGACCCTGGATTATTTTTTCCATGGGTTATTATGACCAGGTTATTCTGTCTAGGGTTATTTTGGATGGGTTATTATGTCCTGTAACCCTCACACATGTGTGAGAACTTGTGTGGGGGTGTGTCCATAGGAGTGAATGATAAAGTGACATGTGTCACCCTCTCCTTCAAGGGATATCAAACCTTGACTCCTATTTGAATCCTTTGGAAAGCCAAAGGAAGGGTTCTTTTGCTTAGTTTTTATTTCTTAGGAGTTGGCTTAGAAAAGAGGAAAATGGAGCTGATTTTCAACTTCTTCTCCATTTGGGATTGGATTTGAGGTAGGCCTCATTCTAATTATGGTATTTTTTCTTTCTCTTTTGTATGAAGGTGTAAAAAGGAAGTTTATGTTAAATGCTTTGTATGTTCTATGTGTTCTTGCATTTACATGTGTATTGGGTTGGGGTTGTATGAGGACAAGCTCACCCAATTTGGGAAGAGCATCCTTTGTAGGGGATAGGAATGAGTAGGAACTTCCATGGGGAAATTGATTTCCTCCTTTGAGAAGGAGAGGTAAAAGAAGGGTATGAGTACCCAAGCTAATATGGTGGTGTGGGTGTATGGAGTTGGATGGTATGGAAGATGTGTGGTATGTGAAGTATGGAAGAATTAGGTTTTTGTGAAGGAAGAGAATGAAAATGATATGTTAGTTATGATTCTTGTGCACTAGTTTCCCCATGTGGTAGTGTATTCTGCATCTATCCCCATTTTTTGGATTCTTATAGAATCATTTTGTAATTGTGCAATCTTGGATGGGAATATCTTGTTGTGTGTGTTATTTTGAAATATATTGTTTATGCTACTATTGCGTGTACCCGTATATACTTGGTTACCTCCTAGCTTGGGGTGGTTTGTGAGAAAACCTATGGTTGGGAGGTGAGCACTCCCTATTGGCTATAAAAGAAAGTAGTCATATGTGCTTACTTGTAGGTTTGAAGAACTTATAATTTGGAAAGTATTCTTGTGCTTGATCATGATTAGTGTTGTCTTATGGTGGAACCCATGCTTTTGGATTGAATGAATTATCCTTGGAAGGTTTTTGTAAATAGTTTATGTGCAAATCTCCATGGAAATGTTATTGAAAAGAGAGTATTCCTTTATATCACTCTATATGTTTTTTGTATATGGTGGTTGTGTTAAAAACACCAAGGGAATATATGTTTATTTTTGTTACTATATAAATGAATGTTTATGTACATAAATGCATGTTTTGAAATTTTCATAGAATCTACCCCTTTATTTGATTGAAAGAATATTATAGATTTGTGAGAAAAAAAGAGAAAGAAAAGGGGCATGTATATTGTTACATTGTAATATCACTATGGGTTTTAGGAAGGATAGAGAATAACCCTTCCAATTTTGCATTTAGTACAGTGAATCAAACTGTTGTGTTGTTCAAGAGGACTATGTTAATTTTTTTTAATGTGTGAATGCTCACGTACTAGTGGATATTGACAACTTGATGGAATATTTTGTTATAACTCTATGAAACCGTTAAAAAGAGAGTAGAAAGGAATGCACAATTAATGCATAGGAATGGGATATATAATTCCACTAAGTTTGATATATTAGTCTTGGAAATTTGAGATGAAAT
>VDFB02058242.1:13093166-13134308 GCA_007258455.2 Sequoia sempervirens | reverse complement strand
TTCCTTTTATATTTCTTCTTTCTAACTCCTAAATTTTAACCTCTAACTTCCAACAACTTTACAAAGAGGCAAGAATGCCATACATACACCACCCCCCGAAAAGAATGCCGGCCCCCTTTTTTAGGGTTTACAATATATCCATCAGTTGCAAGAGGGTTGGCATCCAAATCTTTTGAATAAAGTTGGTTCTGCATTAAATGTGAATCCCTGCTATCCATGTCGGTGAAGGATCGTCCTGGGGATGATCTCAGATCTTTTGCAGCTACCACATTAACTCCAACGCCTCTGTGTCCATCTTCGAACTCCAGCGGAGTCCCTTTGAATGCCCTAAAATATCACCATTAATGTCGAGCTACCCCTGTTAGTAGACACTAGCTGGCATTATGACTCACGACTTCCTTCTTCTTCCTCGGCTCTCTTCCCGCTCCAGATCCGTCCTTCTGCAAGTTGTCAGCGAGACCAACCTCCTTCACCAAGACACTATACCGAAGTCGCGCCCTTTCGCCGAGAACCCATTTCACTTCGGGGAGACTTTGCGTGGTCGGCGAGACATTACACCACGCTCAACATGTTACACCGAGGGCACAAAATATGTCGGTGGGACCTCATCGGGTCGACAAGACCTTTTTCCGAAGTTGCCTTCCTTCGCCGAGATTCTTCGAGCCGGCAAGACTTTATTCCTTTGGCCAGACATCACGCCAAACTTAGATCCTTTGGCGAAACTTCCTCGAGAGACATCTTCAGATAAATAACTCGATCCTGCAAAATAGATGCCTCCATTAGTTCTCAAAGGAAAATAAAATATATCATTATTTATCATGTCTTTAATTTTATCAAAAAGAAACACAACTCCGGTGGAGGCGGAAGCGGGACCAAGATAGAACCAGAAACAACACCTACCTTCAAAATTGGCGGAGGCAGAACTAAAAACGAACTGAGGACACACTTCCCTTTTAAAACTGGCAGAGGCGGAACCAAAAAGAAAATCAGAACCGGGACCGGAGTCGGGATAGGAACGAGCCATGGAAATAATCACAATTTCCTAGTTCATACCCCGTCCCAGCTTCGCGCCCGCGAAGGAAACCAAAATGCAAAGGACAGGGAAACAAACGCTAGCGGGATCGAAGCAAAAACCGATCCCAAACGAAGCACGAAGGGGGCGGGGGCGAAACCAAATCCGAAATTGAAACTTCCTCAAAGTTTCAATTTCAGATTCCATCCCGGCCTCGCCTCCGACAAACATACAAAGAAGAAAAAGAAAAGGGGGAAAGGAAAAAAAACACCCCGCGACCAAACGATCGGACCCGGGGCAAAACAAAATAACAAAGCAGAAACGAGATCGAGACCAAACCCGAACCAGAAACTTTTCAAAGTTTCAGGTTCGTATTTTGTTCCGGCTCCACCTCTGACAACATACAAAAAGACGCGCAAGGTAAAAGAAACAATAGACATGGAACCGGGACCGGGGAAGGAAAAGAAAACAGAGCTTGGAAGGAATTCCAAGTTCAGTTTCGGTTCCGGTTCCGAGCCCGCCAAAACAAACCAAAACGCGAAGGGAAAACCCGATGAGGAAGAGGGAGAAAGAGAAAGGCAGAGTCAGCGCCAGGATGGAATCTGAATGAGAAACTTTTCAAAGTTTAACATTCTGATTCGATCAGGCCCTACCCAACAAAGAACGAAGATCTAAGATAAAGAACCGCCGAATCGAACTTCGAGACAAAATAAGACCGTAATCCTAAAGGAATTCCCAAGTCCAATATTGGTCCCTTGCCTACCGGGACAGAGCTTTAAAGAAAAATGCCTAAGGCGTAAAACCAAAGGCCAAAGGGAAAAGCAGTGGTAGACCCATTTTATTCCGTATCAAAATGGGGTGGTTAAGGCAAGCCATAAAAATGGGGATTCTACTGGGAAATGGTTTAACCATTTTCAAGAAACCGAAGGATTCAGCCACCCAGAACTCCGGTTCATGAACATCACAACTCTAGTTGGGTCAGTTTTAACAAGCAAGGTTGAGCTAGAATCTCAAATGTAAATCAACACTGGCTACCCTGAATCTATGTGTGTGCTTGATTGTGCATCACTCTTTTATAAAGTTTTCTTCATCTTTCGAATAATAATGTGCAAGATTTGAGCTACATGAGTTGATCCCCTTAGCTGTTGTGCAATGATATCCTGGGCATTGCTCCGCTACCAGTCAGTTTCCATAGCCCCGACGGAGATACCTCTAGTTTTCTCACAACATTGCTCTACTGCCAGTCAGGCGTCCATAGCCCCGGTAGAGATACTGGAATCACCCATTCATATTGAGTCTTCTTTTCTCCTTAAATAGTTCTCTTTTTCTTTTTCTTTTCTCTTGAAGTTTTAGATATTTCATTCAAATTTTCTCAATATGCCAGATGTTTAATATCTGATCTGGGTTGAAAACTACCATGGACCTCGTAACAGCACTTGGGAATCGGATTTTTCACTCAAATCTTACAACATTATTACCCTAGGACAAATATACCATTATAAGAGGAGATGATCTTGGTGATTTGTGATAGATTCAGAGGGAGCTAATGAAGGTTATTTACTTTGCACCTTGTTCTCAGGACTTTCCACAACTCATGTTGACAGTGGGCATAAAACAAAGAATTTAGGAAAAGAGCACCCAATCAGTAAACCTGAAAATACCTAAACCACTTCTCTCCTAACAACCAAAGTATGCTTCAGATAACAACCCACCATTTCAAGATGGAAAGAAACAGACCAACCCCCAAGAACAAAACAAGACTGACACCAAAGAATAAAGGAAACAAGAGGACATAAAAAGGAACAAGTGAACACAGACCCAAAACTATTTACAAACAAAAAAGAAAACTATTTACAAGCAGGAAACAAACAAATAATTTACATAAAGAACAGAAAAATACTTACATACAGAACAGAGAATCAACATGCTTTACGACTCAAAATAATGCTTAAGAAACTACCCATTGATAGGCAAGGGAACAGGTTCTCCAGTTAAACTACTCAGTCTGAAAGCATTTTCTCCTAGGATCTCAACAATCTGATAGGGTAACTAGAGTTTATCAAATTTTTGGTGACTGCCCTTCTTTTCACTAGCTTTATCCCATAACAACACAAGGTCCGATACCTTGAACGCCTTGATTTTGGCTCTTTTTTCAAACCAACATTTGACAACAGCCTGATGCCTACAGAATTGCTACAAGGCGGCATCCCTCTGCTCTTCTAATTTTAACAAGGAAACTAATCTTACTTCTATCCTATCATCACTAGAATAGAATTTCTGCATGAACTCAAGGATAGGTATTTGCAAATGGATAGGGAACACAGGCTCTTGTCCATACACTAGTTTGAATGGTGAAGTCTTTAAAGCAGCCTTAATCCTAGTCCTATCCGCCCATAATGCAAATCTCAGCTGGGTATGCCAGTTTCTAGGGTTGTTTTCTAACAATTTTCTAATTACCCCTAAAAGATTCTTATTGGTTGATTCTGCAACTCCATTTCCTTGTGGTTAATCGTTTGAAGAGTATTTCAAGACAATTTTGTGATCATATGCCCAAGAAATAAACTCAGCAGAAGAAAAGGTAGAGCCATTGTCACATACCAAGGCGAAGGGTACCCCAAACCTAGTGGTGATGCATTCGGTGAGGAATTTGATCACTACATCTGTTGTGTTGTTCTTGAAGGGTATAGCCTCCATCCATCTTGTGCAATAATTAGTAGCAGTCAAAATAAACTTGTGTCCTGTAGAATAATTTGGGTTAATTACCCCAATAAAGTCCAGTGCCCATTGGGCGAATGGTCTTACCTCGTAAACAAGTTGCAATGGCATGGCTGGATGACGTTCCTTTGATGCAGAAATCTAACATATGTGACATGTTCTCACATGCTGATGGGCATCTTTGAACACACACGACCAGTAATAACCAGATCTAAGGATCTGATGTGCCAGTGAGTTTGCAGAACCATGACCTGTGCCATGTTTCCCATGGAATTCAGTGATGACAAGCTTGGCCTCTTGCTGATCAAGGCCTTGTAGGTATACCCCTTCAAAATTATTCCTGTATAATAATCCTCCTTTGAGCATATAATAAGAGCTCTTCATTCTTAGCGCTCTCCTTTGAGTTGTGTTCATTCCCTCGGGACATCAATTGTTGAGGATGAAACTGATGATATCAACATACCAAGGGTCATTGGAAAAGGACCGAGTAGTGTATTGATGGCAAATAATGTTCTCACCAGCATTCGCCATAGATTTAGACAAGTCTGTGCCTCTGACAAGTTTCATAGGGCGTATCTCTAGATCAAACTCTTGCAAGATGGTCATCCATTTCCCTCTTCTTTCTCCCAGCTCGCTCTACATAAGTAGAGACTTCATAGCAACGTCAGGAAATACAACAATGATTTGGCTTCGGAGAATGTAGTGCCTGAACTTTTTGACAGCTCAGACCAGCGCAAAAGCTTTTTTTTCAAGAGGTGGGTACTTCACCTCAGCATTCCTGAATGGAGAACTCATGAAAGCGATTGGCCTCTCTTCCCCCTCTTCTCTTTGTTGAGTTAGGACAACTGCACAAGAATGTTCAGAGGCAAAAGAATAAATATAGAACGACCTTAAGTAGTCAGGGCTAGTGAGGACCAGAGCTTCCGAGATGGATCGCTTGATTTGAGAAAATGTAGCCTTTGCCTCATCACCCCACTCTATTTTGGCATCTTTCTTCATCATTTGATTCAATGGTTTTACAATCTCTACAAAGCCCGTGATAAACTTTCTTATGAAGTTGATCTTTCCAAAGAAAGACCTCATCCCTTTCTTGCTTCCTGGCATGGCTATCTTGAGAATGGACTCAACTCAATCTGGGTCGATTGATATTCCTCTTTCTGAGATTATGTGTCCCAAAAGCTTCCCTTCAGAAACTTTGAACACACACTTTTTGGGATTCAAGGAGACGCCATACTAGATACATCTTTGAAGAACTTTGGCTAAGTCCGCAGCATGGTTCAGTCTATCTTTGGAGAATACTGTCAAGTCATCCATGTAAACAATGGTGCATTTACCAATTAAGTCCTTAAATGCTATGTCCATGGCGCGCTGAAAAGTTGTTCTAGCGTTTATCAGACCAAATGGAATTCTTCTGTATGCAAATGTTCCCCACTTTGTGGTGAAGGCTGTCTTCATTCTGTCTTCACAGTTGACCATTACCTAATTGTATCCAGAGTAACCATCCAAGAATGATATCATCTGAGATCAATTGATAGTCTGCAAGACTTCATCTAGAGAAGGAAGTGGGTAGTTATCTTTTTCTGAAGCTCTATTCAAGTTTCTGAAGTCTACACACAGCCTGATCTCTCCATTTTTCTTACGGACTGGGACTAAGTTAGCCACCCATGTTGAGTGGCGTACGGGGAAGATTATCCTTGCAGAAAGCAATTTCTGAACTTCTTAAAGATCAATGGTTCAATCAAGGCATTGATAGGGCATTGTTTTTGTCGAAATGGTTTAACTTCAAGTTTGAGGGGAATAGTATGAGTCATCACAGTAGCATCAAATGTCTTTAGGTCTTCATATCCCCAGGCTACTGCAACAATATCTTTCTTAAGTTCCATCAATATGTCCTTTCTGATTGCTTCAGGGCAGGCTTTCCCTATGTAGACATTCTTTTCGGGGCCAGAATCAGCTAAGTTAACAATTTCGTATTCACCTCTTTATCTTCAGCTGATATCTTGTCCCGAGCCCTTGGGTCTGAATCAAAAATTCTTTCCAAGGCCACCATTCCCTTGGGAATGCTATTGCTTTTCAACTTGAGGACCCCTTCTATATCACAATCTTCAGGGCTCCAATCTCCTTGGTCCCTGTTGGACTCATCAATGATCTGCCCTTGGAAAACATCCAAGCTTGCTAAAAAGGAAAGAATATGTCGATCATCATCAAAAACCTAAAAATTTCTGACATTATCAAGAACAGCAGGGGTAGAAATCAATTCCACTGAGAATTTTTTTAGCTTGGAGCCTTGCATGGGTTCCAGGGTGCTTGCAACAACAGCCAATGAATCAACTATCTGATTTTCCTCTCTTGGGATTAAGCTAATCCCAAAGGCATCAAAGTCCTCAATCAAGTTCCATACCCTATTTCTATATGTTGCTAACCTTCTATTGTGACATGTATATTGGCTGTGCATCTGCTTGATAACAATTTCTGAATCTCCCTTGACCATCAAGGCTGTGACTTTCTTCTTATGTGCAAACATCAGTCTCTATGCTAGAGCTTCATATTCCACTACATTGTTCGTGCACCCAAACTACAACCTATAAGAAGCAAAGAAAGTTTTCCCTTTCGGGCTGGTTAGTTCAATCCCAACACCAGAGCTTGTCTTAGATTTGGATCCGTCAAACTTAAGGGTCCACAGCTGATCATGAGTTGGGATTGATTCTTTTGAAGTCATTGTGGGCACTTGGATAGAATGAGCCATGGGCGGGGTTACTTGATCTTTTGGATTAGATATAGGGAACGGGTGTTCAACAGGTTCCTCAGGAGTAATTCACAATGCCTGCACAAATGTATTATGTGACCCAAGGTTATCTTCTTGACATTCACTTGTATCTTTGGTTAACCCCTTGGGTTTTGGTATATTTGTAAATGCAGGAGTGTCAAACAAACCTTGGGGTCACTCCTTACTAATATGTTGATTCAGACATATGTCTAGGGTAGGTTCAATTTGAGAAGGAACTTCCTTTGAAGGTATCCTATCGCTGGTTAACATTATTGCTTCCTTGGCTTCAAACAGGAAGTGATCTACAATGGTCCCGGGGTGACTTGAACTAGCATCCTCAGCTTGGGAAACATGATTTAAAATGTCAGTGCAGGGTTGACAAGTCAATTCAGAATGATTTTGGTAGTGCATCCTGCACCAATTAGGGAGTAAAAGACTTTGCAGATCGATATCTTTCCCTAAAACTAGCTAATCTTGTTGTAGCTTCCTGATCAATGCTTGTTGATTTTCGTTAATCACAGAATCGGGGAACTTTGGTTTTGGCAGTCCTTTGGGATCAAGAACAGAAAAGGTTAAAATTTCATCTCTTCTATAAACCCCTATCCCAGTTTCAAAATAGGCTACCTCATTGGGGCAATCATATTCAGTGATGATATGCTTGAGGTGAGGCTCACTTTCAATCCTAATCTGAGTAGGAATCCCTCTCCATGGTAACCACATATGTGAAAAGTCGAGGGATAGATATCCCCCTAGACTTTTCATCAAATCTCTGCTCAGCGCATACCATAAGTCTTGGGAATGTCTGCCACTTGAATATCTATGTTGGTTAGGATCCTAGGGTCAGACCCTACTTGTACATGTATGTTTCTTAATTCCCCCACCACATTAACCTCCGTTTTGTCAAGTTGGATGACCTTGTTTTTCTGAATGGGGTTTAATCCCAATTTCTTACATATGGGAAATGGCATAACATTGCCTGAAATACCTGAATCTAACAGAAAATTATGTAGGTTCTTCCCACAAATTCTTAAACTCAAAAGAAATGGTGGAGTACCTACCTTGCTTCTGTACAAGGCTGCATTCACGTCCCCAACAGGTACCACCTTGTTCTTCCATTTTGATTTGTCAGCTTGCTCCAAAGATTTCAGCACTATCTCCCATTGGGCAGGACACCACTTTAGGATGTCAAAATAGGACAAAGAAGTTTTTTGTTTCCGCATCTCAGAAACAATATCAAATTTTGTGTTACAGCTTGCACTACCTTTGAAGACACCAGAGGGATTAACCTTGTTTTGGAAGTTAGGTGGGCCTTTTGGTGGAGGAGGATTGTTATCAACATTTTGATTTGGGGGCACCATGTGATTAGGTGGCGCTGACGAGGTGAATGGACCCTTATTCTGATTCCTCAGTAAGTGTCCTCCTTCCGTCTGAAAGGCTTGGGCATCATATGAATCTTCCTTTGGTTCATTCTCCTCTTGCCTTGGGAATGAAGATTCCTCCTCAAAGAGGTCATATGTCATTGTTGTATCTACTGAGCCGCCTTCTTTGCGAGAATTCCCTTGGAATGTTTGGGCATCTGCCTGTGCCATCTTGACAACTTTCTCCATTTCAGGGCAATTCACCTCAGAATGGGTTGCAGTATCATGTAGCCTGCACCAATTAGTCATGAAGTTGAGGTCAACCACGTTTGTAGTATGTGATCTCTCCTCATTTGCTTGATAGTTATGAGAAAATCCACCATTATTGGGCCCTGTATTCCATTGTCTATTATTATTTAGCCTTTGGTTATATCCTCTATTTTGATTTTGATACCCTTGATTAGAGGAGTTTTGACCCTGATAACCCCTTTGGTTGTAATTGTTATGATTCTGATAGTTACCCTGGTTTTGGGAGGGGTTCAATCGAAGCTGAGCCATGTCATTTGTAACTTAGGACAGTGTTTTCTTCAAGGTTTCTACCTCATTTGTAAGCTGAACCGTTTGTAAGCTAAACCGTCCTCTCACTTTCCACACTTTTAGCAACAGGTGGCTGACCACCATGATTTGGTGTTCCTATTTGGTTATGAGGACCATGGGAACTTTGAGGAAGCTGTGATTGTAGAAAGAGATCAGGAGTTCCAGCAACAAAGAATGGAATAGGTGGTTGAGTTTGCAATTCAAACATAGGCCCATAATGTGAAGAAGACATCCCTAGGACAGTGTTGAATAAAGGAGTTGGGCTATGCATCTGATATCTTATTGAAGGGAAACCTCCTCCCAGAATTCCTTGTTGAGAACTGATTTGTTGATGCAGCTTGATAGCTAGATGATAGACTTTGGATAGAGAATCAATATCAGCTGGTTGATAAGTCCTTTGTAAGAATAAGCCAAGCAAGGGGTCTATAACTCTAAAGTAAGCTTGAATGACACTGTTCTTAGCGACTACATAGGGATCTTGCAATCTCCTATACATTCGTTGGAACCTGGTGTTGAACAAGGGAAAGGATTCACATGGTTCATTCCTGATGGTAGCAAATTGGTGGTATAAAAGAGTTGGATCCACATAAACCCTGAACTGATTGATGAAAGCATTTTCCAAGTGTGTCCAGGTCAGAATGGAACCTTGCGGAAGATTAAGATACCAGTTATATGCCATATCCCTTAAGGAGTAAGGGAACAACCTACAAACTACATCATGGTGAGCTATCTGAGCTCTGGTACAAGCATCCTTGAAAGCTTGTATGTGCTCTTCAGCACTCCTTGATTCACCATGAATGTACTTGGGGCAGAATCTTTCAGGGTTCTTAGGCATGTCGTGAAAACCTCCAGGAATAGTCCTCAATGGAGAGGGATTATTTTGAAAGAACGCCATTGGTGGGGGTGGTGGTGGTTGAGCTAGCTGTTGTATGGGTTGAACCAACTATAATGATAGTTGAGATGGATTTGGTGGTGGATTGATGGGTATCCACTGGGGTATTGGTGAAAAGCCTGGTGGAGTGAGCGGAGCTGATAAGGGTGGTATGCTGGTTGAGCCAATCTTATGACTCTTGTGTCTTATTGGGGTCTTGAGTTCTATCAAAGGTGATGGATTTTCAGCTGATCGAAGAACTCTGTGAGGCCTTCCTGGGGAGAAAAACCCAGTTTTACCCAGTTTTCCCTTTTGGCCCTCCTAGCGCCAAGTTCTTGTTGACATGTCTGATGGCACAACATGCAAACAAAATATTGCTACTCTGTTTATCCTGAAAGAGAAAGACAACGCATGGATATCTTAGCTCCCAAGGTCTTTGTAGTTGGTTCTCAACTATGCTGATGTTACTCAGTGGTCAATGTAACAGTAATGTTCAAGGGGCCTACTGGTGTTGGGCTTATGGATTGTTCTAAGATCAAGTATGAATTTAAACCTACTTTAACCAGGGTTTTTAAATAAACATAAAAGATAGATCAACATTTTGGTACTGAAAGGAATGATAATTCATCTAACTTAACTAGACTTGCTACCTCTCAAGGAATTGCTAACTAAAATTGAAGAACAAAATTAACTTGTGATTAACACCAGTTGCATTCATTCACAGTGCTGATTTTAATGACTGATTATAAGTTACCATTTAAACAAAACACAAAATAATATTTTATTCCTTGAAAGCTTTCAAAATTAGATGATTAACTTAAGATAAATACCATTCTGGAACACAATATGAAGTAGATTCGAATCTAGTTGTTTCTACTGTTAGTGAGATAGATAAGCAACATTTACAAATCTGGCACAATCACCAATGTACATAAAACACGTGTCTTCAAACTGCTTCCATCTATACTAAGAAAACTAGAACGATACATTACTTTCTATGCTAAATCTAACTCCTAACTGAGGAGACAAAAGAAGCTCCCTTTACTAAGAAACAGGATGCAGTTCTATCTCCTCTATCCTTCATAAAATCTGTCTAGAACTATCTACTCTATTCCTTTTATATTTCTTCTTTCTAACTCCTAACTTTTAACCTCTAACTTCCAACAAATTTACAAAGAGGCAAGAATGCCATATATACACCACCCCATGAAAAGAATGTCGGCCCCCGTTTTTAGGGTTTACAAAATATCTGTCGGTTGCAAGAGGGTCGGCATCCAGATCTTTTGAATAAAGTTGGTTCTGCATCAAATGCGAATCCCTGATGTCCATGTCGGTGAAGGATCGTCCCGGGGATGATCTCAGATCTTTTGCAGCTACCACATTAACTCTAACGCCTCCGTGTCCATCTTCGAACTCCAGCGAAGCCCCTTTGAATGCCCTAAAATATCACCATTAATGTCGAGCTACCCCTGTCAGTAGACACTAGCTGGCATTATGAATCACGACTTCCTTCTTCTTCCTCGGCTTTCTTCCCGCTCCAAATCCGTCCTTCTGCAAGTTGTTGGCGAGACCAACCTCCTTCACCGAGACACTACACCAAAGTTGCACCCTTTCACCGAGAACCCATTTCACTTCGGGGAGACTTTGCATGGTCGGTGAGACATTACACCGTGCTCAACATGTTGCACTAAGGGCACAAAATATGTCGGCGGGACCTCATCGGGTCAGCAAGACCTTTTGCCGAAGTCACCTTTCTTCGTCGGGATTCTCCGAGTCGACAAGACTTTATTCCTTCGGCCAGAAATCACGCCGAACTTAGATCCTTTGGCAAAACTTCCTCAAGAGACATCTTCAAATAAATAACTCTATCTTGCAAAAAAGATGCCTCCATTAGTTCTCAAAGGCAAATAAAATATATCATTATTTATCATTTCTTTAATTTTATCAAAAAGAAACACAACTCTGGTGGAGGCAGAAGTGGGACCAAGATAGAATCAGAAACAACACCTACCTTCAAAAATGGCGGAGGCGGAACTAAAACCAAATTGGGGATACACTTCCCTTTTAAAATTGGCGGAGGCAAAACCAAAAAGAAAATTGGAACCAGGACCGGAGTCGGGATAGGAACGAGCCATGGAAATAATCACAATTTCCCAGTTCATACCCCGTCCTAGCTCCATGCCCGCGAAGGAAACCAAAATGCAAAGGATAGGGAAACAAACGCCGGCAGGATCAGAGCAAAAACCGATCCTAGGCGAAGCATGACGGGGGCGGGGGCGGAACCAAATCCGAAATTGAAACTTCCTCAAAGTTTCAGTTTCGGATTCCATCCCGACCCCGCCTCTGAAAAACATACAAAGAAGAAAAAGAAAAGGGGGAAAGGAAGAAAAAAGACCCCATGACCAAACGATCGGACCCAGGGAAAAATAAAATAACAAAGCGGAAACAGGATTGGGACCAAACCCGAACCAGAAACTTTTCAAAGTTTCGGGTTTAGATTCCATTCCAGCTCCGCCTCTAACAACATAAAAAAAGATGCACAAGGTAAAAGAAACAAAATACGCGGAAGCGGGATAGGGGAAGGAAAAGAAAACAGAGCTTGGAAGGAATTCCAAGTTCGGTTTCGGTTCTAATTCCGGGCCCGCCAAAACAAACCAAAACACGAAGGGAAAACCCAACGACGAAGAGGGAGAAAGAGAAAGGCGGAGTCGGGGCCGGGATGGAACCTGAACGAGAAAATTTTCAAAGTTTAACATTATGATTCGGATCCGGACCCAGCTCCGACAAAGAACGAAAGACGAAGATAAAGAACCGTCAGAACTGGAACCAGAGACGAAACAAGACCAGAACTTGGAAGGAATTCCAAGTTCGGTATTGGTCTAGGTTCCGCTTCTGACAAAACTTAAAAGAAAAACACCTAAGGCAGAAAACCAAAGGCCAAAGGGAAAAGAAAAAAAAGGGGGACCCATTTTATTCTAGAATAAAATGGGGTGGTTATGCAAGGCATAACAGGGACCTTATTCAAGCTTCACCTAATTACCATAGCATGCTTCAGAAAGCTTTGCGAAAAGTAGTTATCCTCCTAGTGTGCAACCAAATGATGTAGCAACCCTAATTCAAGATATGAATTTAGTTAACATTGAAATTATCTTTCGCCAAGCTAAGTTACCTCCAATTGAAATACAAAAAAAAAATGAAGCCTTCACGGTAATGGTTGTTGTTGATGATGGTTTTACTTGTAGAAAATAGGGTGAATAAATTCTTCACAGACAAGACTGCAAAGAGCCTATCCTTCTTGAAAGATATGGAACAAAGACAACCTAAGGGGAAATTTTGCATTACAGGACAAAGATTGGCTTTCGTTCAATCCCAAGTCTCTGATAACCAGGTCATGGTTGCACTAGGGTCACTCTCGAGTAATGATGTGATATTGTTGTTAATCTCAAAGGGACTATGGTTATTCTTTGAATATTTTAGATATACATTCCAAATTGATACAATGAGTTCAAACGTCATCAAATCAAAAGATTTATCATAATATTTCATAAATATTACAAGTTATTTGCTATCACTTAAGTAGATTTAGCATTAAGCATTCAACAATCATATGGAAAACAAAGGATTTTCAACAAAATTCTTTCCATTCATTTAAATTTTTGGAATATTTCAAATATTTAAACATCTATTCTAAAACAAAGTATAAAAATAATGAAAAATAAAAGTTTCTCCCGGTTATTCTCCATGGATGCCCCAAAGAATTAACTAAAACAGAGCAAAGCACTTTATACTTCACCAGATTGCTTCACAGCTACATATAAAAAAATGCAAGCTTTTAAAGAGAAGGGTTTCTTTTCTGGACATCGAGTAGGTTCTGTATGCACCCTTAAATGGCACAACATATAGTCTTGTTTAGCTGAACTAACAAAACCTACTACAAAAGATATTGAGATAGGTAGCTATTTAATAAGCTCTGATATTAATTAATGTCTACGTGCATACAAATTTTTACGTTGGAATGGTTCAAAAAATAGGAAAAAAGAACAAAACTTAAAAGTTTATGCCCCTCTGACATCCACAGATTCTGAACTTAAAATAAAAATGAAGATCCTCTGGCCTTTCATAGAACACAAGGCTCAGACAGGATAAGACAAATAAATGAGAGGAAATCCAAGGGACCAAGCTCGTCAAGGCACGTGGAATATAGCAACCAATAGGAGAATTGCAATTGAAGTCAATGGAAGTCAACTCCAATTACTCCTTGAAGCTCTTCGGGTTCTAATTTTTTCATCTGGAATCTTCGCCAGGATGATACTTCAAATCATGATAATATGTAGGGGATTCCCATATATTCAGAATGATAAGGTAGAATTTTTGCCCCTACACTTCGCTTGGTTCGGTTTTGTCACTCTCAGGAATGGGTTCTCCCAAAAATTAGCATTTGTTCCCACCGCATGTGAAATACTGAGATCCCCAGCATTTCGGTGGACTCAAAGTCATCTACATTATCATCTCCCAAAGTGATCGAACCAAACTAAAAATTATTCCATCCATGATTCAAGTTTTCCTGACCATCCATACTCGAACTTTGCATCACAATCTGCGTCTCTTGCAATCACAAATTCCACACATTAAATCCCTTTAAAAAAGCATTTATAACATCTCATGTAAATAAAACCATTATTCCAATGCTAGTACAAAAATATCATAATTAACACACCTTTTAAAAGCATATCATGAATCCTCATACATATACTCGATCATGGGGATCATTAGAAAAAAAAAAATTCACATTTTCAATCTACATTACAACCCGATACCCGGTACTCGGTATTCAACGTTACCCACTTACTTTCCCAGACCTCGGTTATACCGAAACTCCACCATACTGAAACAATTTATATGAGAACGCTTCATACCAGACCAGAACCTTCCGCTTGAACTTTACATTACCTTTTTCCTTCCTCGTGTTTTTGGTACCTAGTATCCAGTGTACAAAACACTTGCAATACGAAATACTTTATTATTAGAGATTTTCTCTTCCACTTCTGGTGATGTTTCAATTTTGCTAGCTCCTGCCATAAGAGTTAAACATTTTTCACTTGGTCCCCAAGTCTTTTAAGTCTTGGGGCTTGTTGTGAGACCAAACAACAACTTGCAACCAATAAAACCAAATTTAAACCAAACTTGAAATTAAATTACTAGTTGTAAATTAAAACTTATACATATTTTAAAACAATAACTTTCTACCTTTACCTAGATTCTAGCATAAAAAAAATAAAACTCTACAAGAAACATCTGTGGTTGCTCTGATTAATTCCAATTTTCAAAACTTAGTAAAAAGAATCAGTTCATTAACATTGAACTACATAATATAGTAATCCTTCAAATCCAACCATGGATAGAGCCTTGCTACAAGTCAAGTGTCCATAGCCCCAACAAGGTTATCTTTGTAATTTTCCCAAACATAGCTCTACTACCAGTCAGGCGTCTATAGCCCCAGTAGAGTTATTTGGATAGCCTAAAGAGTTGATATCTTTTTTTTTATAGATATAGCAATGATAGCTCATTTATCAACTTGCAAGCAATGAAGCACCACTATTAGGTTGGGAATTACAGTGGTAGCGAAGGTTACTTTTTTAATTTTCATTCAATGTAAATCCCTTCATCAATTCACTACTTCCCAAAAACTCATTTAATAATTCCCTGTAGGTGTGTGTGTTTCCAACTAAATTTTACTAATTTATGCCAAATCCCAGCTAACTGTAGCTCACTATATATTAAAAAATATGCATAAATTAAAATTGAGCAATAGACAACTTAATTACAAAATTTAAATCTAAATTTAGAAACATTAGTTACCACCCTTCCGATTAAATTTTATGGCAACTACAAAAATTTCTGCTAGCTATTTCAACTTGACGGCGTTGCACTTAATTAATGGATCAAAAATGTCATTATTACTTTGGAACACGATCACATTATTCTGTATTAAATTTGCACGCCTTACTCAACACATACTATCTCTTCAACTAACTCGGGTGATGACATGTACTGCCTTGCTGACTTCATTTTCTTGTGTATCCCATACACATAATCACCTCCATAATTAGTACGACTCTTTTTAAACAATTTGAAATGACCACTATTAATTTCAAAATCTTCAACTTGCTTGATTCACAATCTTCGTACTGCTCAAATTTGAAGCAATTTCACAAGATATGTGCAAAGAATTAATTTGATTTAACCTTTAATTCTGAAGATTATTGTTCAGCTGCCACCTCGCTTACTGTTTCCAAAAAAAAAGAATTACTCAAGGAAACTATGTATCGCAACTTTGCTTACAACTCTCTATAAATTTGTGCATTTCTTCTTGAATTCTCCACACTTCTCTTTTCTTTTCCTTTTATTTTAGTTTCTGTAAATTTGCTCAGTGTCTTTGCATTTTCTTCTTAGCCATGGATAGTCCAATTTGCTTAGGTTGTTCGTGTAGATAGAATGTTTTCTTAGGAAGTATCACACCACAAAGGCCTGAAAAGGTCTTCTTCATTAAGACTTCTAGTTTCACTGTGCCAAATTTATGCTTAGTCCTTGGGGAAAGATATGTTGCATCCAGCCGCTACTTTCGTTTCTACTCTGGCATTGCTTCTCACTTTGTAGTGTCACTTTTGGACATTGGGCTACCTATTGAAGACGTTCACGCTACTACCAACTTAATAGTGAAACCTAAATTCTTGGAGAATCTAGATACCATTTTAGTTGTCGCACATTTGACCATTGGAATTCCCTCCATGGATGACATTCCTCGATTCTTGGAACACAAGGAAGTGGTTCCACTTCGGCCCTTTCTTACTAGTCTCCATATCCAAGACTTTGAAACTCACCGGGAACTCACCTACATAGGGTATTTAGCCCTAATAGAAGAGACGTCCCCCATCGACTGAATGGTTACTATCGTCTACAACTTTGCTCACTCTTTTTTTGACTCTTTATTTTTTGAATGAGGATTTTCTGATATCTCATGTATATACGTGATACGCGCGCGCGCGCACACACACACACACATATATATCTTTTGGTACATTCTAAAGCGTGTTTTATTGTGTATGTATTTATTGTTTCTCTTTCTCATTTCAATTTTGCAAAATGTTTGAATTCACTCTCATGCATAAGATAAATTTAAGCAAGATTTGCTAATGCAGAGGCTAGACAAAAGAAAAGAACAAAAGAAAAAAGAAAAAACAAGGAAAGAAAACAAAACCAACACAAAACCCTACAAAAAGCAAACTAACCCTAACTACTCTAACTCTAACACAACAAAAGATTAACTCTAATAAAGGAATTTATTTCAATTTCTATAGCTATTTCTTCTACAGTTTTAGTACGAATTACAGCAATTTTTTCTTTAAATTCTCTTATAAAACATTTCAATATTCTACTATAACAATAGATTATCTTGAATATTTTGCATTTAGACACCATGAATTCAAAAGTGTACTTACCCAAAATTTGGCTCAAACGTATGAAAACGAACTTAGTAGAGATCGTTTGCACACATTTCATTTGACATGACCATACTGTACCTTCTTCCAGCCTTGTTCCATTTCCATGAACAACTGCGTTTATTTCTTTGCTCCCTTCTCTTCTGAAAGTCTTCATATCTTCAGCCTTGTCTTCACTTTGCATTTTGTTAGACCAAGATATATCACTACTTATATTACTATCAGAAAGAGAAAAAGTAAAAACTTGATATTATGTATCTTGTATGAAATCAAGAAAATGTCTTTTTATTGTTAGTGAATTTCCAACTTGAAGCACAATACGCGTGTTTCCTGCTCGATTTTCCCACTCCATCTCGTTATCCGCATGTTCCACGTATATAGGAAATGATGACTCATCAATGTTGTTTCCTCATTTGTGATGAAATATCTCTAGATCTTGACATTCTCACCTATTTCCCTACAAAGCGTTAGAATTTTCTTTATAATAATCACAATTTTCCAACTGTTTTGGTATATCGGTTGATTCTTTAATATTTCCAACTTCACTAGGGAAAAAAAAAATTCTTGTTAACAATCCTTTTCTTTTAGCAGTTAAAACTTCCTCTATTAACATAATCACTCTATCTATGGCCAAACAAACCCTAGTTAAAAAAAATTCACACTCAAGTTCACCATGGTTAGTTGTATCATGAATTCTACACTCGGTCACTCTTCCAAAAGTAAACAAACTCAATGGATGTAGTTTCTGATTAAGGATTTTACAAAGTTTTCCAACTTCCATAATGAAAACTAGCTTGCACTCAAATTTCTCATTCACAAGCTTCTTGTCAAACTCAGAACCAATTTTTTTTTTGAAACACAATTCTGTAAATTCTAGGAAATGATACCTAAAATATTAAACAAAGGTCCTCCTTCTAGCCCCATTTCCTGTTGATGGCAGTTTTACTCACAGAAAATAGGGTGAATAAATTCTTCACAAACAAGACCGCAAAGAGCCTATCCTTCTTGAAATATATGGAACAAAGACAACCTAAGGGGAAATTCTATATTATAGGACAAATATTGGCTTTCGCTCAATCCCAAGTCTCCGATAACCAGGTCATGGTTGCACTAGGGTCGCTCTTGGGTAATGATGTGATATTGTTGTTAATCTCAAAGGGACTATGGTTATTCTTTGAATATTTTAGATATACATTCCAAATTGATACAATGAGTTCAAACGTCATCAAACCAAAAGATTTATCATAATATTTCATCAATATTACAAGTTCTTTTATATCACTTAAGTAGATTTAGTATTAAGCATTCAACAATCATATGGAAAACAAAGGATTTTCAACAAAATTATTTCCATTCATTTAAATTTTTGGAACATTTTCAAATATTTAAACATCTATTCTAAAACAAAGTATAAAAATAATGAAAAATAAAAGTTTCTCCCAGTTATTCTCCATGGATGCCCTAAAGAATTAATTAAAATAGTGCAAACTGCTTTATACTTCAGCAGATTGCTTTGCAACTACATATAAAATGGTGCAAGCTTTTAAAGAAAATGGTTTCGTTTCTGGACATCGAGTAGGTTTTGTATGCACCCTTAAAGGGCACAACATATAGTCTTGTTCGGCCGAACTAACAAAACTAGCTACAAAAGATACTGAGATAGGTAGCTATCTAATAAGCTTTGATATTAATTAATGTCTATGTGCATACAAAGTTTTACACTGGAATGGTTCAGAAAATAGGAAAAAAGAACAAAACTTAAAAGTTTATGCTCCTCCAACATCCACAAATTTCAAACTTAAAATAAAAATGAAGATCCTCTAGCCTCTTATAGAACACAAGGCTCAAACAGGATAAGACAAATACATGAGAGGAAATCCAAGGGACCAATCTCGTCAACGCACGTGGAATATTGCGACCAATAGGAGAATTGCAATTGAAGTCAATGGAAGTCAACTCCAATTACTCATTGAAGCTCTTTGGGTTCTACTTTTTTCATTTGGAATCTTTCGCCAAGATGATACTTTGAATCATTATAATATGTAGGGGCTTCCCATATATTCAGAATGATAAGGTGGAATTTTTGCCCCCTACACTTCGCTTGGCTCTGGTTCTGTCACTCTCGGGAATGGGTTCTCCTGAAAATTAGGATTTATTCCCACCGCATGTGAAATACCGAGATCCCTAGCATTCTGGTGGACTCAAACCCATCTACATTATCATCTCCCAGAGTGATCGAATCTGACTAAAAATTATTCCATCCATGATTCAATTTTTCCTGACCGTCCATACCCAAACTTTGCATCACAATTTGTGTCACTTGCAATCACAAATTCCACACATTAAATCCCTTAAATTTTTTTTTTTATAACATTTCATGTAAATAAAACCATTATTCCAATGTTAGTACAAAAATCTTAGAATTAACATGCCTTTTAAAAGCATATCATGAATCCTCATACATATACCGGATCAGTGAAATCATTAGACAAATTTAAAATTTCACATTTTCAATCTACATTACAACCTGGTACCTGGTATTTAGCTTTACCCACTTACTTTCCCGGACCTCGGTTATACTAGAATTCCACCATACTAGAATGATTTATACCGGAACACTTCATACTGGATTGGAACCGTCTGCTTGAACTTTACATTACCTTTTTCCTTCTTCATGTTTTTGGTACCTAATATCTGGTGTACAAAACACTTGCAATACGAAATACTTTATTATCAAAGATTTTCTCTTCCACTTTCGGTGATCTTTCAATTTTTCTAGCTCCTGCCATAAGAGTTACACATTTTTTCACTTGGGTCCCCAAGTTTTTTCAGTCTTGGGGCATGTTGTGAGACCACACAACAATTGTCCTTAAAGTGTGGGACAAAAATGACTCTCATTTACAATGGTTCAACTCGTAATGTGTATAGTGTGAACCTCCTAGATAAGATTGGAGCGGATAAGGCTATGATTGAACCTAATTATTTAGTTATTCATGGATTTGAAAATGTAGGAAAACAACCTTTGGGTGTGATAACATTACTTATTAGAGTGGGAAAGGTCACATTACAAACTCCTATCCATGTGATGCCTCAAGATCTCTCATACAATCTTCTTTTAGGTAGACCATGGATCCATGAGATGATGGGATACCTTCCACTCTTCATCATTTGATGAAGTATGTCTACAATAACAAGGTCTATACAATCAAGGTTGATCCTCACCCAGAAAGTTGTTTGCACACTGAGAAAGACAAGGAAGTTATTTGAAAACATTGATACCAACTTCAAAAGTAGAGCCCATGCGAGAGGAAGAAAAAGAAAATTATATTGAAGAAGTCACAAAGTTACTAGAAGATGATTGGGCTTCACTGGATTTTACACCTAAAATCATGGGAGAATACAAAATCATAACAGAAGAATCTGAAAAAGGGAAAAGAAACAATGGTAATGTTAACAAAAACATTTGGAGGAACCTTCAAAAGTATTTACTTCAACCATTTTAGAGGACACAAGTTACACGAAAAGCTTTGATGAAGTTAATTATGAACAACCACCAAATCCAAAAGAAATGGAAAATCTTTATGGAAGAGGTTATGAGCTCTTGAAACAACTTGGTTATAGTGGAAAAGGATGTGGTGTGAAAGAACAAGGCATTTGTGTCCCTATAGAGCCTAACATACAAGAAACAAAAAATGGTCTTGGATATTACCCTTCTAAGATAACAAAAGCAACAAAAAGGCCTTCACTTAATGTCAACACCATTATTCATGGTTCTTCTAAGATAAATCTCACTCTAAAGCATCCTAAATTAATTGATACAGCAAGTGATGGATCATTAGAATACTTTGAACATGATGAAGCCTTGGTAAAAAAATTAGGATTTTATGATAAGTCACCAACTCCCTATCACAAACAAGGATTCACTTGTGCCATAGTTAGTATAGAATATGTTGATGAAGAAAAGAAAACAAGTGATGTTGAACAAGACAAAGAACATATTCTTTAAATTCCAAATCAAAGTGCACTACCTATAGGAGATACAATTAACATACCAATGGACACATCTAACGAAGACAAAGTGATTCAAATAGGAAAGTGCCTTGATGAGGATGAACAAGAAGACCATGTAACATTATTACATGAATTTCATGAAATTTTTGCTTGGACTTATTTGGATATGCCAAGTATTGATGTTAAGATAGTTAGTGACTGATGACAGGGTTTACAAAATCATGGCGACCTAACGATCAAAAATTTGAAAATGGCTATGGCAGATTTGTAGGGGAAGCTCATAGTCGTGCTCAACAATCTTGAGCTGATTACAAACATCACAATGATTTTAATAATAGGAATATGAAGAAAGCCAATCAGCCCATTGATAATAGAGTGTATCTTTCTCGTCAGAAAGGACAAGCTGCTAGATACCACAAAGACTATGATAATCACAATAGGCATTGGGGACCACAACCATAGAGATCAGAATCTAATCGTAGGCCACAACCTCCTAATCGTCAAACAAATAGGTCTGTATGGGTCCCAAGAAGACCTCGTCCGCGCCTTTTGCATGGTAAACAAGAACGTTTTGACTTATGGGAAGACGATCGAGGTGTTCAGAAGGCAAATCAAACAAACTCTATTCCATCCAGGTTGAATCTAAGGGATTCTTAAAAGGATTGGTGGAAGGATGGTCAAAACCCTACCCAGAAAGGTCATGTTCAAACAGGTACTCCCTTCAATCCAACTACACACAATAAGTTTTTTGTTTTGCAAGAATGGGACAAAGACAAGAATGTTGAGAAGGAAACCCTTGCCAACCAAAATGCTCCTAAGAAGGATAGATATTTGGATCAGGGCAAAGATAAGAATGTTGAGAAGGAAACCCTTTCCAACCAAAATGTGCCTAAGAAGGATAGATAGCTAGATCAAGGCAAACAAAATCAGGGCCAACAGACAAAGAATGTTGAGAACAAGGAGTTTCAACCCATGGAGAAGAAAAATGCAAGGCCAAAGAAGAAGAAAAGGAAAAAGAAGAAATGTTCTACACCTAAAGGGAAGATGCCTCCTAAAAATGAGGGAAACTTACAATGGAGGCAAGTCTCAAAGAAGACACAAACATGCATGGCGGATGTGAAAGGAAAACAGAGGAAAGCAGTCCAATCTCCTTTGGTTAAAGAGGTTCAAGCTCCCATAAAGCCTAATGTCACAGTCACTTTGTTTGAAGAGAAACTACTGCCTCAAATATTTGACCTTAGACAATGTGCACTGATCTGTAAGTTTTGGATCCTAAACCTTGAAATCTCTTTTCTTAAAGATTTGATTTTCGATGAATGGAGAGGGGCTATTAAAGTATTCTATCTAGATCAAGAGAGTGGTATTTTTCTGGTTCTTTTTGAGTCTAAGGAGCAAAGAGATGCAGTTTTCAAAGTCAAATCATGGGTCTTTTAGGGTTCTGGATTGTTTATGCAACCCTGGAATCCTAATTTTAGAGCTCAAGATTTTATTGTCAAGTTTACACCTTTTGGATCTAGTTGCCCTCTCTTCCTCTAGAATATAGAGAGCTCTAACTAATAGAAATATTTGCAAACCAAGTTGGAATCTTCCTCAAGCATGACAGAGTCTCTTTCAAAGACCCATCTAAACCGGTTAGGTTTTGTGCCCTTTTAGATGCTTCCATAAAATTCCCAGAGCAAATTATTGTCAAATCCAAATTCGGGATGTGGACACAGGATATCCTTCTTGAAAACCTAGAATCTTTGTGCTACAAATGTCATCTGGCAGGTCATTCAGGAGACTCCTACTCAAAGGAAGAAATATTACAAGATACTCCTAAGGAAAAAAACAATCAATCTATTCAGTCCAATTAGGACAACTGTAATCAAAATCATCCATCTTCAAATTTTGGGGTTAGCAAGGAGATTACAGTTACAAAATCACATAGGCCAGTCCTTAACTCTCTTATTCATGCATTAAATAAAAAGGTTAGAATCATGCAACTAGTAAAGCTAAGCTTAGGGGAGAATGTCAACATTTCAATGATTCTTTCAGACATTTTTCGAAGTCTTCAATCTGTGTTTTGGTACACTTTGGCATTTTCTTGTACTTTTGACCAACAAATGGACTCTATAGTTAAGGCTCTTATGTTTGATAAAACTTTGGTGCCTCTAAAGTAGGAGCAGTTAGACAAGCTATATTTTCAATATCATGACTCAAACCATGACGATGACAAGTTATTGGATATATATGATGAAGCACTATCAAATCTGGATTCTTTTCATAATCTGCTCACTAAAGGCTGATTCGAGGAACTAGCAGATAAAATTTTTGTTTTGGAAGGAACTAAAATGATAGAATGGATGGCAGAGGAAGTCCTCAATGAATCTCAAGATACTAACAATGTTGCATCTGAACCCCTTTCATCACATCCTATCAATGATCTGGATAGTGTTTTTGACCTTGAAGAGGAGAAAAAAAAAACATTGTCCTTACGCAAGATGCTAAACCAATAAGACAAAAGATATGTAAGATGAATCCTAAGATAGCTTTATTGGTTAAGGTTGAAATTGAAAAACTCCTCGAAGCTGGCTTTATTTGTCCTATTGATTATTCCTCATGGATCTCAAACATTGTGACACTTGCAAAACTTGATAATCATATTAGGATGTGTACAAACTTTTGTGATCTTAATAATGCATATTTAAAAGATGATTTTCCCCTTCCTAATATTGACATGATAGTGGATTCAACTGTGGGCCATTCTTTGTTGTCATTCATGGATGGTTTTTCAAGATATAATAAAATCTTAATCAACCCTCAAGATCAATATAAGACAACATTTAATACACCTTGGGGAACATTTTGTTGGGTTATCATGCCTTTTGGATTAAAGAATGCGGGCACAACATATCAAAGAGCTATGGCATTGATATTTCATGATTACATACATAAGATTCTCAAAGATTATGTTGATGATATTCTAGCCAAATCCTTACCTCACCAAGATAATGTTAAAATCCTTCAAAAGATCTTTGAAAGAATGTGCAAGTACAACATGAGATTGAATCCAAAAAGGTGTCTTTGGTGTGGATAGTGGAAAAATCTTAGGTTTTATAGTATCCCATAGAGGTATTGACATGGAAACAAAGAAAATAGATGTTATCATTAACATGCTACCTTCGAAGAACATTTCTCAATTGTGTACTTTACAAGGATTCAAGCCATCTGTTGTTTTGTGGCATCTTTGGCAGATTAGACATTACCATTTACACAACTTATTAAGAAGGAATAAAAATTTAAATGGAATGAGGATTGCAAACAAGCTTTTGAAAGATTGAAAGATTATCTTGCTACCCCTCTTGTTTTACAACCTGCCATGCAAGAAAAACCATCTATCCTTGATATATCAACATCTACCTGTGCTTTAGCAACATTGTTGGCTCAACAAGATGATAATGGTAAAGAGCACCATGTTTATTACATTAGCCAAACTCTAATTGATTATGAAACTCGATACACAACAATAGAAAAACAATGTTTGGCTCTTGTGTTTGCTACTAGTAAATTGATACATTACTTATTAAATGAAAAAATTTATGTGATTACAAAGTTTGATCCTCTAAAACATCTTTTTGCTAAAACAGACTTATCAAGACGCTTAGCTAAATGGGTTATGTTGTTAACTGAGTTTGATCTTAAATTTTTCTCTCAAAAGAAAATCAAAGGACAAGCCTTAACTGACCATTTAGTTGATGCTCCTTCTCCACTAACGTTTCCTAATATGGACTCATTCCTTGATGAAAATGTGTTGACTATTGAAAAGGAAACATGGGAATTGTACTTTGATGGTTCTAAGTGTTGAACTAGCTCCAGAGTGGGGGTTATAATAATTATGCCTTTAGGAAAGCTTATTCCCTTATCTTACCATCTAAATTTCCTATGCACAAATAACACTGTCGAGTATGAAGCCTTAATCGCTAGAATACATGCAGTGTTATCCTTAGGTGTTCAATGCATCTCCATATTTGGTGATTTTTAAATGGTCATTAACTAAATAAATGGGTATTATCAAGCAAAACACAACAAACTAGTTCAATATAAAAACCTCACAATGACATTGTTGGAATGCTTTGAATCATACACAATTGATAATATTCCTCGAAAGGATAATCAGCATGCAGATGCAATGGAAAGTGTCACTTCCCTTGTATCTCTTGATGATCCTTCTATGGATTTTACATTTTTTCATCCACACAATTCTAAAACCATCAATAGATAACAAAATGAAAGAAGCATTAGTGACCACTATTGAAGACTCTCCTAAATGTACACACAAATATTCTACTTGAAAGATGGTACCTTTCCTAAACCAACAACTAAGAACACTAGAGATCGAATTCAGAAACTTGCTACTCAATATGTCATCTTAGCAAATGTTTTATATAAACGATCCTTTGATGGTCTTTTTCTTAGATGTCTTAAACAATCAGAAATCCGTATAGCCCTTAAGGAAGCTCATGTTGGTGCTTGTGGGGGAAATTTTAGAGGAAGATCATTAGTTCAAAAGTTAGTTTGCATGGGATATTATTGGAGACATATGGAACAAGATTGTTTCAAGTATGTTAAGAAATGTGAAAAATTTCAAGAACATAACAATCCGATCCATGCTCTTGCTTCCAAACTTCGTGCCAAAGTTCCTATTTGGCCAATTTTGGTTTGGGGTTTGGATCTTATTGGGAAGATATCTCCTCCCTCTTCTTCGGGACACACATTCATAATTACTACAACAAATTATTTCACAAAATGGGTAGAAGTCATTCCTATTCGCTCGACAACAACTGACGCAATTTGTCATTTCATATTGGAACACATTATTGCTCGCTTTGGACTTCCTTTCACATTGGTTTCAAATGTAATGGAACCCCATTTAAGAACAATGATGTGAATAATTTTTTGGAAAAATTCCACATCCAACATTGTTCTCAACACCTTACTACCTGTAATCTAATGGCCAATCCAAATCAACTAATAAAACTCTTGAATAAATCTTGAGAAAAATAGTAAGCAAACACAATAAGGATTGGCACACTCAATTATCTTATGCTTGATGAACAACACATCAACACTCTTGAGCATCTTCAAGCCCATTCCAAAAGAATACAATGTAGTTACAATAATAATGTCATTTCCCACTCATTTAACAAAAGTGATTTGGCATTATATGAGAATCAACGTAATGTTAATGCTGCCCCAGGTGAAAAAGGAAAATTTAGTCCAAATTGGTTAGGACCCTATGTAATTGATAAGAGCTATGGGTCTAGTGCATATACATTAATGAAAATAGATGGAATACCTCTCAAAGAGCCTATCAACGCTGCACATCTGAACACATATTACATTTAGCATTTCCTTTGAATAGTATGTGTATTAAAGCATATTGTTAGATTTAGTAGATAGTTTTCTATTTTATCTTGCATTATGTCATTCTTGACAAAAGAAATTGTGTCTTGAATTATGTAGAGTAATTGTTCATTATGTTGAATTAGTACTTTATTATTGCATACTATTCAAATATCATGTGCATTGTGTTCAATTAGATCATTACATGTATTTAATTTCTTAATTAGATCTTAAGTGCATTTTAATTTAACACATAACACTTAATCAAAATGTAGTATCTAATATAAACTTAATTGTTTAAGTTACATCACATAAAACTTAGATCATAGAGATATTTATTGAATACTCTTGCAAAATATTATTTAATAGATCACATTGACATCTAATTCAAAACAAACATAAAATGCTCATATGTACATCCATCTCAGATACAATAATGCTAGTGAGGCCTATGACTCCCAGACTCCTTAAGGCCTAGGGGTGGTGCCTTTCGTGAGATGGTGGATCATGATCTACCAATGCCCATCTACTCTTGTAGGCCTTGTGCTTCACCTAATGCAATCCCCTCCCATACCATGGTTGTCACACGCTCCTAATTGACGTGATCTCTCTCGATCTACAGTCTAGTGATCTCCCCCTACAACCTGATGAGTTCCGATCACATGAAGGCCTATGACTTGTTGTCTGTCGAAACTCGAGAAGCTCAGAGCTCCTCACATGCAGTTTGTCTTTATGTAAATCTTTCCTCTCACTCGCTCCTCCCTAGCAATGGATAGATCAGCGTGCCTCATGGCCACCTCGTACACAGTCCTCCATCTCGCTAAGGGATCAAAGAGATTAGCATGTCACCCCATGCTAGGTGGTGGCATATGCTCCACCTGTATGTCTAGATTTAGGGAAAAGGAAGGGGTTATAACTACAATGACTCGACAGAAGAGGTCTCGCCATGAGTCACGTACACACTGCATGAAGAAAATAATAAAGAACATAAAAAAATGCCATGATATATATATATAACCTTAAAAGCATAATAGCATATCATTACCTGGAACTCCAACTCGCCACTCAGGGTCTTGTTGTGGGACAATGGCCCACTCATGCACATGAAGTGTGGACGATGTAGTACCACTTGCCTCCCCACTCTCATGAATGTTGATGCCTTTGGCAGCTGCTGATTGTGCTCGAGATTGTGCCCGAGTGACTCGTGAATGAGATACATGTCTCTCCTCAGGGGCATTTGTTGCCTCACCCAACTCATCAGAATCATCGCTCATCAGCTTAGGATCCTCCTTAGCCTCATCCTCTAGATCATCTGCTATGTCTTCCATGTCTCCATCAACCACCTCCTCTCTCTCATCTTCCCAATTTGGAAGAGGTCCAATGTCACCTGCGAGATGATCGTAAGGGAAGACATGCGTTGGTTGAGCTCTTGCCCACCAATGCTCATAGGCTATAGTGGTGCCTACATCATCCAGGTCTAATGCTGGGGGCACATCATGGCCCTCGTCATCTAAGTTGTTGAAGTACACCTCATTCATCGTGGGATGTCGAATGTCTCCAGGTTTGGAGCCACTGCATGTTGATCTCAAGTAGTTGGGTCGAGGCCTCAATGGTACCTAGATCTATTTGAATAGTCTCATCACCTGATCATAGTAAAATGACATCACTATATAGTGATGTCAACCCAATAGGAGCCTATCCTATTGCATCCTGACAAGTTGATGTGTGTGATCTATCCATTGGGGTATAGTGAGGTAGGGTCTCTATACTACCTCCACATCCTCTAGATAATCAAATTGAATCCACCAATATAGCAAGTCTCCAAACTCCCAGGCATGTCTCAGATTATAGTTGAAAGATACGGTGAATATTCTCAAGTGTCACCGTCATCTCTCCAGATGATAAACGAAATGTAGAAGTGTCTGCATCCCATCTCTCCACTAGTGCCATTAGCATGTAATCATGGTATCTCATAGGTGGCATAGTATAAATCTAGAACAATCTCGTCTCAGAAAAAGTATCTATATCTCCTCCATAGTCAGTCGGACAACCTACTCCCAGAGAAATGAAAATAGTCTACCTCCTAGCCGTTGGCATGCGTGAGGTGGAACCTAGAAAAGGAGAAAGAATTCATCAATAACAGGCATAAAAATAATCATCAATCAATTAAAAATAACCTAAAGTTTCTCTAGGACATGGGCCAAAATTGGACACTTGGGCCAATTTTGGACTGGGGGGTCCTAGACACTTTAGCCATTTTGGGATGCTTTGCGACATTTTTAGACAGGGTCCTAAAACCCCCTAGAAATGCAAAAAAATAAAATTATAAAAGTAAAAATGCAAAGATAAAGCAGAGAACAACAGACTTATAGTATCCCGGAGCACACCAGATGCCACCTCGTCTCTCAAAATGGTCAACCTAGGAGGCTTGTATGGTCATCGGCTCGACATTTGACTCACTCTACAACAAGGTAAATTCTCAAAAGGTAAATGTCAAAATGATAGTTAGAAATGTCATTTCAATCATATATACTAAACTCTCTTAAAGAAAGCATATTCTATTCTAAGTGCATTTCATTCAAATCAACATATTGGTGGCTAGAGAACTCCGGTTTCAATGCCATTTATTGCGTTGGATTCATGGTTCTACCCCCGATCTTGTGCAATGTCTTTCAATATATGTTGTTGAAGGCTCAATACCCTATTGTAAGCATTCACATCATCAAGAAAATCAATTTGATGTGGTCAGATTGCTACCCTGATTCCACCTCCATAAAGCAAGTGAAATCAGGGTGGCATACATCTACCCTCGAATTTGATTCTCTGTAGAAGTTTGATTTTTGACGACTAACAAATTGGTTTTGCGGGATGCAGTTCCTAACATTGTGGTTTTGCAAATTGCTATAGTGGGGGCTTCATTCTCCTTGTTTGCGAAAAATCCATATGAGTATACTTTTTATTGTATGATCTAAGTCCTTTAACTTGCATATGCATGCAGTGTCATATGGACGCTAAAGTGGGGGCTAAATGTAGTGTAGAAAAATTGTACTCCTTTCTAAGTGATAATATAATTTTACACTTAATTTGGACCTATTTTAGTGACCTCAATTTTATGCATTTTATCATTCATAAATAGGCCCCTTGATTATGCATCCCAAGGCCTATTTTAAACATTTTTTGACATTAGAAAATGCATTTAATTAATTTAATGCCCCGAAATTAATAAATTCTAGCAATTTAGGTCAAAATACATTCGCCCTTGGGTGAATGGGTCCCCTTTAAGATCACAAATTCAAATTTTAAACATATTTTTGGCGACATCTTAAAGTCCTAAATTCAAGTTTTAAGTGTCAACTTTTGGGATTTAATAATCAGGAAATTAGAAAGGAAGCCTATACAGCTTTTCACCATTTTACACTAGGTTGAAAAAGAGATTAAGAAGTTATTCACAATATTTGCATTCAAGGTCAAGGAGAACATTCAAGCAAGCAAAGTTGAAGTCTTGGAGCAACATTTAAATTGTTTTTGCAAGTCTTCAAGCTCATTTTGGGAAGATTGATCAAGCATTGTTCATGATTGAAGATTGATGCTTATGGTGGATCATGAGGGATTCTAGGTTTTGGGACATGCAACTAGCCATTTGCCTTGATCTAATGACTTGTTTCCTAGTGATCCCATCTTCCATCTTCATTCTACTAGCCACCTAAAGCAAGGTATAATCATATTTTTGATCTATTAGGGGATTTGACTTCTCCCTAACTAGGTCTTGTGTTCATCATTCAAGTTCATTTAGGGATCTTATTCTAACACATTTGAATAGGGTTTTTTTACATGTTAGCTCTTAATAATCTTAGACACACTTAATATTAGGGGTCACACACACTTTCAGGTTTCAGATCTATATTTTTCATCAAGGTTTAATTACTAAACTTGGGGTTTGACCAAGGCAAACCCTCATACAAACAAACCATTTTTTTAGTTTTAGTTGCAAGTCTGAATCCAAAAACGAGGATTGAAAGATACAAACTGGAAGAGCAGATCATGAGCTACATATCAAAATTTTGAATTTTTAAAAACCCTAGCAAGACCCATTCGCCCTAGGGTGAATGAGTCTTAGTAGGACACTTAGTAGGAGCTTTTTGTCATAGGTACATAAAATCATAACTTTCCTAGATCTACTAGGAAATTGTAGGTTCTATTAGATTAAGGTTTTAAATTGGTGTTTCAAGTGTTACATTGCATAATTGGGTTTGTTTACTATTTTTTAGTTTTTCTCCCAAAAGTGTTGTTTCAACTAATTCACCCCATCCTAAGTCACAAGGAAAACAACAAGATCTCCAATAGGATTGACTCACCTAAGGGTTGAAAGTCAATCTTGCCCTAGGGGATCTATTTTTCCTAATGAACTAAGGAAGATAGGTGCATCATACCCCCTTTTGCTACCATTATTGATTCACCCATTTTCTGATGTTTCAGATAGTAGTCATTTTTGTGAATCTATTCATTTATGGACAACTGGCTACATCATGATCTATGGTAAGATGGAAATTGCACATATTACCTTTGTTCCCATCAAGTGGTGCCTCTATAGCAAGTCTCCTCATCACCCATTCCTTTGTTCATTTGAGCACAATTGTATTCTTAGCCTCAATAGTCTCAATTTCTTTGACACTCTAGTTTATGGGTAGAATGGGTTAACCTTGTATTTGGTCTAAGAAAATGGGATCCACCATATCTGATTCATCATACTCGAATTCTTGGATTATCCCAATTTAATCTAAAATTTACAATTTATCTTAATGAAAATCTCATCCATCCTCTTCTCCCTACCTCATACTCATCTATACAATCTACCCAATAATATTCCGAGTTTGGAATATGATAGAAGTTTGGGCCCAAATGTAGATTATTTTTGACAAATTTCTAGCTATCAAATGGGAACCTTCTTTCATAAAATTGCATGATGAATTTGACTAAATCACTTTCAATGTTTAAAGCATCAAACATAGAGTTGCATTGATAGTGTGAAAGGCCAATGGGAAAAGGAATACCTACCTTTTTTCTTTCATGTCACCTTTTGTTCACTTCAATCACTTGTTTCCATATCTCAATGAGGGCGAATTTATCATCGACATAATTCAATAGCTTGTTAGGCAATCCATCAAACCCTCCAACTCTTATATTTAAGTAAACCTTTGAAATATAATGAAATAACTCCCATAGTTATTAATCAATTGGGCAGTTTCAAGGGTTATTCTTAGGCCCATATCCCCTTGAATCTATCTCACAACTCTCATGGTAAAAGCACCATTCACCCTTCTAAAACTCCTATAACTTCTTTCCAATTGCAATTGAGTGTAATAATTATAGATTTGTTGGAATCATCAAGAACACCCACCTAATGGAGTACTAGCCAAGGCATTGTGCAAGCAATGACATAGAAAAGGTAAGACATGTAGAAAGCCATGTGTAGTTGAAAGTGGGTGGTTTCTAAATGGATTTGATTACTGATTAAAATGCCCCAATCATTGAATTGTTGCCCATGAATTATCACGACAATAAATGAGTACATCCACTCCTCAAAATCATGTGTTCTCATTACCCTTTATTCTATGAAGGAGGACTATAATGTCTAAAATCTCATTTGCAAAGTGAGATGGATGTAACTTTTTGGGCAATTGAGACATACCCTTCTTAGGCATTGCCAACCATTGGCGGAAAATGGTATTTTTACATTGACTATTCTTCTCAGTGAAATGTTGGTAAGCCATTATATAATCAATGGCGATGAATTCATCCCTTTGAGGCAATCAAAGGCAACCATTGAAAGTGTCCCCATTCAATCTCACCACCAACCTATTATCACTAGTCTTCGCTTCATGAGTTTGTGGATTGTAATGGTTCATGCATTCTAAAACCAAGTTTGTGCATTGGACCACCATGGGAAGCGTAGCTACTTGTAGCGATCCTCTCTCAATCAACCTCTATGTGATGGGAGGTCTATTCTCTTTTCCAATCCTCTCCCAAAAATCTTGCAAATTCACATGCCCCAACTTCGTATTGCCAATTTCTGAGATGGTGTTGAATAAACCAAACAAATGTTCATACCCTAAATATTTGAACATTTTTCATAGAGGAAATGGAAATATGAGAAGTAATTAGGGTTATGTCAGGGCCTCAAATCGCTTGCCAAATTTCTAAATTTCGCCTATGTACCTTGTATTACCTCAATTCCATCTTCAATACACCACAAATCGCAAGAGAAAGCTAGTAAATACCTTCAGTCTATGAGTGATAAATTGTTGTGATGAAATTTGGTGATGTGAACTTTGTAGTCTTTTCTTCCCCGCTGTTCAATAATTCTCTATCAATTGCTTATCAAAATACTTCTTAATAATGCCTTGAACACATTTATAACCAATAGCCTTTAGTTCATCAAGTGAGCATTAATGGTGCACCTTAAATTTGGTGTGTCTGAGCTTTCTCATTCAATATTCATCTCTAACACTTATAAAATTTTGAAGAGTAACGGCTCTAAAGTTTCATCAAAAAAATTATTGGTTTTTAGAACCTTGTCGGGTGTCGATAAAGAAAAAACCTTGTCGGGTGTCGATAAAGGTTTCAAAACCTCCAAAATCTTCCAAAAGGCTTTATTAAGACCAAGCCTTAAATAATAACTTCCTATAAAAGTAATTTTGTCGTCTTTTCTTGAGGTTGTGGGAACCTTGTTGGGTTCTGAAAAAGGTTTTGAAACCAACAAGAAGTTTTGAAATGTTTCTTCATTACCTTCGAATTTTCCAAAACTTCATGAAAGCCATGATGAAACCAAAATATATAAATTGTGTCAGCGTCAAGCTTGGTTGTGAAAACCTCATTGGGTTCTGACAAGGTTTTGAGAACCTCTTTAAAAGTCAATAAGGTTGGAAAAACTTAAGACTTACACATCAAAGATATAAAGAACTTCACATTGACAACATCGATTTAACACAGTTAGAATAACCTTGTTGAAACTCAACAATAGAAACTCATCGAAACTCGACGACCAATGATAAACTTTTTAAAAAAATTGACAGACTTGAAAAAGTGGATGAAAATTGAGGTAACACATACATTTTGGGGTTGGTTGCACTTCCAGCTCTAATTGCAAAGTTCACACATTCAGAATTAAGGGACATTAAATGTTGATCGCGACAAATAACTGAGATAGGGCAATTATTGTGTTTGCATATTTTATTTTAGTTCACACACATTCATAAATTCGTGGACATTAAATGTCGATCGTTCACCTAGTCACCACATTGTCATTGTGATATACCTTTTGGCACAATACTTGTGAAAGCTAACCTTGCAGCTTGCAATTTGTTCTTTGAACTGACATATTTGCTAATTCATTGCAAGTGCAATTTACATACATATGTCGCAAGATCTAGGGTTTGTAAATCAACCCTTGTTTTGATGTAATGTAATTCAAATATAATCATAGAGGTTGTTTGACAAGTTGTTCCAGGTTTAAATTACTTGTTTTCATTTTTCAATTTAGTGATCTATTTATTTTGTTTCAAAATATCAAAAATATTTATCAAAGTTCATGTTTCCAGAAATTATTGATCAGAACATTACATGATCAAAAGAAAAATCAATGGCTCACAATAGAATGTAAGATCCCTCCCAATTAACTACCATGTGCAATGAATAACAAGAGCTCTCCAAATCAAGTAGATTGATTTTGGCAATAAAGATGAAAAAGATTAAAATCAATACTCACTACCTGCAAGAGCATAATGATATGACAGTTGGAGATGAGTTAGGAGATTAAAATGTAATCTCATTCAATATAACATATACCATATGTGACTCAATTTGAATAGCTGAAATAACATTTTTGGTTAATTCTTGTCACCACTAAGCACGCCAAAGTTAAATAGTTAAATGTAGACTTTCTGAAGCTAACATCACATAATCCTAATTTAGCTGAATATTATCCTATAGTAGAATAACTTAAAATCTACCTGTAGCAATTTCTCAAAAGTACAAATGAAACCATTTTGAGCAACTTATGAACTCACTAAAACTATCCTCTAACATTATGAAAATTTTAAACAACCCATCGACATTCTACACCATAGCTATAAGACTAATGCATCCACCTGTAACAAGTTACAACATAGCTATAAGACTAATGCATCCACCTGTAGCAAGTTATAAAGATTCCGAATGAAACTATTTTGAAGTAAGTTAGGAACTCATTAAAACTATCTTGTAGCATTATGGAAATAATATAAAACAACTCAAACATTTTGCAACATAGCTACAAGACTAAGACTAATGACTCTTTTAGATACCGAAACCTTCAACTAACACCCCTTTCAACTACTGAAACCTTCGACTAGCACCTCTTGAGAAGCAAGATGACAAAAATACGAAGCATCAAAAGATACCATAAATGGAAATAAAACTAAAAAATGAACCCTGAAATATTTTTGGTTATACAAATTGCCTGTAAGCCCAGATTCTCTACAAACCATGCTTGTGAACACCACCAAAAAAATTTCCCGGTCCAACGCCATTCATCTCTAAAAAGTCATAATTAGTTGCATATGTGCATAAATCATACTAAATTAATTTTATATCTATGTTTTGCAATTGAGATAGCTTTTAATTTTATGATTAGAATAATTATTAATTAGTTTACTTCTTTTGAACAAGTCTATATAAAATCAAAAATCACAAAATATGAAAAAGTGTTCAAACAGAAACATTTTAAACAACTCCTATAACATCACAAAATATGAAAAAGTGTTCAACCAGAAACATTTTAAACAAATCAACTCTTAGGTAAAAAAAGATGTTTCAACTTTTAATTATTCTTAGTATGTTTATTTGTTTAGTTGTCTTTTATTATTTGTGGGTTTCATTTGTTGAAGATAACTCAAGACAAAGTAAAAAATAGAAAGTTGCTATTACAAATGGAGTTGTGTATTAAGGTGTTTTCTATTTTATGTTGAGTTTGCATAAAATGTGAGTGCTTTGGAGGTGCAGTTATATTCTGGTAGGTGCAGGTTTTACATGTACAGGTTTTGTGACAACTAGCAATTGCAATATTGCATGTGTTAACATGTGAAAACTTATCGTTAAGCATATGCAGTGGCTTTGACACTTTCCATATCGCATCTTCAGTCTTGAATAATGGTTTTAGAAATGTCTAATTAATGCATTGTAAGTTCTTATATATTGTGCATTTGTATTTTGGAGTGTATATTGTTGTTTGTTGAAATGCCATTATGCTACCGAAATTACTCTAGAATCAAAAAGTGTGAAAACTCCTGGAAGAACATAACTCTGCAATTATACTGTAACTTGTTTGTTGTTGCTGAATAATATAATTGAACTATGTTTTGGAGTGGGAATTTTCTTCCAAAAGAATTTTCTCCATGTAAAATTATGTGTAAAATTATGTGTTATGTTTTCATTGTTTATCAGTTTATGATATGTATATGCATCTAAATTTATAATTATTTAAGTTTTTTTAAGAAATTTTTGCAACTACTTTTTAGCTCAGATTGGTGTAGGAAGCATCTTCTCCACACTAGCACATTTCAAACATACACTTTCAGACCTAATATTCATTACTACCTATGCAAAAACCTCACAACTTCCCTGCTCGGAAAATACACGAGGTAGAGTAAGCACAAGTGAACATGCACAAGAGATTGACACGTTTTGTGTTTTATTCCACTTCAATCTGTCCTCTCATCGTTGGTCATCTATTTGGTATCGCTAGAGGCCAGCAGATCAAAAGGGTTCTTCAAGCCTAGTCGAAGGCATGGGCAACCTCCACTCAGATTATCTCTCGATCCTGGTCAGCCACATCCATCTCTTCAATGAATTCTGCCAAACCACTTTAGTCGCATTTATATCACCAATAAAATCCAACCTATCCACAACCTAACAGCTTGACTTGGCACGACCCCAAAAAGTCACGCAGACAATGCCAAGATAGGTACCACCACCACCTCCAATAAAGAATGTTAGCCCCAAACCTTACAGAAGCACATGTAGCCACAGCCATACTTCTGACGCATAAGGAATCAATTCTCTACAGCTCTCTAGCTCATTTATTACAGCTAACACATTCGACCACAAGTAGACTGTCAGGCATAGTTATGCATTCAACTAGGGAAGAATTCCATATCTCTGATATACATTTCATGTAGGCATAAGGAATGTGTTGAGAAAACAAACCCCCATCAAATAAGACGATGTAAAAAATCGTAAGCATGTGTACACATTATTATCAAATTTACTTAAAGCATGTGAACAATGCAAACCGTAATGTATTAAAAAAAAAAAATCTGCTACAGTAATGGAACAACTACTGGATTCACCAAAACAAAAGTTCTTTTGAGTGAACATAGGCAATTTGCTTGGCTGGAGATAAATAGCCAACCAAAGCTCAGGAATTGTTCCATTAAACTCTGGCTCAAATTCTCATTTAGAGATAATGCACCTAAGAGTTCAAACTCCAGTGCAGAAGGCTTGCAGGGCATTAGAAATGACAAACTACTAAGATGAGACAAAGTAACTTGCCCACAGCTAAAACCTTAATCATTGTGATTTTCACATGCTCATGATGGTCACAGATGACAGCAAGACAATTACATCAATGCAAATAAGAACATACTTAGGCAACAGGAGGCCTTAGCACATGATCCTGAGATATATCAACTGCAGCTGGAGGCATCCATTGCCACATTGCCAGTCCAGGATAACCAGGAATTGGGACAGTCTTGTTCTTTGTTGCTTGACATTGAGCTGCAAATGCATGAATCGCGGCTGGATGTGGCATGAACCCTGGAGGCATTGCCATCATAGCCTTTATTTGTTGTTCCAAAATTTCCTTTTCTGCTTTCAATCTTGTCTTTTCATCACGTATCTCATTTTTCTCTATCTGCAGAATAAAATAATTCAGGCTAATAAAATTTAAGTTTAGTTGAATGAATCAACAAAGCTCACACCCATAAGAGCTACTGGTTTGTAGTGCATCTATAAGCCTTCCAGCCTACAATCATGAAATAGAGAGCTATAGAGAAGAATAACCATTTTACTGCTAAGTTGGGAATCCTGGTAAAGAAACTTAAAAATAGCTTGCCTTTGTTTCTTTAATAGCTTGCCGAAGTTGTTCATTTGATTTTTTAATTTTGCAGGCCTCATCTCGTAGTTGATTCACAGCAGAGATGGCATCACATAAGATTGTAGATTTATCTGTCTTTGGAGGACAGTCCGGTTCCAATAAAGCACTTAGCTCCATGAACCTGCAGTAACCGGCAACCAGACAGAAGTAACAAAGTTCACTGATCAATGGTTTCCATGAAAAAAATTAGATTGGAGATGCATAAAAATTTGGAGGATGTTCTACACACAAACAAGAAATCATAAATGTCTATGATTAAAGTGAATCTGTAAAAGTTCAAAAACCATGACTTGTAAATAGACAAAAGAAAACCTGTCATTTAACCTATCCCTTCTCATCTTTTCTCGGCAAGCTTTCATGCCAGGTTTGCTACAAGATTCATCTCGTGACCTGCCGAAAGCAAAATGTCACAACTATTTTCTATCTGCAGAATAGTTAATGCTACATTTCATGCCATCCATAATTCTAAATTATATCTCAAACATAAAACATCCAACATAAAACCATTTACTGTCACTTCTTTTAATTGTAACACATGTTTCCAATCACATCAGCATTGGAGCTTTATGTAAAAACAGAAATTCTTTCTGCATTTAGAGTTCCACGCAAAAATAAAAATTACTAATGAGTCAATACATGTCATCAGTATGGTCACTTTTATTAAGAACTTTGAATTTATTAAAGATTGGCACTGCATCTTCAGTCTCAAGAACAAAAACACAGATACAGTGCTAATTTAGAACTCAATACATACAGGTAAAATAACAAAAACCTGACAGGACTCTGGTTCAGAAATGTTCTGCAACTAAATAAATAAAAAAAAGATATTCTTGCCTAATCATAACAAGCAATTGCACCTTGGTGTGCAATGGGTACGCTGTAATGTTCCCTTTTTAGCATGGTCATGTTTGCCGATGGTTTAGCCTATCACTGACTCTCATAGGCTAATACGAGATGATTAGAGGGTAGGGGCCCGTTTGCTATACTTACTATTTATAGTAAGCCTAAGTTTGGTTAAGAGGGACCCTTACTATTTTTAGTAAGGCACTTGGTTGTATTGAGCTTTGCAGAATTGACCCCTGTTTCAGACGGTATGATGAAATATTAAATATTAAAAAAGATATTAATGTTTTATTGGCTCGAATAATATTTAAATAATTAAAGGTGTTATTATATAAAGTTATAACTTAACTTTATAATGAAGGGTCAAGACATCATTAAAAGGGGGCCAATTATTGAATTAAGTTTGGGGCGCCTATTCCAAGGTATTAAAAGGTGAAATATTAAATGATGCATATGTAATAACATTTAATTATTATTAAATGTGCTTTTTGGAGGGAAATCAACTTCTTCATGAAGTTATATATTTTAAGCCTTGGGAATTGAGCATTCATTCGATTGGACATTTATTTTGTGAATTGTGTCTGTGAGAGGAAGCCAAGGGTTTCTGTCTTTCATGCCATTGGAGAACGATAAACTCTTCAGTGTTGCAGACATTTGAGGTGGTGAAATATCCATTGAATTTGGCATTCAAGGGAACTTCATATAGAGGTTCTATTTGTGCTTAAAGGTGAAAATTTTATCTGGGGTTTGAACTTTGAAGATTATTGAAAGACTATCAAGTGTAGACCCAAAGATTCATCATTGGCAGCCATTAGTGATCAGATTTCAAGCTTTGCGTTGGCTGCTACAGTGACACGTGAACAGTACCCATGCTACAGTGATTCGCTACAATGATTGCTACAGTGAAGTGCTTGGTTGGTGTTGTTTCATCAACATTTTTAGAAGGTTTCTATTGCTGTGATCATTTCCAGAATTTGCCAGTATGCTGATATGAAGTTTGCTGAGAAACATTTTCCAGATTGTTGGTTACACTTCCAAAATTTGCTGTGATACAGTTTCAGACCTGCAATGATAGATATTGATTTCCGGGTATGCAATTTGATTGTAAGAGTTTTGAAATAAAAAGGGTATGAACATATCTTGCTGCAATTCAGCTAGTAGTTGCATTATTTATGGTGGAATAATATCATATTAGCAATTAGGGGTTTAATACTGTTTGCATCAATCTGATATAATTTACATCAGACCTGATATAATTGTGATCAGACTTGCTATAGGCTGAATAATGGCTTAAATTGGTGTTGGTTTATCTATTTTAATGAATGCAAAGTTGTTTGTTCTATTTTCAATCAATTGGTATATGTAATTGCATAGCAAACAACACAAATCCAAACAAAACAAACACATATACCAGCAAAACAAACAAAAATCAGAACTCAAACATTGCATGCCAACTATTTGACGGAATGTAAGAAGGCCAAATCTGAGTTTCTGGAGTAGAGCTGGTTAGAGTTCTTACATACGCCGAAGAGGTGTGGAAGGTTAAATATGGAAAAAATTGGTTTTTTTGGCATAAATTTCTGTGATACATGAGATGTACTTCTAGTGATTAAAAAAAAGAAAGATCAAGACACCCATGCAACAATCAATGTGATGATTGAAGTTTCAAGCCCTGGTGGTCCTCCCAACATTTCCTGGCCACCATTCCAATGGATTTTCCAAGCGTGAAAGGTGCAGATTCAAAGCAGAGATCTTGGAGTTCATTCTCTTAAATTAGATAATTGTGTGTCTAATTTCCAAGAAAAAATAATATATACAAAGAACAGAATATTTTAAATGAACGGTGGGTATAGAAAAAGAATAAAGAATTGCAGTTTTCCCAGCAATGTAAAACCTACCATGCTCTTCAAACATTTATCCCAGCATATCTCATCAGTCAATGAGAATTTGGAATTCCCACCAATATTCCATCCATTCGCTGGAGAAAAATCCCTCTTTGATTCTACTTCAGTAAAAGAAGATCAATGTCCTTTGCAGCCTCGCATGGTGGAACAAAATCCTCTAAATTTGGAGAGTGGTTGCTCTCAATATCTTGAAGAAAAGAATCCAATAGCGTCCAATCTGGCTCCTCTATAATTTGTTGGTTGTCTATACACAATAGCGATTCCAAACCATTATAGGTGGCGGCACAGTCCAGTGTCTCTGGAATCGCAGTCAAGGAAAATTTGGCCACAACTGTGTGGGAGATAGTGAACAGGCGGATGGAATTTCTGGCAGAGTGTCGGGGAAAATTAAACCTGGCTTTACATCCTCTAAGGCAATACAAATAGTGCAATTAAAATGAATTCAAAAGAACAGAACTCCAACTACCTATTGCAATATATTCGATGGGAAACCCAGCAGCAGCCAAAATCAACTGTGCTGACGACCATTCCTACCTACTACAAATTTCAGAATTAAATGCAGGCAAAATTCGATCAACAGTTGGTGATCACCCAACCTTCTTGCAGGCCGTCTCACTGCATTTGGGCCCTTGGTAGACAAAATGAGCTTGGAAAGCTCATATAGGACACGCCTTCGGCGTAAAAATTGTGGGGTGGGCTTTTTCAACAATTGACATATGTAAATAACATTGTAAATTACTGTTAAACAAAATTTGTTGAATGGCGACGATGAATACACAAACCCTAGCGGCAGCAAGTGCAAGATCTTATTCCAGAAATGGGGATTCCAACTCAGATGATGCAGACGATGATGAATCTAATGCTGCCTTCTCTGAAATGTTTGAGCTTACAAATGGGTTGAAACGAAGAATCCATTTTTCCTGCTCATAAACAATTTGCTGCTAGCTCGCTGATGGCGAATGTACAAACCCTAGTGGCGAGTGCAAATTCCT
>VDFB02058242.1:13001920-13093066 GCA_007258455.2 Sequoia sempervirens | reverse complement strand
GGATCGTTCATTTTAGGTTCTTGTCATTGATTTATCTCATTCGTCCGTTCGAAATGGCCTTTTCTATAAAATGCCATCTTCTTCTCATTTTTGAGGACACACACATTTGGCGTAATTACTATAGGCATTTATTTATTTACTCTCATGTTCATGGTCATAGGCAATCTTAGTATTTCAATTTTGGCATCATTTTAGACATAGGCATTGGTTTGTAGACATAGTCATTTAGGCATATCAAATCCTTCAAATCTTGTTGTAGGGCTTAGGCATTTTAGATTGCTCGATTGACGAATCTGAGGGCAACATTATCCAGCAAGCAAGAAGGTATTACGAAAGGGAATCATGGAGGTATCAACAATCAGGTATAATTGTTCTTTCGTCTACTTCCTTTGTGTTTCGTAAAATCTTTGGGTTTCATTTATTGTTTATTGTTTATTGCTAACTCTCCAAATCTGAAGAAATCCCTTGATTACAATCATTCTTACCTAAAATGGATCATCCATATCGTCGACAAAAAACACATTTCAATGGTCAAGAAGAGAATCGTGAAGCGCCATTTCTAATAATAGGTGATTACATTGTTGAGAATGGAAAAAAAAGAATGTCATTAATTGAAAATGATGGGATTGCTGGCAGTAGATATGATCCATGTAATGAAAGTAGTTTAAAACGGTGTTGCATATTATATAAGTTGTCATACTTTAAGGATATAGCCTTTAGGCATACTGTTGACTTTATGCATATTGAGAAAAATATAGCTTATGCTATTATAGAAACTCTTTTTGGTGCTTTTGATACTATTTCATCATGTGAAGACTTTCGAGAAATAAAGATTCATCGAAATATTTGGTTGAAAAATATGATAATGAAAAATATAGAAAACCTAGTTCTCCTTATGTCTGGACAAAGGAAAAATGTGCACAATTCTTACAGTTGATGTCTCATACTCGCTTTCCCACTGGATATGTAAGTAGTAGCATTAGAAGCCAAACTGACATTAATAGCTTAAGAGGCCTCAAGACCCATGACTATCATGTCATAATTGAGAATATTTTACCTATTGTGGTAAATATATCAAGTTTGGCAAAGGGGCCAAGATTGGAAATTATAAGGTTGGGCCTAATATTAAAGAGAATGAGTTTACATGTATTAGATCCTTCAAACTTTGGTAGTTTGAGGGAGAGGTTGTTGAAGTACTTTGTCTATTGGAATGAGAATTTCCACCAACAATATTTAACATTTCTATGCATCTTTGGATACATCTAGAATATGAGCTAGAGCATTGTGGCCTAGTAAGAATGAGATGGATGTATCCTATAGAATGATATATGAAGATTTTGAAAAAAATTGTCCGTACTAGGGAAAAACCAGAAGGAAGCATGTCTGAGGGATATTCAATGCAAGAGGCCATGGGATTTTGCACAAAATATATGAAGGATTTTAAAATTTTCAATAGACATGTATGGGATGATGACGAAGATGAGAGAGTTGCAGGTGAAGTATTAGAAGGAAATGGATGTCTCTTCAAGTTATCATATCAAGAAATAAGTGCAATACATGCCTTTATTCTTCAAAAAAAATCTTTGTTCAATAAGTGGCATAGGTAAAAAAAAATTACACAATAATTTATTTACTCAATTGCATTTACACATTTATATCTTACTATTGTACGTCATTATTCTATGTAGAAAATATGAAGAAGAGAATCAAACTTGGATGCAACATTGATCTCAAAAGCACAAACGTCATGATTTGATTAGAGGTGATTCTTTTCCAAAATTTGAAGAATGGATTGCTAATGCAATCAATGATGCAAAAGAAGAAGGTCAAGATATAACAACAGAGGAAAGTGAGCTTTCACGACCTCCACATTTATGGGCTATACGTTTTAGTTGAATGTGGGCCTATGGTAGTCATTTAAGAGTGGAAGAAAAAGATAAAGGAAAAATAAATTGTGATTGTGTTGTTAGTGTTGAATTTCTTCATGAAATTGAGAAGAAATTTTATGTTGGATTCATCCAAGAAATTATTCAAGTGTATTTTGGTGAAAATAGTCCTATATTATTAAAATTTAAGTGGATCCGACCATTTACAGTACAATTTGATGAGTATGGATTTGTACGTGCAAATACACAACAATTTTTATCAGAGGCAGATGAGCTGTATGTTTCCCCTCTTAAAATTAACCAATCATTTCTAATTGATGATGTAAGAATCCCAGGTTGGTCATATGTCATTCAAACAGAGTCTCGTTCGAGATGAAAATTCATGGAAGTTGTTGATGTAATTCCTGATGGGCAATATGTTAATTTACAAGAACAATTTGAAGAAGTGGATGAAGAAAATGGGGGACTGTTTGAAGAAGAGATTTTGATTACCAATGAAGAAATTGGGAGAGAGAATGTATTGCATGTCACAAATGAGGATGAGGAAGAAAATCAAGTAGATGCAGAAACAAGTGATCAGGATTCTGATCTTATTGGAAATATAGATGATTATTGATGAGCCCCATTGTATGACCTTTTATGCAAGAATTTTATGTTGTTTTAAGACTTTTTTATGTTTTAAGGACACAAACCTTCAGACTAATACCTATTTCAAAGATTTAATGTTGAACAAAGTTGCTATATGAATGCAATATGAATATGTTTTCATTTAAAATGAGGATGCAATATGAATATGTTTTTCATATATGAATGCAATATGAATATGTTTTCATATATAAATGAGGATGCAATATGAATATGAATATGAATGCAATATGAATATGTATACCATCATTGCTTTACTTTGACAATGATATCTTCTTGATAGCTCCTCTGAACTATTTACTGCTTTTATATATGTTCTTTATCACTGTCATTTTTCTAGCATCCTTTATAAAAGCCATCATTGAAGCATTGTTAAAAATTGTTTCTATGTTTTCTTTTACACTTTTTTACTAAAATAGAATTGCCTTCCCTACATATGGCATTATCTTTAGCCCTATTGTTTAATATTATTGTATACCATTTCCTTGTGAACTGCTTTGGCATTGACTGCTCACTGCCATGAAAGCATTTATCGTTGTTGTCTTCATTTCTTGGATCTTTCACCCACTATGGAACTCATTTCCTCACTGATATGGTCTTTTGTTCTCTATTCCTTCATTGTTTATAGTAGCAATATACAATTCTTGATGATTGATCATTATTTTTTGTCAATGCTCAAGGCATCAATACAATGATTCCCCATTGCAATAGAAGCATTTCCTAATTATATCCCCACTATTTTGGCATTACATGTTGCTCACATCCTTTGTTGTCTTCACATTCTTTTTAATAGTGATATCACTGTTATCAACATTTGTGCTTCTGACTTTATGCACTAGAAATCACTGTCTCATATGTATCTTTATATACTATAAGGTCATTGATTTTTTTTGTTTTGATCAAATGTTCTTCATTGTTTTGCATATATCTTGAAGTTCACTGCTGTTTGACTACTTAGTCCTCAAATCATGGCATTCCTTGCTTGTAACTCACTGTCCACTCCAACATATATGTTCTTTTTCATGAAATCTGCCCCTTCATGAATGTATGTGGATGTTATGAACAAATTATTACGTAACAAAACAACAAAAGTAAGAATCACCAAATACCATAGACATTTCTTAGTGATGGTTCTATCACCTAAGCAAAGCATTGGTTTAGTTGTACAAAATGGTTTCCATGCTACAAGTTCATGTCCAGTTAAAATTTGGTAATACAAATTTTTTATTGAACCATGAATGAAAACATTATTGCTAAAGATTTGATGGATTGATTCAAATACATTGCTAAGTATTTTATGCAACTGGCATTTCTGAAGGGAACCATTATTTAATATCCATTGACTAAAATACCCACAACACTAATGATTGTTGTTATTTGCAATGCTTTAGACTTCGTACATGTTTTAATGACTGTTCATTAAAAATAAGACCTCATAAACTTGTATTTATGCAATTTATGTTACGGTTAATTATCTCTATATCAAGTTGCTAATTTATACGTTATTGTTTTCTTGGACATCAGGAAATGAAGAAAAATAATTTAAGGCACAAATTAGATGATAGTGATCACAATGCTGAAATTCTAGTGACAAATTATGAGCGCTTTCGTGAAGAGTGTGTGGCTAAGAATAATGAATATTTATCGCATCTTGGTTTGACAAACATGCAAGTTGTATATCCACTAAGTAGGATATTATTTGTTTAATACTGTTTAATGAAATTTTATAGGCAAGAGCTTTATGTATATAAGACATGATATGATATATATATTTTTTTGTTTTATAGGCAAGAAAAAGAGTGCAGAGAAAATGTAGAGAAAAAACAAAAAGAAAGTAAAGATATAGTGCTGCCAGCTCGTAGAAGCCAACGCTTTTGTGATTCAACAAATGTAGTTGTTGAAAAAAATAGTTGTGATGAAGTGAAATTTGCAGAGACCAATATTGATCTACCTACTCATGCCACACGTGATGTGGCCAAGGAGCATGAAGTTCAGGTTAATGAAAGTCATGAAGAGAGTTCGCTTGCATTTGATGTGCTTAAGAGTGCACCTGTCACATCTACAACTTTTGATGGAATTAGTGGATCAACTAGATATATTTGTAGTGGCTCAATAGAAGAAGTGTCCGTTTATGTTAAAAGACAAAGATCGAGTCAAGATTTATACAAATCTAAAGAGAGGAATGAAAAAGAAAGAATATTAGAAGGGAAGAAGCCATTATTGGTTGAGGTATCAAGGGATGGTGAACCCATTGGGAAAAATGATGCAAGGTGGGTCTCCGATTTGGGCATAAGATGTAGGGCCCATTTGGATATCTACAAATAAAATTTTGCAGAGCATGATCTATGAAATGTGGAATATGTTATACAAAAAATGGAAAATGCCTTTAACATTGTTGGTGGAAAAATCTCTAGAAAATATTACAAGCACAAGATGAGACTTCTGATGAACAGTTTTAGATACAATTGTAGAAAAAAAATCATGGAGGGAAAAGAGACATTAGACTCCACTCTATCTCCCAAATAGTGTGAGACATTGAAAGAAAGTATGCATTCCAAAGAATATTTGACAAAGAGTAACAGAGGCAAGAGAGCAAGAGATAATGTAAGGACTGGATATACATTTGGCCGAGGCGAGCTGCAGGCCAAAATGGACAAATGTCCATAGTAAGTGTATGGATTTTTGGTTCAATTTACATTGTGTTATTTATTTAAAATTTTTATTGAACTAACTATATGTTGAAATTGGCATTTTATTTTAGGTGGAAAACAATAATAGAGAAACAAGTGTAGAAGATGTTGTCAATTATATGATAGCACTAGATTGTACTAAATCTAATACTAGTACGAAGAGGAAATCTAGTTTTTCAACAAAGATGTCACAACCATCTATTGAACGCCCAATAAGAGCCTCTCCAAATCATGTCAACTCAAATGAAGAGTACCAACATATAATGAGTTGCTTACATGGTCTCACTGAGAAAGTTTCGTAGTTGGTTGCCTTTGTTAAGCCTATAGTTTCTGCATGGAATGACCATAATTCCACGGGTTCAAATCAGGTAAGAGGCTATCCCTCAATATTTTGATTCTCAACTATATCATCTTTATATTGTATTCTAAATATGTCTACAAATTTCATAAATGTTTTCCACAACATGCCTTTATAAAATTACTCTCATGATCTCCAAGCAAAGTATTACGATCATATATAGAACAATGAATCTATGAAATTTTGCCTTTTGTTTCATTGAAATCCATTGTGATTGTCTTAAATGTTGTGACTGTGAGTTTTATGAAAAAATAACTATGAGATCAATGAATGATTTGTTAGATCTCAGAAGTGCAGGTTTTTAAACCATAAGGGGGTGCCAATCCCTTAATACACCTTTGGCCCACAAACAAGGTAAACAAGATTGATTCCCTCGATAAATATTAATTCCTGATAATCCATGGTTATATCAGGCCATTGAGGGAATGCAAACATTCGTTCCATCAATGTTCATGTGTTAAAATGATGTGCTTGCTTTTGTTGACTCTATCGGTCTATCGGGGAGGACACCTTAGGAGTTAGCTCAATAGGGTATTGTTACACCAATACTAGGTTATTAACTGCTTTCATCAGGCCATTAATGAGGCTATGATGGGGGTTCCACTGATGAGGCATTGTTAGGCCGATAGTGCTAATTTTTATTTAGGAATGGGGAAAGATTATGGAGTCTCAAACTCATTTATGGGTGCGACAATTTGGCAATGTGGGCCACAAAAGCATAAATTTGCAAAAAATCCCAATTAATCCTAATTTTTTTAAAAATTGTAGGCTAGACAATTTTTTCCCCGATTTTTTGAAAAACTCTTTTGACCTTTTGGTAAATAATTTTTTCCCATTTCAAACAGCAAAATTGCCAAAAAAATGCATTTATAACTTGCAAAAAATGTAGATAAAATCCGTTGATTTTCACTTGAAAATAAACCATGAGACCATAGCTTGTTGCTTACTATTGTCTTTGATATATTTTTCAAGCATCCATATCTTGTTTGAAATAACTTGTTTTAGGCTTTTAGCCATAGCAACAAGCTAGTGAACTGTTTGATAAAAAGCTTTGGTAGACATGTATGAAAATGTGGTAGCATAGAAAAAGCAGTTGACTATTTTAAAAAAAGCCTCAAAGAAATGTGGTCTCATGGTGATGGAATGGCGCGACAAATTCCATGACAAGAAAATTGCCACAAATTATCCATAGCATTCCATCCCACCATTGAGGCGCATTTCTTATGACCTCCCAGTCAGATCCATATATCTATATATTAATATCTTTGATAGATTTTTCCAGAAGAGCATCCATGAAAACTGTTTGGGCTTTTGTTTTAGGATTTTAGCCATAGAAACCAAGGTGAAAATTTTACATTTGATAAAATGCTTTTGAGTAAACAATAATATGAAAATGTGTTAGCATAGACAAAATGATTAATTTGTTTGAAAAAAAAATGCCTCAAAGGGAAATGTGGTCTCATGGTGATGGAATGCCGGAAAATAAATTTTCTTGTCATAGCATTCCATCAACAGGACCACATTCTTTGAGGACTTTATTGGAAACAGATTCATTTCTTATCTATACTATTGCCTTACTATTATGCTTTGATAGATTTTTCTGAAGCATCCATAGCTTGTTTAGAAAGCACTTGTTTTAGACTTTTAATACATAATAGCTCAGAGCAATGGACTATTGTCGATGCTTTGATGAACATATATAAGAAAAATGTGTTACAGCATAGACAAAGGTAGTGAAACTCTTTAAAAAAAAATGCCTCAAAGAGAAAGTAAGAAATTATCATGGTGATGGAATACATGACAATTAAAGTGCATTTGATTGTCTTCCCATCTATGTCTCATTCTTCAGAACCCTCAAGGATTCCTTGCCCCTATCTTCAGCCTTCTATATGCTTTTGATAGATTTTTCCATATAGCTTGTTTGAAAGCATTTTTAGGTTTTTAGCCATAGCAACAAGGCGATGGGGAAGGTTGTTTGAAAAAATGCTTTGAAGTGAACATGTATAGAAAATGTAGTAGCATAGACAAGGAAGTGAATTGTTTGAAAAATTGCCTCAAAGAAATGTGGTCTCATAGAATGCCATGACAAGCAAATGCAATTGGAAGCTGCCCCTGGTTATTAGTTATACAATGTGAAGTAATTGCATAACTCCTTAGGTTGACTTTGTAAAAACTATATTGTAATTGAAAATTTGTCATCTATCAGCATCTTATTAGTTATGCAATGTGAAGTAATGCTTTGAGTGTGAAGTTATTAGTTATTATTTGCAGTTATGGGCTTTTGTACTTTCCCGTACAGGGTTTGCTTGTTCTATTTTGCATTGAATTAGGTGGTTGGGTGAGTTAACTTCAATTTTTTTCTGATTTGGTTGATTCTTGAAGAGTTTTGTGCATTTTGTAGTCAAATTGCTGAAATGGGTCTGTAAAGACAGAGTTGAGGCTTTTTGAGTCTACAAAAATGGATTTTCACCCATTCCACCTATTGTAATCACTTTAACTTAGTGGAATGGGTGGGTAGCAAGTAGGAATAAGGTTTCCAAGTGGTTTTAGTGGTGAGGGAGTTCATTTGAGGCTTTGGGCATGATGCCATAGAGGTGAAAAAGTGTGGTTTTGAGTGAAATTAAGAGGTTTGAGTATGGTAATGGTTGTGAAACTTGGGGGAAATTTTTTTTGATGTTAGAATAAGTTTGTGCAGGATTTATTAGAGGTTTTTATATAATTTTCTAATGGTAATCACTACATGCAGAGGGATTTTATCAAAGCAACATGAAAACAAGAACGCCTTGATGTCAATCATAGTTGTGTTGAAGTTGAGGTAATATAATAGTTGTTGTGGACAAAAAATTATAGCTTTTGCATTCTTTACTTGACTTACATTAACTTTGCATGATGATTAAACCACATGCAGGGAAATTATATGAAAGCCTAACAAAAAGGAAAAGACCCTGTCAATAGAGCTCTCGGAAAAGCTACACAACTTCAGGACAATGTTGACAATGATTATGTTGAATTCGAGGAGTATGTGCATGATATTGATAGTACTAGTGGTACTGAACTTGAGGTGAGTGCTATGAAACATTACTTTTCCTTGATTCTGAAACCCTTCATGTATTAATGACTATTATGATCCCAAATAGTGAGCAAGCTTATAGAATAGTGAATAAACAACTAAAACATTGAATGTAACCCGTAGAACAATCATTGTACCTACTTTGTAACTTTTCAGTGGGGATTGCTGGAAATTCAATACTTTATGATGCTTGACTGTGTTTTAGGGCATTGCAATTGACCTTGTCAATATCTTGAACTTAGCGTGCTGCTTCTTTCGTTGAATGATACCTGTTGTTCTTTCCTTCATGGATTTGCTGTTAACTCTTCATTATGGCTGTTATTAAAAAAAAGTTTCTTTTGATATTCTTGCCGCTTACTCTTAATGTCTTCTTATTGTTTAGTAATGATATTTGCTGCTCGATCCATTAAACTCGTTGTTACAACCATAAAACTTGTTGTCCTTGCACTAAAATCACTTCCACAACCATGAAACTCACTACTACAAATACTTGTTCATTGGATATCATTACTTCTTTTTGCACACTCTTACACTATTTTCTAACAGTGAAAGGCTCTTTCTCTATTATTTATGTGACCTCTACATCTAACCTTATTTGTTACTCCTTTACTACTGCTATGAAAGCCACAAAGAAAGATTGCATTGTTTCCTCAATGACTGCTCTTAATGGTTGTCACATGTTTCCTTGATACATTTTGTTCTTTGTTCTTCTTTTATATGTCATCATTGACAGGGTTATGTTGATTGCATGGGGTTATGTTCAGAGCTTTAATTGCACTGTTTTTGTACATCCCAATGTATTTCAACTTCATCTTGCAACATTAATAGTAGTAGTGCTCTCATATTGCATTCTTTGTTTTTGTGCATTATCTACCTTTTTTATGTGTAACGGTTTTGTCATAACCTTATGTGTCTGGTATGTGTGCATGGTAATGTAGTGTTTATATTTGTGGCCTTTGTATCTAATTAGCATGAAGCTAATAGTAACATTGTAAGCACTGTTATGAGTGTTATTTTTTTAGTAAATTAGATTGATCATTGCAATTATTTTTGAAAATTTCCTTTTGCAATTATTTTAACACACACATGCAAGTACCACTTAAGTAAGTAATGGTTGTTTTATTAAGTAAACAAGGGTAATCATTACCTATGTAATATAATGTGTTTTTTTTTTGCAGAAATGTATTGATAAACTCAAAGAAGGGGATAAATTTAGGGTGTTGGATTAGTTTGATGGTGATGCTGTGGGCATTGGGTGGATTCACTCCCTATCTATTGTACATGGAGTCAACTTGAAAGGAACAAGAGATGCAAATGTAAACATTTTAAAGGTCACAAGTAACATACCCCTTGTTTATGAAGACAAAATGGATGGAGTTGTTCATTTGAAAGAGAAAGAGGGAACCTTCACACGGTGACCACTAAAATATTTGCAAAAAATGACATAGTTGAACATGTTTATCATGTACTAGTTAATGTTAGACATCTTGGCTCACCGCTTTATGCATTATTTTGAATGTGTTGTTTAGGGATCTTAATTATCATGGTGTATTTGAAAGTTGGAAACTCTTAGACAACTTTGACATTTTTCATTATTTACATATATACTCTTAAACAACTTTGACATCTTGTAACTGCTGACTTTCTCTTTGTGCATATTTGTCCTTGATGTCAAAACTGATAATATGGCACTTTGGTATTATGACTCATGGAATTTTGGCATTGACATTGTGATACTTGATTTAGGCTTGGCTTACTCTTGGTCTATTCCTATTTTTGCATTCAGTACCTTGGCTATGGACATTATTATGGTTTTGGTTTACATTCAAATTTGTTATATCTTGTGGTACTAATCCAGCTGAGCTTCATGGGCAAATAAAGGTGATTGCTTTGTTACATCACTACTCAAATTGAAGATAATATGGTTTTGGTTCTATGGCATTTGGCTTTAGTTCACATGAGGTATATTTCTTTCTCACAGGGCTCTTTCAAGCTATATTTCATGCTATATCTAGTATTGATACATAATCATATTTGTATTTATGAGTTGGCTATTGTATATAGCTTCATAAGATTTTCATTACATGGAAGTTCATTTTGAATCAAAATAATACATATATATATATTGCATCTATTTACAAAGGACAATAAGCAATGGTATTGCTTGGACTTACCATATCACTTCATACAAAGTCTATTTCGACATACACTTGGGCCTTCACATTTTACATGGGTTCAATATTATATCGGGTTCTTGCATTTTTCACAAGGTGGAGTCTTTAATGTTTGTGATACACAACTTACATTGTGTTTGAGCCTTTATACACATACTATTTAAAATGCTAACATTTAGCATTATGGACAGATTATAGTTAATTTATCTGGCTCTATTGTTATCAAGTGCATATTTTACTTAATATTTTTTAGCCAACCATTTTGCATTGTATCAAGCTCCACTTAATGTTTGGCATCGACAATTGCTATACATTTTCAATGGTATCGGGTTTTACATGAACTTTGGCAACAATATAGTCAATGTGTGACTTGGACAGTCGAATGTTAGAATGATGATTTCCTTGGAAATACATGTGGGCATTGATTTGGCACTTGATTATAGCATTATGATGTCAATGTTTGATGAAACTCAAAATGATTATAATTTGGTTTGTGGATTCCAAATGATTATTGTTTTTTGTTGAGTACTTGATGGTAAAGGAAAATAGGGAAAATTCATTGTTATGTTTTTCATTTCACATTGCAAGCCTAAACCCTAGTTGCGCCGCCATGAAGAGATTACAATTACAGCTTGAGAGTGTTCTAGTTGGTATTCTGTCTTGGCTTTTAGATATGTTAGATTATGAAGAGTGGCAAGTTGGTTGGTGGAATCTCCACGAGCTGGAAGCAGAGGTAATAGAGAATTTTATGGGATTTTTTTTGTAGTTTGAAATGCCATAACAAAGGTAATATCTGAACATTCTTCTTGTTTTTTCAAAGTGAAAAAGGTGAAAAATGTAATCTTTTGGTTGTTAGAAAATATTTCGAATCTTGTTCTTTGAATTTCTTTTTGAAACAAATATTAAGGAAATGACTATGGAAATAATTGACAGTTTGTTTAAACTGTATATTTTAGTTACATTTTAGAAACCCTAACTCGAGGGTCTGGTTCTTGACTCAAGGTCTCACATTTTGGTACAAGGGTTTCAGTTTTTTTGTTGTATAAAAAGAATGGAAATAAGCCATTATTCTGTTGAGAGGTTTTGAAAATAATATTTTTTGAAAAAGAGAAAATAGTGATGAGAGTTTATAAGACCAAACATAGTATTGTCGAAAAGAGAATGAGGGGTTATTACAATGATATCTTTGTATTTTGAAAAATTGAAAAAGAGAGTTTAAAGTGTATATATCTCTGATCCTTATTACAGAGATTGCATATTTCAGTGAGAATATATTGGTATTGTTTCATTCAGTACAGATTATAATGTGCATTATTGTATATCTTTTATATGTACTCTGTTGAGATTTTGTAATTGAAAAATAATGCAGTTATAAGGTCCTAACATTTTGCATGGTGTTTGAGAAACTTTGTAAAAGAGTTTGTGCTCCTAATGAAGTTGGTGCTTCAGAATTTAGGTGGAGTTGGTTCTCTTGTATTGTTATAGAGTTTGTGCTCCTATGATGTTGGTGCTTCAAAAACTTGTTACAGATTTGGTGCTCTTTGATTAATGAAAATGAATTTTTAGCGAGTGGTTTTTGAATACCCCATGAGGGTTTTTCCACTCAAGAAATATTTGTGTTATGTGTTATCATTTGTCTCTCTCATTGTGTTTCATATTGTTGTAAGTCAATGCTCTGATACTTTAAAATGTTCAAGTTGGTCATGCAAATTTAATGTGTGTAAATTTGATGCAAAAAGTCTTTCATAGAGCAAATTGAAATCGACTTTTTGTTCTCCATATGTGCATGTTTTCAAAGTTATATTTTGTGAAGCCTTTAAGTTCTATTTTGAAATCACAAGAAGATTGTTCATAAAGTTCAATTGAACATATCATATAGTGCTTTTAATAAGTGTTACATGTGAAATCAAGGTTCAAGTTTCACTTTCACAAACAAAGTTGCATTGAGCTAAGATTCAAACAAAATCTGTCATATTGTGTTAAAGGTTAAAGTTTAATTTGTGCTTTAAAAGTTAAAATTTTTATGACTCTGATTCACCCCCCCTCTTAGAGTGAATCCAATTCCAACAAGTGGTATCAAAGCGTAGGGTCCTGCATTGGGTTTAACCACCTAGGATTGATTTTGGTATTGGAAGTCTGTTTGATTGAAGAATTTTTGGTGTTGTAGTGTTGTGTCTGATATGGAAAAAGGTAGAAGAAATAAGGGAAAAAGGTCACAACAAAACAGTTATAACCAAGCTTTTTCTGAACCTAGTGTAATAAGTGATGAAGAAGTGATCATCAACAACAACTCAGAAATGATACAACATTCTATGCATAGAATACCTCAGTTTGAAGGTACCAACTTTAGTCAGTGGAAATGTCGAATGGAAACTTATTTTTCCTCCTTAGGGTTTGATGTGTGGGCAGCAATAGAAAGAGGTTGCACTATATCTGTAACATCTCCTTTCACACTTGAGGAAAAGATAGTTCTTGAATCCAATGCTAGGGCTTTAGATGCTATTTTCAATAGTCTGCCAAATGACACTGTTGCTAAGGTTATGCGTTATAGAGATGCAAAGGAAGTTTGGGACAAATTGATTGAAATTCATTAGGATGGTGAGTTGCAAGAAGATATATCTTTGAAAACTCAAGCAAGTTGTGATTCATTTGTAAGTGGTGATTGTGAAAATCCTCATAGTTCTGAAGAAAATCAGTTTGAGTCTAAATCTATAGGGATTACAGATGAACATTCAAATGGTCAAGAAACTAATGAAGTAGATCAATTTTTGGATGAAATAAATTCTAAAAAGGAATTTGATGAGCAAGAAAGTGAGGTTGATTTGGAAGGTGAACTCCTATGTGCTTTAGATACAATTAAACAACTTAGAAGAGAGAACCTGATTTTAAAGAGGAAAATTCAACAAGAAAATGATACCAAAGATAAGGTATGTTCTAATCTTATAGAAGCAAAGATACAAGTTGAAGAAGCTAGAAAGATTGAGGAAGAAGTTAGAAACCAACTTAAGGAAAAAGAACAGAGTATTGAAAAAATTGAGTGTCAAGTGGTCTTACTGAGGAACATTGATAAAGCATCAAAGCAGTTAAGTGATGAGAAAATTAATGAGAATGGTTCTATGTCTTTGAATAAAATTATTAGTGCACAGAAAGCTCCAAGTGACAAAAGTGGTCTAGGTTTAGAGGAAGGACAATGCTCTAAGGTTAGAAAAAAACCTAGAACAAAGGTAGACTTAAACTTTCATGCTACTGACCTTGAAACTACAGGAAACAAACAACACGAGGATATCAACAGTGGAGGAAAGAATAAAATGAACAAATTTACAAGATCTCACTTGTTTGGCAAGGTGAATTGATAAATTATAATTATTCTTTTTCAGGTTATTGTTACTCATGTTTTGAGTATGGCCACATAGCATCTGAATGTTTGTTCAAAGTGAAGAAAAGTGATAGGCAAAGAAACAATGGTAATGTCACATGCTTCAAGTGTAGTCAATCAGGTCATGTTGCAAGAAATTGTGATAAACTATCTCTAAAAGGTGACACAAGATATTATAAGTCTTTGGCTGTATGTTATAGATGTAATGGTTTTGGACATAAAGCAAAGTTTTGTAGGAGTCAATGGGAGAAAGCATCTTGAAGCAACAAAGAATTTGATAATCTGCTTAAGACAAGGAAAGAATCGTTGAGGGCCTAGAAAAGAAAGCAAAAAAAGAAAGAGGAAGAACTAAATCCTGTGCATGCTACACAAGAACCATTTCTAAGCATTTAAAAGGCAGTATGAAGACAGGGGGAGTTGATAAAGGAATTTTAAATAAACCCCTTTGATATCAAATAAAAGGTAGTTGCATTTGGTTGTTTCATAATTTATCTATCATTAGAGTGCAAGACATGGATTTGTCATTTTTTTTTTATTGTGTTTTGCATGTCTATGCTGGGAATAACAAGTGACAACAAATTGATGATGAATTTCTTAATGCTATGGTTCATATATATCATCATTATGTTAGAAGATAATTTCTCATATGATGTTGCTATAGTTGATGCTTTATGTTTCTTTGGGAGTGTCCATAGTAAAGGATACTTGTGACACAATTATACTTCTTGGCCATTTGTGGATAAATTGTCATTAACTTTGCTCTGCTGCAATACATTGATCTTAGTGATGGTATGTGTTTCTCAAGAGATACATGAGATAAAGATACTTGAGTTGTCAAGTAGTATTCATTTTTACCTTAAAAACCTTTTTAATACATGAAACCATGTCTAACAACAATTTGATACAATATAGTGCTTTGATCTATATGAATGAAGTCTCAACAATAGAGCATGATAAGAATGTGAGTTGTTTGAGGTCTAAATTGAAATAATGGTAAAGGCAGTTAGTTGAAAGATATTAACAGTAAATGTTGAGTTTTGCAGTGTTGTGGAAAACATGAACAACATACTAAGCATATGCTATATCCATACAAAAGTTAGTTTTCTAGAGTTGTGTTGTTGGTGTTGACATTGATTGTGTTGGTATAGAATATGTTATGTTCTTGAGAATAGTAAAACAACATTGATAGAAGTTTGTACATTCTTAGATGATGAAAATTTCAATATGCATCTAATGATCAAAACTTTCTCTTGACAATTGATTATTATAGAATATTGATTGTTTGGAGTTATAGTGTGACTTGAGATGCTGTATGGTTTGTGTGATACAGTTTTGGCTGCTTTGTGTCATATTGTGATGCTCGGGATGAAAGGAGCTTTAGTAGTTGTCAGAATGTTTGATCTAGTGGTGATACATGGTATTACAAAAATATTTAACAATTACCATTGTTTGAACAGACCATGACACATTTATAAATGTTCTGTATCATTTGATTAACAAATTTATGATTGACAGCGACTCTTCTTTGATAGAGCATCTACAGGATAGCAATGATATTGATCTTCTAAAGTTGGTGATACAGATCTTTGGGCAGTAAGAATTATGTTGATATCAAGCTCATTTTTCTTTGTAATCATTGCAAAGTGTTGATTAATTACTTATTGCTTGAGAAAGTTGTCAAAATTTGACTGGAATTGATACTTGCTCATGACTTATTGCATATAAAGTTCTAAGTGGTGAATAAGGAGAACTTCGAGAAAATCATTCTTGTTAAAATTGTTTTGGTAGTGATAAGGATGTTTGTTTTGATACTATGGTGATATTTGGTTGAGGAATCATATGATGGTGTGGCTTGATTCCTTTGATTTTGACATTCATAATCTTTTTATATTCTTGACTTTGGGTTTTTCAGGTTTATGATAAGGTAACAGGTACACAATGGTTTGGTATAGTCATGGCATTAGTACTCGGTATATGATGTATACCATCTATCATAAGGCTTTATTGTCTTTTGTGAAATAGCTTTACATGCTTATATCTGTGTTGTAGCTTGGTATTGTTGACATTGCTTAAGTATCGTTTCATAGTGCTATGAATAAAGATTGTTAGTGATCTTGGTTGCATTCTTTGTGATTCTTGTTTGGCTCTTAATAGATGGAAGTATTGCATGAAAATGGCTGAAGCTTAAAGGAATATTTTTGCATATCACTGATGAAACAGTTTGATATTTTTTGTATATTCTTTGGCATCAAAGAAGATGATATGTCATTGTCATGTATCTGTTATATATTTCTTGAGTGGTTATGTGCATGGCTTAGTGACATTTCAGTGCTATGGTTTAGGGGGAGCAAGACTACTTGGTGAACATTGTCTATGTAGTTGGTTACTATATTGGTTAGCTATTGTATTTCATGACATATTATAGATTTCTTCCTTTGTCCTTGTGACAAAAAGGGGGAGAAAATGATGGTTCAGTGGTTGGTTTCGATGGCTAAGTTTTTTTCCATCAAGGACAAAGGGGGAGTTTGTTGACTTTCTCTTTGTGCATATTTTTCCTTGATGTCAAAACTTATAATATGGCACTTTGGCTCAGTTTTGGCACTTTGGTATTATGACTCATGGAATTTTGGCATTGACATTGTGATACTTGATTCAGACTTGGCTTACTCTTGGTCTATTCCTATTTTGGCATTCATTACCTTGGCTATGGACATTATTATGGTTTTGGTTTACTTTCAGATTTGTTATATCTTGTGGTATTGATCAGGTTGAGCTTCATGAGAAGATAAAGGTGATTAATCTGTTACATCACTACTTAGATTGAAGATAATATGGTTTTGGTTCTATGGAATTTGGCTTCAGTTCACATGAGGTATTTCTTCTCTACTGTGGCTCTTTCTGCTTATATTTGCTATATTTGGCATTGATACAGCTAGATTTGTATTTAGATACATTTGAGGATAGTTTCACAAGATTCATTGTATGGAATTTATTTTGACCCAAAATAATACACATATGGAGCATTAAATATGTTTACAAAGGGAATAAGCAATGGTATTTTGGATCCTACCATATCACTTCATACAAAGTATTTCACATAAATTGGGCCTTCATTTTATATAAGCAATATTATATCGGGTTCTTGCATTTTTCACAAGGTGGAGTCTTTAATGTTTGTGATACACAAATTACATTGTGTTCAAGCCTTTATACTCATACTATTTAAAATTCTAACATTTAGCATTATGGACATATTATAGTTAGTTTATCCGGCTCTATTGTTATCAAGTGCATATTTTACTTAATATTTTTTAGCCAACCATTTTGCATGGTATTGGGCTCCAGTTAATGTTTGGCATCGATAGTTGATATACATTTTCAATGGTATTGGGTTTTACATGAACTTTGGCAACGATATAGTCAATGTGTGACTTGGACAATCGAATGTTAGAATGATGATTTCCTTGGCAATACATGTGGGCAGTGATTTGGCACTTGATTATAGCATAATGATGTTGGTGTTTGATGGAACTCAAAATGATTACAATTTGGTTTGTGGATTCCAAATGATTATTTTTTTTGTTGAGTACTTGATGGTAAAGGAAAATAGGGAAAATTCATTGTTATGTTTTTCATTTCACATTGCAAGCCTAAACCCTAGCTACGTTAGATTACAACTTAAAGCGGAAAAGTCACTTGATTATAGCATAATGATGTTGGTGTTTGATGGAACTCAAAATGATTACAATTTGGTTTGTGGATTCCAAATGATTATTTTTTTTGTTGAGTACTCGATGGTAAAGAAAATAGGGAAAAGTCATTGTTATGTTTTTCATTTCACATTGCAAGCCTAAACCCTAGCTACATTAGATTTCACATTACAACTTGAGAGTGTTCTAGCTGGTATTCCGGCTTGGCTTTCAATATGTTAGATTATGAAGAGTGGCAAGTTGGTTGGTGGAATCTCCACGAGCTAGAAGTGGAGGTAATAGAGAATATTATTGGATTTTGTTTGTAGTGTGAAACGCCATAACATAGGTAATATCTGAACATTCTCCTTGTTTTTTCGAAGTGAAAAAGTTGAAAAATGTAATCTTTTGGTTTTTTGAAAAGATTTTGAATCTTGTTCTTTGAATTTTTTTTTGAAACAAATATTAAGGAAATGGCTATGGAAATAATTGATAGTTTGTTTAAACTATATTTTTCAGTTACATTTTAGAAACCCTAACTCGAGGGTCTGGTTCTTGACTCGAGGTCTCACATTTTGGTACAAGGGTTTCAATTTTTGTGTTGTATAAAAAGAATAGAAATAAGCCATTATTCTATTGAGAGGTTTTGAAAAGAATATTTTTTGAAAAAGAGAAAATAGTGATGAGAGTTTATAAGACCAAACAGAGTATTGTTGAAAAGAGAATGAGGGGTTATTACAGTGATATCTAAATGTATTTTTGAAAAATTGAAAAAGAGAGTTTAAAGTGCTTTTAATAAGTGTTACATGTGAAGTCAAGGTTCAAGTTTCACTTGCACAAACAAAGTTACATTGAGGTAAGATTCAAACAAAATCTGTCATATTGTGTTAAAGGTTAAAAAGTTTAATTTGTGCTTTAAGAGTTAAAATTTGTATCACTCTGATTCACCCCCCTCTCAGAGTGAATCCACTTCCAATATTAACTTGATATATATATATATATTTGCATTAATTTTTTTTTATTATTGTAGATTACCTTTATTTATCATGATTTTGAATCAATATTTTAATTCTACCATGTTGTAGCTTGTTCATATATGTAATATTTTTATTTTCTTTTATGTTTTAGTTCAAGTTTAATATTATGTTAGTTTTGCATTATAAAATTTATGATATTTAATAAATTATTCATTTCATGACTATATTTACTACCAATTAATGGAAACCAGTAAATAAAAATGACTAAATTAAGGATCAAATATACGACTAAAGTAATGACTAAAGTAATAAATAAATAAATTACTAAATATATGACTAAATTAATAACTAAATATATGACTAAAGTAATGACTAAATTAATGACTAAATATATGACTAAATATATGACGAAATTAATGAATAAATATATGACGAAATTAATGACTAAATATATGACTAAAGTAATGACTAAATTAGTGACTAAATATATGACTAAATTAGTGACTAAATTAATGACTAAATATATGACTAAATTAATGACTAAATATATGATTAAAGTAATGACTAAATTAATGACTAAATAAATGACTAAATATATGACTAAAATAATGACTACCATGAATAAATAAATAACCAGTTAACAACAATCAATGATTAAATTAATGACTAAATATATGACTAAATAAATCACTACCATGACTAAATAAATGACTAAATCAATGACCAAATCAATGACTAAAATAGTTTAGTCATAAATTTGGTGGTATTATAAATGAATAGAAATAAACCACTAATAGTCACGTGACTAAAATTAATCATTTATATGCAATTTTTAGTAGTTTATTTAGTCATATATTGTTGTTTGTGTACTAGTGCATACTCAACGAACTTTCTGATGATAGCTATAAGATTCTTCTCTTCGGATAGCTCAGATTTGAGGATCTGAAAGGATATCTTCTTAAACCTGTCAATTATTTTCTCCCAGTGCTTGGTGCACTTTGACATAGCCTTTATAACCTACTCTGACTAAGTGAAAGCCCTTGCAGCAAAATCCATAAAATCCGGCGATAGAGTGTCACCGGCTCCCTGTTCCATCTTATTGTGAAATAATAGCTTGATCTTCTTTGGATCTAGCTCCAACGTGGGAATTTCATAGTTTTTCATCATATTAAGATAATATTTGTTGTCCATCCAATACTTGTCAATCCACTCATGATCAAGCTTTAGTTTGCGCAAAGATTTATTTAAAATTTCCTTCCTGTAATTGAGATTCATTTGCGTTTCAACTAGCTAGTGATCTTCCTTTGGCAACTCTAGCTCTTTTTCCCAAGTTTCCTTAGAAAGCTTGAGGATGTTCTCTAGCTTAGGATGGGTGATCCTATATAGCTCGAAGAACTCCTTGCAAGTGTTTATCATATCCTCCAGTTGCTTCTACAAACCCCAAAATTTATTGTACACTCTAGTTGCATGGCGGATGCCCATATCACCATTATACACCACTCTATTGAACCAGTCCGCAGTGGAATTGGTCTAGTTCTTCATCTTTTCCATCTTATTTATTTCTTCTTTGGACAAGAGAGCAGGTGCAGAGGATTCCGCTGGAGTCTCTTCCTCTATGGAAGTCCATTGTTGAATGTAAGTAGTGAGGTCCGCCACTTGTACTTTCAACTCTTCTTTAGTGGACTAGTCCTTATTCATCTGCTATATAATGGTGGTCACTGACCCCTGAAGATCATCCATCTTCTACTCACAAGATGCTAGTCCTAGGTTGATTGTGGATATATGGTAGTCTTTCCCTTGAATGGTTCTTTCATCTTTATCAAGCACTGGGGTGGCAATTTGTAGCGTTCGAGTCCCAGAAGCATCAACCATGATATGTGACATGATTTTAGGCTTCTTCTCCTTTCAGGTCCTTGTCTGTGCTCTAGCCAGTATTACCTCCAGTAGGGCCTTAGTGTCAACAACTATTGGAGCCTTCTTCTTTAATTTTTGTTCTAGCTATGCGAGAACCTCTGTTTGACCCTTTGGTGATTCATGATCACCTTCCTCTTCTTTTTCTTTCTGTGGATGATATTCTTCATCAATAGGAGCCTTCTCATCATTCTTTTCCTCCTCATCTTCCTCCTCTTTGGTGTAGTCCTTCTTGTATCAGGTTCGATGGAGGCTACATTTTCTTTAATGATATTTTCCTCTTGTGGCACCCTCTCTTCGTTTTCTTTAAGTTCAATTTTAGTGTTATGCTTGGGCTCAGTTCCCTTTCCTTTTATCTCCTCTTCTTCTTTATCCTTTCCTTCCTCCCTTTCTGGAGCTATCTCTTCTTGCATCAGGCCCTTATCTTGGCTAGTTTGTGGAGGTTGCTCAATTATTTCTACATTCGGATCTATGTCCACTTTCTCTTCCTTAGAGTGGTGCTCCTCTGGGCGTACTTCTTTGTGCTCCCATGGTGGTTCTTTGTCTGGCTCTTGATCTGATGTCTCCACCACATAGTTCTTGTCAAGCCCCTTAGCATCTTCCTCTTCAAAAGTTTGTGGTCCTTCCTCATCAGAAGCCATCTTGTCTAAGTTTATACTTAATTTTCCCTTCAAATGTTCAAAATAATCATCTTTATCAGAATCCTCAGGCTCCTCAGCTATATCCCTCACAACCTCTTTGTGTTGCTCTATGCTAAGTCTTTCCATTTCTTTCAAGATCTGCATTGTGGCCTCCATTTTTGGTGGCTTGGTAGGTAGTGGGGGAAGAGGAAAAGCAACCAAAAGTTGAGCCATTAGCATCTAGAGTTTGGGGTCGAGGATTACCCTAGAGAGCTCAATAGGCACATTTTGCATATATGTTGTGAAAGCTTACAAAAAATGGGTGGTGCCATAGATGTTGATGGTATAGAAGGCAGCAGATTGGAAAAAGTAGGTAGTGGAGGCAAGAGTGAGGAATATGATAGTGGGGAAGTAGTGGAGGAGGAGAAATCTAATACCATCACTAGAGTAGTTGGCGACGCGGAGGAGAGGTGGATTGATATGTCTACAGTGGGAAGAGATCTAACGAGAAAATATTTGGAAGCAGAAAGTGGAGGAGTGGTGACGACGGTAGCAAAAATGGGAGCAAAAGTGGTAGGTGGTGAGTGAGGTTGCTCAGTTTCTTCTTCCTTTTCGTGTTGAGGCTCTTCCTCCTGAATGGTTGGAATTTCAAGCACAAATGTCCCCATTCTCTTCATCCTCTTGGATGACTGGCCTTCGGCCACCTTCCTTGAGTACACCTTTTGTTTGGGCTTGCGCTCAGTGATGAGAGGCTCAAAATACTTTTATTTGAATCATTTCATGTTAAAAGACTTGTTATTTTTGTTAATTAACATGACTGGCGGTAGATTATAGATTAACACATTTAATTTGCTTTATGTTTAGCTAAATTAGTAGATATATTTTAAGTAATGATTTATGATTAAATGTGTTACTTTATGGTGATATTAATGAGATAATTATGTTGCGTTGATCTTTTACTACCATAAATTGCTATCCTTTTCTTAAGGGTTTTGAACAAGGTATTTTAAAGATTGATGATGTGGTTAAACTCTCTATTTAATCAAGGGAAATTATCACACCATTGATGGGCCCTGATGGATGATAAATCACTCAAGTCCAAATTGACTTCCTTGTAGTCGGTTATGGAACTTCTACTTCCAGTGCCAATCTGGTATATTTCTCTGTCCTGCTTTAGTCTTGTTTCAGTTCTGCTTTAGTTTTTCTTTTTATCTTTAGTTAGACGCCTTGAATCTTGGCAATTAATCACCATGTTGTAATTCAATAAGGATATGTTATAAATATCCATGTTTCAGTTTTAATTAGGAGTTATATAATTTTCAACAGATTTTTGTAATAGATGGAAATACTTTGTTTTGTGTTGTACTTTGATCAATTTGAATGAAAACAAGAAGTTAACTCAATCATTGTGTTAAGGAATCTTACCCAAGGAAGAGCAGGGCCCACTAAACCAAAGGGATTGATTTTGTGTTTGTATTTTACTAAATTATGATATTTCTGGTTATTGATATTAAATCTGAAGTGTTAGATGTTAATTCTAAAATGATAAGTTGTTAATCGTTTTCAGTTGTTGAATGATAAATCTGGGTAGTTAATTTTTTTGAATCACTTTTGAAGTTAGTTTATCACAATTAGATTAAGCGGTTAGAATCATTATATGATTTATTAGATTAATCAGATTTAGATGTTGTTCGAAATAATTAAGTTTAGTAATTATTTGTTGAGTTTAATTAGAAGCAATGATGGAGACTTATGAAAAGATGAAATTGAAGTTAGTTGAAAATATGTTCATGGAATTTAGTGTTTATGTTTTATAGATTAATTATCGTTTAATTTTTCTAGATTAATTGTCATTTTCTTGCAATTCAATTATGTTCTTAAAATAGTATTTAATTTCCAACAAATCTTAAAATAGATTTCCTTTAAAGAAAAATATAATTAATTTGGATTTCGTATTTTAAAATTAAGGATTAAAATAGATGTTAGTCTTCTCCATGAATCGATCACAATCAAGTTTAATGAAGTTAGGAATAAGTCAACAAAACTTTATTTTAGGAAATAAGATAGAATAAATCCTTAGGAATTAGTCGTTATAGTTCAGCTCCTGAGAGCTCCTGAAGGAGCTAAATCCATACCTAAAGTCATTGTTTATTGTGCAAAACCCCCCCAACATCCATGAAAACCATCCTTATAGCATATAGCTTTGAGACACACCCGGTTCGATATATAATTGATTAAATGAGGCAAGTTGTGACATCAACAACCTTTCCCATCACTCAAATGCATCATTCCTCTTCTTAGATCTAGTAACTAACAGGGAATTGGGAGCTTCGCCCGATGAACCGGTGGCTGCACCGTTGTCTATTTCACTTTCTTGTTCATCCCCGAGTTCCCCATATTGAGGTTAGTGACCTCTTCTTTGGCCCAATCAATAACTGGTAGGGGCATCTTATCCAAGGCATGGTATCTTTCATCACAATGTTATCATCCTCAACAATTTGATCAGGTATAGGAAATAGATTAATGGACTTTATAAACTGAGCTATCATCCTCATATAATGACACATCTGAACCTCTTTGTCATCTCCAAAATTGGCCCAAAATTCTTCAACGTGAGGGTGGTGGGTGTACTATCTCCCAACTTGATTTTTATGTTTACCATGAGGATCCACTCTTCCTCTATCTATATGCAGGTCTAAGTTATATTCTGCCAATTCCTTTTCAGAGTATTCAACACACTGGGAAGCGGGGCATGAGTACATTCCTTGCTCGAATGTTAGGGGATATGGTACCCCAGCTCTATGCTTGCCACTTAGCAATGTATGGGAACTCTACAATTTCCAAGAAACCTCCAACAAAATAATCCAATCATTAGGGTAGCATGGTAACCAGTAGGGTTTTCCTGAGAATCCATCCACCTTGATGTAGGTGAATTTTGGGAACTGAGGTGAATTTTGGGAACTGAATAAATAGATACCTGAAACCTTTTATAAAAGCTTTGGTGTTGTGGGTTTCTCTTCTTTCAAAATATCCTCTCGAGAGTCTAATTATATGCCTGATGAAGGCATCATTTTCTCTTCTATGTTCCCTTTTGAAATTTTGTATTACAACTAGGGATAGCAATCATATACTTTGACTTCTCCCTTCTTGGTCCCCAATGTTCCTACACAGAAGAGTCCTTTGTATTGGAATTTCACTGCGAGGAGATAGACCAGGTACGAGGTCATGTAAAACTGAGAGGTCTTCTTTACTGCCATGAGATGATTATGCAGGTTTTTGCTTATCATCTTAGCCCAGTGGAATTAAATTTCACCTCAGAGGATTTCTTCTACGAAGTAGAACATCCACTCTTCAAAGAATGTAGTAGTTGGTAGGCCCATCACTCTACTCAGGAGAGTGACTAGATCATGATAATCCTCAAAGAAGTCACTCCTGTATAAATTTTGGGGCACCTTGTTTGTATTGCCCCTCTTGTCCTTTAGCCAATGTTGATTAATCATTCTTTTGCATCCAAGAGGGTCTTGTTGCCACACATTTCGAGAAAAATCCTTTTCCGTTTCCTCCATCTTTCAAATATTGGGATACTAAATGTTTTTCCAATAAACTTGGTAGACAAGTTTTCTAGTACTCTCCCATCCTTGCCAATTATTTTCTTGTTAGAGTGATAACACTCTTGATAGGTCATGACTAGCTCTGAAGCAATCTAGGCAGGAGGGAAGCCAGTCGCCTTTGCAAGGCCACTCTCCTTTATCTTCCATGCATCCTCTGTGGTGGGATTGATCATCACCCTTTTCTTGAACTCATCTATGTTAACATGTCTTAGGTTTGTATTAGAGACTGTATCCCAGTTGGAGGAAAGCTTGGAAGTGCACTCCACCCTATGAAATTGGTACTTCATTTTCTCCTTTTCTTCTTTTCCTCTAGGTGCTCTTGCAGGATTCTTTCCCTTGTTGGCCTTTCCCATGGGCTTCCCTAATGGTTCCTCAGCAGGTTCCATAAATCCTCCACACAAAAGATGTGGTAAGTGATTTTACATATAAATGGAACAAATGTCAGTTAAATCCTACAAATTCATAGTTGGATCCATTTATATACCCTTAAGAAATCATGACATTCATCATCATTATAAATTTGTAGCTTGTTTGGGTCATTTGTGCAAATGTAGGTTCAGGGGTGTGAGTTTCCCCTAGGAAGAAGTCATTAAAGAGCGGTGTTGAGACCACGAAATCCCACAGACAACCACCCATATGGAAGCTTCCATGTGAAAGGTTTGAAGGGAAAATTCCCCATGAAGTCACTTGGTATGTGTGGAGATAGACTATGAGGCACTTCAGTTATTTTCCTTCCTCACGTGGGTCCTTTCTGGCTTATGATGCAGGTGCCATCGATGGTAAGGAGATTAGAGTTCTGTCATTAAGGAATGATGTTGGGTGAACGACGACCCACCTATAGAGTTTCATATTGCGAAACCCATAGGTTTATTTTCCTCCCATGAATTCGTTGATCTTTAAGTTGAAATTTGCATAACTAGGATATGCGGGACCTTGCGACTAGAGAGTTGTTAGATTGTTGTAGTTAAAATGGTGGCAGAAGGATGACATCCTCCCACATGTGGAGTTTCACTGGATGGAACCTGCATGAAGTTTTTCCCTAAACAACTTCATGGAGGATGCTTTAGATGAGCGAAAGATGTGCATCAGAAAGGCATTAGGTTTTAGCCATTTAAAGAATGACCTTGGGCAATAAGAGCCCTGACTGCGATAGTCCACATGAGTGGACCCGTTAGGGAGAGAATCGCTCATAAGTTTGTGACTTGGATGTTCTTGGTGGCAATGGTGGGCTTAGGGTCCGTGTGATGGAAGGACAAGATAGTTTCATGATTAACAATGACTTGAGAGCAGTGGCTCTCTGTGAGTGGAAGTCTGCAAAGGCGGACCCGCAAGGGTCCCCAGTGTTAAGGATTTCCTTAACAGATTTTAAGTTTAGCTCATGATGGGAGGTTCTAATTGTGGAACCTGCAATGTAGCTGAGGCATGATGACCTTCATCATGGGTTGGCCCACTTGGTCATGTTCGTTGAGGGTTTGGACTTGGCACCCATTGATTCAATTGTTCGATGCTTGAGGTGGTGAACTTAGGTGTGGGGTCCACAGGTCGGGAGGTCAATGGGGGTTTAGAGACTAAGGAATATAATTTGCATGGTAGACTTCCCAGAATGGAGTCTTGCATGGGTGGGCCCACATGACATGAAAGAATTAACAAATTTTCTTAAGGACACTCAAATTATAAGTTCAGTGTCAGTGCGAGATTATGACAACAGGTGGTCATTGAGCTTTTTCCATTGAAAAATGACTTTGGCAAGATGGAATACCGTGTGTAAAAACATATGAACAACCCCAAGAATGAACTTCATTTTACCAGAGTGTTGATGTAGGAATGAGGCAGACGCAATCCATCATTTCAAATGTGATCAGCAATTGGGTTTAAAGATGAAGCTATGGTTTGATAGATTTTAGATTTTAAATAACCAAAACCATAATTGCAAAGTTGCTTCAATTGGTTTAAACACCTGGTATAAGAGATAATGTGGAATCACCTCGATATCGCACAAATGATTGAAGAAAATTTGGCTCAATTTGAATGGGGAACTTTGGGCATGTGTCGGATCTTCTTCTTCTCCTCAAATTAAAATGTTGTGGGTGAAAATGATGGGTGAGGAGCTTCTATTTATAGGAAAATCACCATTAATGGTGAGCATTAATTACTAGTATGACAAGCCCTGGGTAGGTGAAGATTGTAAATTCCTATGCCAATGTGGGTGCTGGGTCAAGACTTGGACAGTGAAATGAGATGCGGAGCCCGCCATGTGGGTGGGTGCTATGGGTTGGCCGCTACTTAGCGGCAAAGTGACAATGACAGTCTACATAAGGAAACCTGCTTATGCGAGTCCTCTTGGTCTGATGGACGCAGTGGCAAAGAGAAGACAGAGACCCGCAGGCCAAGTTCTGCAACTGCCAAAGACTTAGTGAATTTTGAGTTATGTGATTTTGGTAAAATGGGATTTGATGAATTTAATGCATGTGACCAATTTAAGCTCAAAAATAGGGGCACACAAAATGAGACGAGAGAAAAAACAACCCGACGAGAATGAAAATGGAAGGAGGGTGTCCCTGGTATGAATGGGGTGTGTGTGCTACAGGAACAACAAATGGTGACTCCACTGGGAGAACATTCTTGAGTGTTCTAAGGGTAAGGATTTATTTAGAACCCAAAATCTCTGGTTTCACAGACCAGAAGCCAGTTTCCCCAAACAAACTAAAGACTTAATGGAGGAAAAAATCCTTGGTTGAATCAAATCAAAAAATATCTCAAAAGTGTGTGCATTGAGTTTATTCCCTTCCTTCGGAGACCACAGAGGATAGTAGTCAATCAACTGAGGTGAGCTATGTAGATTATCTAACCCAAAAAGTAACCTAGACATTGCTTCGCTACCAGTCAAGTGTCCATAGCCCTGACAAAGTTGTCATTATGATCCCCACGAACATTGCTCTATTGCCAGTCGGCGTCCATAGCCCCGATAGAGTTGCTCGCACACCCACACCGTTGCCTGTTTTTTAGTATTTTCTTTTCTATTTCTTTTCTTTTCATATTTTCTTTTTGATACTCTTTTTCTCAACTACATAAGCACTGAAGCTCATAGTGGGTTTGGAGATCACAATGGTCACTAGAGAAAACTTAATATTTTTCACTTGCCGAAGCCTCATGATAACTATAATATAGCTCATCGAGAGTATTTAAGGTGTATATTAGGTGCATCTAAGATAGATGTGAAGAGATTCAAATAAGGGTTTTGTCCTAGGTCAAGTTGGAGTTCAAGAGAGGAAACAAACTTCATGAAGGAAAACAAAAACTCATGGTAACTAATGAAGACTTATCTAAGGAATGAAAGGAGCATGCAACAAAGTGGGCCATTTGAAAAGGCCGAGCACAACCACCACATCAAGATTGGACAACACCCTTAGCAAAATACAAGCCAGGAGAGCGAATGAAGGAAAAGGAAAAGCATGACAATAAACAAAAAAAACTACTCTAACTATATACAACTATATACAATGGGTGAGCTTGGAAAAATTAGGAAAGGAAATAATGCTTGAGGTACTGCCTGTTGATAGGTAAAGTGACATCCTCCCTAGTGAGCATTTTGAGGCGAAAGGCACTATCTCCTAAAATTTCAAAAATATGAAAGGGGCCAAGCTAGAGCTTATCAGATTTGTCATGTCCCCCTTTCTTCTTGTTGGCCTTGTCCCAACATAGGACTAAATCTACAATCCTAAAGGCCTTAACTTTGGCTCGGTAGTTGAACCATCTCTTCACTACACCCTGATGTTTGGAAAAATTCTCTATTGTTTGGGTACGAACTTCCTCCAAATGAAGTAGCTCAGCTAAACGAGCCTCATTACGTTATCCTTCCTCATAGTAGGTATTGATGAATTGAAACATAGGGATCTTGAGGTGGACATGGAAAATGGGCTCTAAACCGTAGATGAGGCAGAATGGTGAATTTCCTAGGGCTTCCTTATGATGTGTGTGGTATTCCCATAGAGAAAAATGCTATTGAGTATGCCAATCTTTTGGGTTCTTATTGAGCAACTTTTGAATGAAAGTCAACAAGTTCTTGTTTGTGGATTCGACTAGGCCATTCCCTTGGGGATAATAATTAGAAGAAAATTTAAGCACAATTCCACAATCAAATGCCCAATTGGAAAATTTGAGGGAAGAAAACGTAGGACCATTATCACAAACTGGGGAAAATGGGCAACCAAAATGATTTAAAATAAAGATTTCCAGAAAATTAGTAACTACTTCAATTGTACATTGCCTACAAGTAGTGGCTTCATTCCATCTAGTGCAATAATCAGAAGCGGTCAAAATATACCTATGGCTTGCAGATGATGGTGGGTTTATCAGACCAATAAAATTGAGATCCCATTGAGCGAAGGGCCTTACCTCAACAACTGGCTGCAGTGGGACAACAACGTACCTTTCCTTACTGGCAGCAATCTAACATATGTGATAGGATCTGACATGGTTGTATGCAACTTTGAATAACATCAACCAATAGTGCCCAACCCGTAGGATCTGATGGGCTATTGAGGGATTGGACCCATGGCTAGTTTCAAACTTATCATGAAACTCTTTCAGCACTTGGGTTGCTTCTGCCTTTCCCATACATATGAGATAGACTCCCTGTGATCTCTTCTATACAATATAGCTCCTTCTAGTATGTAGCTATTACTTTTAAATCTCAGGGCGTGAATCTAGACTCCCTGCAATCGAGGGGGCACTTGTTATTCAAAAAATAGTACACGATGTTGTCATACCATTTGTTGGGAGAAATATCCTCCAACTGATATTACTGTAATGTGAGCTTAGGTTCTATTTTTGTTCCATTTCTACCATCGTATGAATGAGATCCTATCCTCAGACCAGATTCATGGGCTGAAATTCCATGTCATACTCCTACAACAGTGTGACCCATTTTGCTCTTCTTTCTTCCAGTTCATTATGTATCAACAAGGTCTTTATAGCCAGGTCTAGGACAATGGCAAACACTTTATTCCTCAAGATGTAATGCCAAAATTTCTTAACTCCACACACCAAAGCATATGCTTGCTTTTCCACATTGTGATAACGTAACTCAACATCCTTTAGTGGAACACTCATAAAATAAATTGGGTTCTTATTCCCTTCATCATCTTTCTACGTTAACATGCTAGTGCATGAGTGATTTGAAGCAAAAGAATAGATATAGAATGACTTCAAATAGTCTAGGCTAGCCAACATTGGAGCATCTACAATAGCCTTCTTAATTTCTTCAAAAGTTTGTTTGGATTCCTATATCCACTTTACTTTAGCATCCTGCTTGAGCATGGCATTCAATGGTTTGACTATTTCTGCAAAGCCCGTGATGAACTTCCTGACTAAGTTAATTTTCCCAAAGAAAGACTTCATTTATTTTTTTCTGCCTAGAGGCTGAATTTTCAGTATGGACTATATGTGCTCTAGATCTATAGAGATTCCCTTTTCTAAAATCATGTGTCCTAATAGTTTCCCTTCAGTCACCCCAAAGATGCATTTCTTTTGGTTCAACGAGATGCCGAACTCTTTGCATTTTTGGAAGACTTTGCACAAGTTAGAGACATGGTCTCCTCTTTTCTTTGAGAACATAGTGAGATCATCCATGTAAATGATGATGTATTTTCCAATGAGGTCTTTGAAGGCTATGTCCATGGCATGTTGAAATGTCACGCCTGCATTATCAATCTAAGCAAAATCCTTTTGTATGTGAATGTCCCCCATTTTGTGGTGAATTCTATTTTATGTCTATCCTCATGCTACATCATCACCTAGTTATATTTGGAATAGCCATCCAGAAATGACATAATTTGGGAACCATTTACAATTTGTAGTACCTTATTGAGTGTCGGCACTAGATAGTTGTCCTTTTTAGAAGCCTTATTTAGGTTTCTGAAATCCACACACAATATGATTTCTCCATTTTTATTTCTGATCGAGACCAAATTTTCCACCCACATGGAGTGTCAGATGGGAAAGATGATTCTAGCTGAAAGCAACTTTTGCACTTCCTTGAATATAATAGGTTCCAACAGGGCATTAATCGAGCGTTGAAACTATTAGAAGGGTCTCACATCTGGCTTAAGGGGAATGGTATGAGTGATAATTGATGTGTCATATGTCTTAAGGTCTTCATACCCCCAATCAATCACATCATGATAGTCACACAAAGTGTCAACAATACCTATTCTTTCTTTTGGGGTGCACACTTTTCTAATGAAAACATTTATAACTTCTTCTGCATCACCCACATTGTAAGCATCACGCTGGTTATCTATTGATTCCTTCTTAGTCTATTGGTATTGGTCCCTAATGTGATCCAAGTCAAATATCCATTCCAATTGGACCATGCCTCTTGGTATCGTATTAGTCTTTAAATTAATCACTTCTTCAATATCAAGCTTAGACTCTTCAGGCTCTACTTCAATAATGATTTGTGATGCAAATATGTCTGAACTGGTGATGAAGTCAAGGATGTGTTTTTCATCATTAAAGCTTGAAAATGAGTGACATTTTTAGGCACTAATGGGGTAGAGGTGAGCTCTACATTAATTTATTTAATCTAGTTAAGGATAGGGGCTGAAGGACGCTGGCTGCTTGGGCCAAGGCATTCACGGTCTGATTCTTACTACGGGGGATTAGCTGAATATTGAACACATCTAAGCCTTCTATGAGACCCCATACCCTGTTCCTAAAGTTTTCTAACCTTCTATCATGACAAGAGTATAATTTCCTAACTTGTTTGACCACTAATCTAGAATCACCAAATACTTGCAGCATTTTGACCTTCTTTCTTAATGCCATTAGCAACCCATTAACTAATGCTTCATATTATGCTACATTATTGGTGTAATAGAACATAAATTTGTGGGAAGAAAAATACATCTTACTCATAGGACTAATGAGATTGAAGCCTGCTCCTGCTCCTTGCTTGGACTTAGATCCGTCGAAGCACAACATCTAGAACTTGGGGCAACTCCTGCCTTTGAAGCTGATGGGGTAGACATACTCTTTTGGTTGCACTTTTGTCTTTGTTCCTCTATGTGGCTACTTGTACTCATGTTGGCCTTGATCTTACTGTTTTGTAACCTCTTTGGGAGTGATCTTCCCTTTGATATGCTCTACCGCTGTTTGGAATAGGTAGCACTCAAATTCAGAATGAGCTGCATTGTGCAGTCTGCACCAGCTAGGAAACAATAATTCTTTGAAATCCATCTTAGCTTCTAAACTAAGCTGGTCTTGCACACACTTTTGCATGAATTCTTGGAAGCCATCAAGCAACCCCAAATTACCATCTTCACAGCCTTCTTCATCCTCAGATTCAATCAACACTTCTATGCAATTGGGAAGAGGAGTCAAATTAGTAGGGGCGTTACATAGCACAAGGACCTCTTTTGTCCCTTCTTCTTCCCCATTTTGGCAGACAACAAGGAAATAATTTCCCAATCCCATTTCTGCAAACAATACCTCATTCGTATTGTTGTACTGCATGATCATGAACTTCATTTGGGGTTCTCACTTGATGCGGATTTGATTAGGCAACCCTTTCCATGGCATCCACATATATGAGTATTCAGTTGCAACATAGTAATTCAAAGCTCATGTAAAGTCTCTCCCTAGTATGATGCCATATGTGTCTGGGATATCTACTACTTGGATATCAATCACTTGTTGCACCCTCAGATCAACAACGATCTACATAGGGATCCTATTCATTTCCCCAACAATGTTCACCTTTGTCTTTTCCAATTGAGTCACCTTATTCCTGGATGGAGTTGGGGTTATCCTTAGTGCTTGGAATATTGTGAACGACATGCCATTGGCTGATGCCTTTGAATCTATTAAGAAATTATGCAAATTATTGCCAAATATGCAAATGGTTAGTAGGAAAGGAGGGGTTTCCAATCTCCCATGGAACATCCCTACAGAAACATTAGCCTGGGTCACTTGAGCCTTTTCCTTATCATTTTATTTATCCTTTGTTTGCCCTTGAATTTTCTCTTTGGTTGGAGGTTTGTCCGATTATTGATTTTTACTAGTTTGTTGGTTTTGGGGCTGATCAGGCTTCTTTCCTGTGATTTCCCTGATCACCGGCTCATTACCAGTGGTTCTAAATTAAACTCTCTTTGTAGGAGCCTCTTGAACTAGTTTTGATGGAGCAGTTCCATTCAATGACCTAAAGAAGGCATTTATAACAACAAGCACCCTTAATAATTCAAAGGATGACAAACTCACTTTGACTTTATTTAATTCATCTACTACGTATTCCCCCATTTGTTCAAATTTCTCCTCAGATAAAGTGCTTTTGGAGAGGCTAGCAGGCTGACCTTGAGTCTAATTCTAATCTTGAGTCTAATTTGGTTGCTTATTTCTATTGAAATACTGAGTAGGCATGTGGGGATAGGTTGGATTGTTGCTAGCATTAGGATTAGGAGGAGTATTAAAATTGTTGGGAGGGGTAGAGGTTGTAAAAGGACCACCAACTTGTCTATTTCTTAAGTTATAAGGAGTCTCTTTTTGGTGAAACATATGGACTTCATCCTCACATTTCTCTTCTTCATTAATAGGGCCATTATCTACTAAATCAAAGAGTTGAGATAAAGAGCTCTCGTTACTTACCTCTTTCACTTCTCCTTCCTTGGTTGCGGCTTCCTTCTCGGGTGAGTTGATTTAAATTTGTGGGAAAGGAGCTTGATTGGCTACCAAAATTGAGGAATTGTAGGGCTCTGATGGAACTAGTTCTCAGTAGTTTGAGCCATCAACAACATTATGGACTTCCACTTGGAAGATTTCTATAGCAGTTTGGAATTATGGGCAATCAAGCTCATAATTCCTATTGGTCTTGTGAATTTGACACCATTCAAATAAGGAAGCCTTAGCCAAATAAGCTCCACTTGTGGACTTTTCGGCATCACTCGGTTGGTCAAGAGGTGTGGGAACGCCTTCGTTATTTGGCCTAGTGTTCCAAGTTCTATTATGCCTTTGTAATGGCTTTCTTTCAAAGTTCTACCCTTGAATCTAACCTCTTTCATAGTTCTGGCCTGAGGATGCACCAAAATCATGATTGTCTCAATTGAGGTTGGCTTGGATGCTCCTCTGAGAAGCCTATAGTTGGTTGTTTTGGTTCCTTCGATGATTCATTTCTGTGGACAACTTATTTACCAATTTGGTTAGTTCATTGATCCAATCCTTCTCTACATTACTTTGAGGTGACACTAAATTCTGAAGGAAAATGGGCTACATCATAGGTTGGTTTTGCTGGGCAACTGGGAATTCAGAGTTGTATAAGTATGTAGGAACTTGAGATTGTTGAGCATAAGCTTGTTGTTGCGGGGCCTACATGTAGTGAGGTACTGATGGAGCTTGATTTAGTGGCTACCCTAGATGTGACACGATCGACAGTTGTGGTACTTGGTTTAGTAATGGGGTTTGATGATCCAACACATGAGTGCTCCCATGGATTTGAGTTGGGTTGGAAGTTAGCCCTAATGAGGGTAATATAATTTCAATGTGTTGTCCCAAGTCAGTGCTTGATTTCACTACTTCTGCATATGTATCCACCAATCTTGTAGGCGGTTGGTGCATCCTCTTGACTAAGGTAGATGTAATATTATCCAAGGCAGCATAGTAGACCAACCTAGCTAAGGGATCATCAACCACATAAGGTGGTTGTAGCTTCATGTAAGACCTATGAAATATGCCATTAAATGAGTTGATAGGTTTGTTGACCTCCCTTCTTACAGACATGAATTGCTAATACAACTCAGTGGGGTTGATAGGAACCTTGAATTTCTGCAAAAAGGTGTTCTTCATTTGATCCCAAGAAGTGATAGATCCAGTTGGCAGATAGATGTACCAATAGAAAGCTTCATCCCCCAATGAGTAAGGGAAGAGCCTACAAGCCACATCTTTGTGTCTAATCTGCATATCTTTTAATGTTGTTTGGAAGATCTTGATGTGTTCTTTTGCTGTCCTCTGCAGATCATATGGGTGAAACTTGGTGCAAAAGCTTTCTAGATTCTTTGGCATGTCGTGGTAGTCATTGAAGGAAAATGGAGATGGGTTATTTCCCTACCAAGCCATTATGGGAAGTGGAGGTTGCAATTGATGTGCTATAGTAACTTTTGGTTGCAATAGAGCAGCAGATGGGGCAACACCTTGTGAAGGAGGTGTAGGGGTGAGGACAAAACTTTGGATTTGGGAAGTGAGTGGTGAAAATGCTGTTTGGAATGAAAGAGAAGGTGGAAATGGATGGATGGAGGGAGATGGAGGAGATGGAGGTTGAATGGGTGGGGCTAAAGTGGATGCTTCCCATTTCTTGGCTTGACTAGCCTTAGTAGGGGTCTTTAGCTCTTGAAATTCTCCCTTGTCTGGTGTGGACCTAAGTACTCTATGAAACCTTTGAGGGGAGAAGGACCCAATTCGATCCAACTTAGCCTATCCCTCCTTCTAGCACCAATTCTATTGATGGGTGATTTTGCACTTCTCAACATAGACAAAGCACAAGTGCAATTTCTTTCTTGAAAGGTGAAAATCTACAACTAAGTTTTAGATTATCACCCCAAGGTCTCTCGAGTGTCAGGTCATGACTTGCAAAAACAACTTAGTTGTTGATGTGATTTGCTGGTAATCATAAAGGGAATTTATGGTCTATTAAGCATGGAGGGAATTGGGTCTACAAATGGAGTTTTATAAATTATGGAAATGAGTGAATAGTTGTTACAAGTTTAGAACAACAGGCTAAAATTCCATCTTTGTCATCAGATTTAGCTTTACAACGATGCTGGAACTTTGTTTTCACTTCAAATTTTAAAGAAAGGTCAAAAGGGAAAAGGGGTTAGAAGTTTCCTAGACCTGCAACTAATGATAAACAGTAACAATGGAGGATGCTATAGTGGATAGACTTCCTAAAACCGAGTTCCACTTAATCATGGACAAACCACAATCTCACGAAACTAGTGCAGTCTTCAAAGGTTCATTGCATATTTTCAGATAGTTCATTCACCATTAAAGCATGAATAACAATTGAACTTAAGTGTAGCACTATAGATAAGCTCAAACTAACTTTACACAACCATTTATAATCAACAAACAACTGAAAGTGTGAGCTAGAAATGCATCATTCACAACAACATACATCCACCTTTAAAGTTCAACAATGAACTACTAACATAGGCTAAGAACTAAAAAATAACAAAGTTGAAATACACTATTTGGAGATAGAATCATGCACACATGGAGAAGAAAACACAAGAAACCATCAAAACGATGCTTTTCTCATATATTTTTTGCAGCATGTCTTTACACAATAACTCATCTCTCATTGAAAATGAAAGGATTCCCCTATTTATAGTTTTCAAAAAGTGAAATGAATGGATGAGATTCATTTACAATGAGTGGTTAAGATTCATTTTCACCTAGGGTTTCACCTACCACCAATATATTACAATATAAAATAATTTTTGTCCTTTCACTATTTTGTCCTCTAGTATATTTTGTCTTGTAGCTACCTTTTTAGCATTTATAATTACTTCAGAAAATATTCATCATCAATGATAGGCTTCCTAGCCTCCTTCTGTGTTGTTGCATACTCAACGAACTTGTCGATCATAGCTACGAGCTTCTTCTCTTCAGATAGCTTAGATTTGAGGATCTGAAAGGCTATCTTCTTAAACTTGTTAGTGATTTTCTCCCAGTGCTTGATGCACTTTGGTGTAGCCTTTATATCCTACTTCGACTAAGTCAAATCCCTTGTAGAAAAATCGATAAAATTAGGTGATAGAGTTTCACCGACTCCTTGTTCCATCTTCTTGTGAAATATCAGCTTGATCTTCTCTAGATCTAGCTCCAAAGTGGGCATTTCATAGTTTGAAATCATCTTAAGATAATCTCCACTATCCATTCAATGCTTGTCAGTCCAATCATGATCAAGCTCTAGTTCGTGCAAGGATTTCTCCAAAATTTCCTTCCTGTAATAGAGATTCATCTACCATGTTTCAACCAGCTAGTATTCTTCCTTTGGTAGCTCTAGCTCTTTTTCCTAAGTTTCCTTGGAAAGCTTGAGGATTCTCTCCAACTTAGGATGGGTGATCCTATATAGCTTGAAGAAATCCTTGCAGGTGTTTATCATATCCTCCACTTGTTTTTGCAAACCCTAAAATTTATTGTACATTCTAGTTGCATGCCAAATGCACATATCACCATTATACACCACTCTATTGAACTAGTCTGTAGTGGACTTGGTCTAGTTCTTCATCTTTTCCATCTTATTTATTTATTCTTTGGATGGGAGAGTAGGTGTAGATGATTCCGTTGGAGTCTCTTCCTCTGTGGAAGTCCATTATTGAATGTAAGCGGTGAGGTCCACCACTTGTGCTTTCAAATATTCTTTAGTGGACTAGTCCTTATTCATTTGTTGTATAATGGTGGTCACTGACCCCTGAAGTTCATCCATTTGCTGCTCACAAGATGTTGGGCCTAGGTTGATCATGGATATTTGGTAGTCTTTCCCCTGATTGGTTCTTTCATCTTTATTGGCCACTGGGGTGGCAATTTGTAGTGTTCGAGACCCATAAGCATCAACTGTGATATGTGACCTAATTTTAGGATTCTTCTCCTTTCGGGTCCTTATCTACGCTCTGGCCAGTATTACCTTTAGTTGGGCCTTAGGGTCAGCAACTATTGGAGCCTTCTTCAATTGTTGTTCTAGCCATGTGGGAGCCTCTGTTTGACCCTTTGGTGAGTCATGATCACCTTCCTCTTCTTTTTCTTTATGTGGTCGATCTTCTTCATCACTAGGAGCCTTTTCGTCATTTTTTTCCTTCTCATATGCCTCCTCTTCTAGTGTAGTCCTTGTATCAGGCTTGGTGGAAGCTACATTTTCTTCAATGATATTTTCCTCTTGCGCCGCCCTCTCTTCATTTTCGTTATGTTCAATTTCAACGTTCTACTCAGGCTTAGCACCCTTTTCTTTAATCTTTTCTTCTTCTTTATCCTTTACTTCCTCCCTTTCTAGAGGTGTCTCTTCTTGCATCAGGCCCTTATCCTGGATAGTTTGTAGATGTTTCTCAATTATTTCTACATCCGGATTTGTATCCACTTTCTCTTCCTCAGAGCGGTGCTCCTCTAGGTGTACTTCTTTGTGCTCCCGTAGCAGTTCTTCGTCCAACTCTTGATCTGCTGTCTCCACCACGCAGTGCTATCAAGCCCCTCAACATCTTCCTCTTCAGAAGTTTGTGGTCCTTGCTCATTAGAAGCCATCTTGTCTAAGTTTATACTTAATCCGCCCTCCAGATGTTCATAATAATCATCTTTATCAGAATCCTCGGGCCCCTCAACTATGTCCCTTACAACCACTTTGTGTTGCTTTGTGCTAAGTCTTTCCATTTCTTTTGATATCTACATTATGGCCTCCATTTTTGGTGGCTCAGTAGGTAGTGGAGGAAGAGGAAAAGAAACAACAAGTTGAGACATTAACTTCTGGACTTTGGGGTCGAGGATTACCTCAATGAGCTTAATAGGCACATTTTGCATATATGTTGTGAATGCTTGTGTAAAAATGGGTGGTGCCATAGATGTCAATGGTATAAAGGTGACGGATTGGAAAAAGTAGGTAGTGGAGGCGGGAGTGAGGAAGATGATAGTGGGGAAGTAGTGGAGGAGGAATCTAATACCATCACTAGAGTAGTTGGCGACGTAGAGGTGAGGTGGACTGATATATGTACAATGGGTGAAGATGAGACAGAAAAGATTTGGAAGTAGAAGGTGGAGGAGTAGTGATTGCAGCAACAACATCGAGCGTGGAAGTGGTAGGTGGTGAGTGAGGTTGCTTAGTTTCTTCTTCCTCTTCATGTTGAGGCTCTTCCTCCTGAATGGTTGGCATTTCAAGCACAAATTTTCCTATTCTCTTTGTCCTCTTGGATGACTTGCCTTCGGTCACCTTCCTGGAGTACACCTTTTGTTTGGGCTTATGCTTAGGTGCATCCTTCCTCTTCTTAGATCTAGTAATGGGTGGGGACTTGGGAGCTTCACCCGATGAACCGACAGCTGCACCATTGTCTATTTCAATTTCCAGTTTGTCCTCGAGCTCCCCATATGTAAGCTTTGCACCTTGTTCCTTCACTTGGGGAAATTTTTCCATCTACCCATTACCTAGCTCTATGTTCAATGGAATGGGTGAGAATATTGAGGTCTGTGACCTCTTCTTCAACAAAATCAATAACTGGTAGGGGCATCACAACCAAGACATGGTATCTTTCATCCATAATGTTATCATCCTCAATAATTTGATCAAGTATGGGAAATAGATTAATGGAATTTACAAACTGAGTTATCATCCTCATATAATGACGCATCCATACCTCTTTGTCATCTCCATAGTTGGCCCAAAAGTATTCAACGTGAGTGTGGTGGGTGTGCTGTCTCCCAACTTGGTTTTTCAGTTTACCATGAGGATCCACTCTTCCTCCATCTGCATGTAGGTCTAAGTTATACTCTGCCAATTCATTTTCAAAGTATTTAGCACACTAAACAATGGGGAATGAGTACATTCCTTGTCTAAATGTTAGGGGATATGGCACCCTAGCTCGATGCTTGTCACTTAGTAATGTATGAGAAGTCTGCAGCTGCCGAGAAACCTCCAACATAATAATACGATCATTAGGGTAGCGTGGAAACTGCTAGGGTTTTCCTAAGAACCCCTTCACCCTGATGTAGGTGAATTTTGGGAACTGAATAAATAGATACAAAAAACTTTTATAAAAGCTTTGGTGTTGTGGGTTACTCTTCATTCAAAATGTCCTCCCAAGAGTCTGATTATATGCTCGATGAAGGTATCATTTACTCTTTTGTATTCCGTTTTGAAATTTTTGTATTGCAACTAGGGATAGCAATCATATACTTTGAGTTCTCCCTTCTTGGCCCCCAATGTTCCTACACAGAAGAGTCCTTTTTATTGGAATTTCACTGTGAGGAGATAGACCAGGTACGAGTTCATGTAAAACTGAGAGGTCTTCTTTACTACCACAAGTTGATTATGCAAGTTGTCACTTATCACCTTAGCCTAGTGTAATTTAGTTTCACCTCAGAGGATTTCTTCTACGAAGTAGAACATACACTCTTTGAAGAATGTAGCAGTTCGGCAGGCCCATCACTCTGCTCAAGAGAGTGACCAAATTGTGGTACTCCTCAAAGAATTCACTCCTGTATAACTTCTGGGGCACCTTGTTTGCACTGCCCCTCTTGTCCTTTAGCCAATGTTGATTGATCATTCTTTTGCATCCAAGAGGGTCTTGTTGCCACACATTTGGAGAAAACTCATTTTCAGTTTCCTCCATCTTGTCAAATGTTGGGATGCCAAGTATTTTTCCAATAGACATGGTATACAAGTCTGCCAGTACTCTCCCATCCTTTCCAATTATTTTCCTATTAGAGTGATAACACTCTCAACAGGCCATGACTAGCTCCAGAGCAATCAAGGTAGGAGGGAAGCCAACTACCTTTACAAGGCCACTCTCCTTTATCTTTTGTGCATCCTTTGTGGTGGGATTGACCATCACCCTTTTCTTGAACTCATCTATGTTAACATGTCCTAGGTTTGTATTAGAGACTATATCCTAGTTGGAGGAAAGCTTGGAAGTGCACTCCACCCTGTGAAACTGGTACTTCATTTTCTCCTTTTCTTCTTTTCCTCTAGGTGTTCTTACATGCTTCTTTCCCTTGTTGTCCTTTCCCATGATCTTCCTTGATGGTCCCTCAACAAGTTCCATAAATCCTACACGCAAAATATGTAGTAAGTGCTTTTACATGTAAACGCAACAAATGTCAGTTAAATCCTACAAATTCATAGTTGGATCCATTTATATACTCTTAAGAAATCATGAGATTCATCATCATTATACATTTGGTGTTTGTTCAAGTCAATTTTGTAAATGTAGGTTCAGGGGTGCGGTTTTCCCCTAGGTGGAAGTCGTTAAAGAGCGGTGTCAGGACCATAGAATCCCATAGACAACCACCCACATGGAGATTGCGCATGAAAGGTTTGATGGGAAAATTCCTTGTGAAATCACTTGGTACATGTGGAGATAGGCTATGAGGAACTTTCGTTATTTTCCTTCATCATATGGGTTCTTTCTGGCTTATGATGCGAGTGTCGTCGATGGGAAGGACATTACCATTTTTCTGTTAAGGAATGATGTTGGGTGAACAACCCGCCTATAGAGTTATGCATTGCAAAACCCATAGGTTTATTTTCCTCCCGTGAGTTTGTTGATCTTTAAGTTGAAATTTACATAACCGAGCTACACGGGACTCAGCAGCCAGAGAGCTGTTAGATTGTTGTAGTTAAAATGGTGGCAGAAGGTTGACATCCTCCCGCATGCGGAGTTTCGCTGGATGGAACCCGCATGAAGTTTTTCCCTAGATAGCTTCATGGAGGATGCTTTAGATGAGTGAAAGATGTGTGTTGGAAATGCGTTAGAGTTTAGCCATTTAAAGAGTGGCCTTGGCTAAGCGGAGCCTTGACCACAACACTTTGCACGAGTGGACCCGTTAGGGAGAGAATCGCTCATAAGTTGTGATCTGGATGTTCTTGGTGGAAATAGTGGGCTTGAGGTCTATGCAACGGAAGGATGGGTTGGTTTTGTCATTAACAATGGCCTTAGAGTAGTGACTCTCCACAAGTGGAAGTCCACAAAGGCAGACTCGCAAGGGTCCTTGGCGTTAAGGATTTCATCATTTTTTTTTAATTTTAGCTCATGGGGGAGGTTCTAACTACGAACCTGCAAGGTAGCTGAGGTGCGATGACCTTCATCATGGGGTGGCCCGCTTGGTCGTGTTTGTTGAGGGTTTTGACTTGGAACCCATTGATTTGATGATTCGATGCTTGAGGCGGAGACCCTAGGTGTGGGGTTCGCAGGTCGATGGGGGTTTAGACACTAAGGAACATAATTTGCATGGCAGACATCCCATGATAGAGTCTCGCATGGGTGGGCCCTCATGACATCAAAGACTTAATGAATTTTCTTAAGGCCACTCAAATTATAAGTTCAGTGTGAGTGTGAGATTATGATAGCAGATGGTCATTGAGCTTTCGCCATTGAAAAATGACTTTGGAAGGATGGAATCCCATGCATAAAAACACATGAAAACCCCGAGAATGACTTCATTTTAACAGTGTCGATGTGGGAATGAGGAAGACACAATCCATTATTTCAAATGTGATCTAAAACTAGGTTTAAAGATGAAGCTATGGTTTGACATATTTTAGATTTTAAATAAACAAAACCCTAATTACATAGTTGCTTCAATCAGTTTAAATGCCTGGTATAAGAGATAATGCAGACTCACCTTGAAATCACTGGATGATCTAAGAAAATTTGGCTCAAGTCAAATGGGGAACTTTGGGCTCGCATTGGATCTTATTCTTCTCCTTAAATTCAAATGTTGTGGGTGAAAATGATGGGTGAGGAGATTCTATTTATAGAAAAAACACCATTAATGGTGATCATTAATTAATGGTACGACAGGCCTTGGGTAGGTGAAGGTTGTGGATTCCCACGCTAGTGTGGGCGCTCGATCAAGACTCAGATGGAAAAATGAGATGAGGAGCCCACCATGTGGGTGGGAGCTATGGGTTGGTCGCTACTTAGCAGTGAAGCAACAATGATAATCAGCATAAGGAAACTCACTTATGCGGGTTTACCTGGTCTGATGGACCCAGGGCCAAAGAGAAGACAAAGATCTATAGGCCAAGTTCCACAACTACCAAATACTTAGTGAATTTTGAGATAGGTGATTTTGGTCAAATGGGATTTGATGAATTTAATGCATGTGGCCAATTTAAGCTCAAAATTAGGGGCACACAAAGTGAGATGAGGGAAAAACAACCTGACGAGAATGAAAATGAAAGGAGGGGGTTCTTGGTCTGAACGAGGCATGTGTGCTAAAGGTACAATAGTTACTATACCCCAAGGATAATAAAAACTCCAAATCATCCAAAACAAAGTTACACTTGGGAGAAACTATAGAGGCGGTGTTCCAAAAACTCATCCAAGAAAACCTAATAAAATTTTCATACACCATACCTTTTGATGAAAATGAACCTAAAATTGCATGATACTAAGAAAATGAGTATTGCAAGTACCATCACATCAAAGTTCACCCTATGTTGAGATGCATACAACTCATAAATTGCATCCAAGATTTCATTGGTCATGGTGAAATTAAAATGAAATGTTATACATCATCCTCACTTAATGAGAAATCAAGTATATATCAAGATCCTTTTCTCAAGCATGATCAAAATCATCCATCTATGTCTAGCAATAAAACATCACAAAATAATTTTATTAATAATATTCATAGCCATAATATATCCACCTCATATGACTACATAATAGGTTATCTTGAAGAAGCTTGCTTGCTAGAAGCCTCCAAATCTCCTTCCAATCCTTCATCCCCTAAACCTTTGCAACAAAAATCCACCACATGTCAATTCTCTCATAATTATTTCCAAGGGATATCCACAATGGATAATCATAAAATCCAATCTAATCCAATTCTTACTAAAAGTCGTAGATCTAGAAATCCTAGATCAAACACCATCATGTATTCCATCATATATCAAGCCCACCCTAGAAAGTACTATTCAAAATCCATAACCATCATGCCAAAATAGTAATGTCATCTAAGATTCCCTTATCCATACCCCATCATTAGAATTATATCTATGTCAAGAGCATAATCCAAAGCATGAAGAAGTAAGGTATGAAATGAATCAAGATCAAGTTACTCAAATCATCCCTATAGATGATCTTGAACTTCAAGATCATCCAATCATTGATCAAGATCCTATCTCATTGGAATTCCATGATGATCCCATCAGTACTTTTCATCCCATCCATGATCCAAAAATTGAGGTTTATCCCATTCATATTCCAATAACCTCCACTTCTCAAGATCGGACAATTACCTCCCATGGACAAATAGATGATCTTCTCATTATTTATCTAGAACTCTCTACTTGGTACCAAGAAGAGTCTTTCTCTCTCGATATGTTAAAAATTGATGAAGCTATAACTAAATCCATGGGACTCTATGAATCTATCCTAGCAAGTGACCACAAAAAGAGTTTTTAGGAACAAGATGAATTCCTTAGTCCTAAAATTCACGTTAAATGTATTGATAAACAAGCTACTATGGTTTTGTTCAACATTCCATAGAATGATGAAGTAACAAGAATGAACACGGAAAAAAATCCAATATCTTATCAATTTGGATCACTTATTGTTGTTAAAGAAAGCTTTCTTGTTGAAGAGAAAATACCTAATATTGACCAGTTCCAATCATACAAAAGTGGGTCAACATCTTGTTTCTAAAATAACAGATCTTATTGCAAACAAATTTTTTCAGAACATCCAATATCAAGGAAAAGTATTAGGCATGCATGGAAAAGGTATTTTGGAGCTCATACACTTTTATGACAATCCTAAATATTTAATTTATAAAAAATATAATGATGTTAGTGGTACCTCCTTGATACAAGGGGCAACTTCATCTAAAGCAAGCATCAAAATAGGGGCCATGGATAGTCCTTACAACAAGGTTGTTACTAGTGCTCCTCTCATCCATATCATACACCATCATCCCTAAATCCCTCAACCCAATAATTGGAACCAACCAAAAGAAAAATTATTACAAAGAGCAAGACAAAAATATTAAAAAAATGAAGCTAATGAATTCAAAATTAAAAGTGGACACCTGAAGTCAAAATGGATCCTAAAGAAAATTAGATCATGTAGATCACTAAATATATATCCAATAGTCAATGAAACTATGGAGCCACATCAAAACATGCCTTCCACTTATCACAAGTGTCCACCTCCTTTCAAATGGTCTTCAATCCTAATATGCAAGGTGTATAAATCTATTTTTTATATTATATAGAGAGAGAACAACAACTAGAGTTTACATTATGATATCATTGTATTTGAGCTATATGGGCTCAGTCACAACATTACATACTATGGAAATGCTATATGTGGTTGTAACGCTATAACACTGTATCACTATATCCCTGATTTGCTATACCTATATCATTGATTTGTTGAACCTGTATACTGTATCATTGAAGACCTATCACACTAAGATCTTGTAACATTATATCTCTGAAGCATTGTTTGTATCATTATACCACTGGATTACACTATACCCTTGTATCACCGCATCACTGAGTTGTAATATATTACAAAAAAACTATATTGGGACTATATACATCAGTTGCATCTTTGCATGCTATAAAGTTTTGTACATGGTTACACAAAATATATAAAATTCATTGTATTGGCTTCTCCCAATAGTCATACAAAAAGATCCATTATGAGCCATTATACTATTCTAGGTACAAGATCATCTATTCTTGTTTCCAAACCTGTGACCATTTCCTCCCGAATCATATTTCAAGTTCAGTAGGGTTTTGGATGCTTCCTGCTCAGCCTCATTAGGTCCATCTTCCATGGATTCTATCCCTTGCATCTCCTATGTCCTGACCTTTTGCATCTCTTTGAGGTCATTCTGAAAATATTGCAGAGCATTGGGGAAGACATCAACCCTAGGGTGATCCCCCTACCAAGTGTGGCCATACCTAGCTTCAAGGACCCCAATATTGATTTCTTTGTTCTCTAGGAATCTCTAAATTTTTTCCTTTGATAGTTACACTGTGAGATAGACCTGCATGGCAACATTGTAAAGCATGAGTCTTTTGCAAGACTTAGTAAGTAGCCTACTATTCCCTTGAAACCTATCTTCATTCCTTGCTTTCCATATGTTCCAAAGGATCTGAGTAGAGAGACAATGCCAAAATAAAGCAATATATTTTTTAATTTTACTTCCATAATCAAACAATATTTTAGCAGGGATAGGTTCACCATTATTTCCCCAGATATTTTGTTCATTACAAAATAAATTCCTGATTTCTTTAGCAAAGATACAATCAAAGAAAATATGTTTAATTATTTCAGGTACTCTACAAAGATTACAAATGTCAACACCATTATGGTTGGTTTTAAAATCTAGTTTTTGCAAAATGAGTAACTGTATAAAGTAGGCTTTCTTAGCCTCCACTTCTTTACACTAGTTACTCTAAAATATTTTTTGCCACTGGTTCTTATTCAAGTTTATTCCCCACACTTTATTAGTATGTTATGTTATATCAATTTGATCTACCAGAATGGTATATATTATCTTTTCATTTGATTTCATTATGTTCTTTCCATCCCTCCATTGGAATTATTTGAACTGGAAGTTCTCATATTTAATCTCAATAGGAAATTGTAGATGTTTACAAGCTTCCCTAAGGACAGTGTATGTCCTCCAATTACTTTGTGGGATATTGAACTCAAAAATTATTTCATTCCAATCCTTGAGTCTTCCATCTTTTAGGACCTCATTGAAGAATTTTTGTTCCTTTTTACACCCAACTCTTGGATGAACAACCCTAGATTAGTGCTAGGGGTCTTTCCTTGTGCTTTAGGTTCCACTAGACTGACCTACTGGCCAAGATGGTCCTTTTATCATTCATGGTGAAGTGAACATTGGTGATATTTTTCTTCACTACCTCCCATGCCTTCCAAACGGTCTTGAAGACATTAGAGCTTGAAGGTGTCATTGGAATCTTGCTACTAAGGATATCACTGAAGGGAAAAATCTTCCATGATTTTTCCTCTTTCAGGATAGCATTTAGGATATTCTATCAGACAAGAACCTTCCAAGGTTCTCCACCATCTAGGGCACCAACCACCCATTTTATTGCTAGGACAATCCCTTTCCATATGAGGTCTTTCAAACTCGTCCCTCCACTTGCTTTAGCAACAATACACCATTCCCATTTTACATGTTTTTTCCTTCTTCCCTTACGATCCAACCATAAGAATTTCCTTAACCTTTTCTATATATCATTAATCTGGTAAGAGTCAAAGAACTAGACAGAGGAAAAGTATATGTTGTAAGAGGAGAGTATTTTTTGGAAAAATTGAAGTCTACCAGCCAAGGAGAGGTACTGCCTATTCCATTTGGAAAATTTCCTTTCAATCTTGTCCCTTATCCATAGACACATCTCTTTTAGGTTAGGTTCAACTGCTAAAGGGATGCCCAAATACCTTACCAGCTTCTGAGGACCTCCCCATTGCAAACCAAATGTGCTAACCCAATCAAGTGGGACTTCTTTCCACCCCAACAGGTAGGATTTGGAGGAGGAAATATTTTCTACAAAAGCCTGATAGAAGATATCCAATTTTCCCATGAGATTTACCATATTTTCTTGCTCAAGTTCTAGAAGGATTGAGGTGTCATTCAAAAATTGTAGATTAATAATTTCATTCTTTCTAGGCAAGGTGATACCTTTGACTCTTGGGGAGAAGGATTCATCTCTTAGTACATAGTACAATGCATCAGCTGCAATAACAAAGAGAGCTGGGAAAGGGGGCATCCATGTCGAATTGACCTCTCAAGAGTGATCCTATTAGTAAGGACACCATTCACATCGACCTGGGCCATGGCATCCTGAAAGATTTTTTACCATGCTACAAAAGGATTGGGGAAATCCAAAACCCTCCAAAGTCAACATCACATAGGCCCATTCAATTCTATCATATGCTTTTTCAAAATCCAGGAGCAACATGTCATCATTTTGTTTTGTCTATCTTGCTCACTCCATGGCCTCCCATCTAGTGATGAGGTTTTCCAAGTGTCACCAAAAAATGTATAGTTGACATTTTTTATGCTCACTTGAGTCTTTCTAATGGACTTTGGCTTTATTTTTCCTAGGTTTAATGTTGTAATGTAATCAAAACATTCACAATAGGGTTTAAATAATCAAATTATAGTGTCTTGTGAAGGTGTTGTGAAGTGTTGTAAAACATTTCTACACTTTTCTAGACTCTATTCATTACAATTCACCTAAAATTCACCTTTTCATAACTTATTAAGTCCTATTTTGAAGTGTTGTAGAGTCTTGTAACAAGATTTCACGCTTTTCTAGGCTTAATTTCACTAATTCAACCCTTTCTCATGTCTAAATGACCCCTTAATACACTTTCCAGCCATTTTCAAGTGTGTTGTTAAGGATATTCCCATTGGAAAACATTTAATGCCCCGAAATTCCTAGGACCCACTTAATTTGCTTAAGTGGGACTAACTCGCCAATAGGGGTGACTTAGTCCTTTTTTGCACAAAACTCAAAATAACTTTAAATTTCTAGCGGTATTTTGTCCTCTAACCCTTGAGGTCGACCTGCGATGTGTTACTTTCAGTAAATTTCAGTAAAATCAAGTATAAATAAAGGTTTTTAAACTCATTTTACATCTCCTAATTCACTCAAGCAATCTCCTACAATCATTTATCTTCAAATCATAATCTCTTGCACTCATTAAGCATTCAAGCAAATCAAGCATTATCAAGTGAATCTATTGGAGTTATTCATGGCACATCTTCAAATTTGAGCATCAATGGTGTGGTAAGTTTATGACATTAGCATTTTCATATTATCTATTTATCACTCTCTTTTTATCTCATTTCATTGTTTAAGGTTTGATTACCAAAGTGGGGTTTGACCAAGGCAAACCCCTATTCTCTAACCCTCAACCATTTTTCCCCTTTTGCATGTGACTTTTGTATGTAGATTTATCAAGCAATAGGTGTTGAAAAGTGATCAAAAAGTGTACAAAGTTAATCAATTCAACATCACCTTATTTCAATCTTGGAGAGGCTTTCTACCCCGTTTTCTGTAGAATCATGTACAAACACCTGTCAGAAAAGGAAGTGCATACCTGAGACTACAAGATTTTGTTCCAAATTTCCCAAAATATACAGGAGGACTAAGTCACTAGTAGGAGTGAATTAGTCCCACTTCCAGACCTGAAAACTGATTTTGACATTTTTTGATACCGATTTGGCAGATTCGTGTTTCGACAAAGTTTCTCAAAACTAGGACTAAGTCGCCCAGACTGGTCTAAGTGTCCTCGCCAATATTACAGTCAAATTTTTAGGATTCCAGGATCTTCCAACATCAAACTCCTGATTCCAGGTGCACCTCTTTCATTTTTTTTTATGTTATTTCATCATTTAATTACATTCTTAAGCATTTATGCATATCGCATTGTGTTTTCCAGCACTTTACATTTTCATAGTTTTACATCATTAGATCAATTCAATTTCAGATCAGAACATTATGACATCTTAATTAGGTATAATACATCTCATTAACATTATTCTTGAGTGTAAACCTTTGCATTTTGGTCCCCCATCCAATCCCCTTTCTCCTTTTAGGTGAAAAACCCTAGGAGGAGCAAAGCATTGTGAGGGGTGCAAACCAAAATCACCATTTAAATTTTGGTGAACCTACATCTTTTAAACATTATTCCTTTCTAATTTCCAAGAGAATACTTGGTTTGACTTGCATTGCATCTTGCATCAGTTAAAGTGTGTCCTAGAGTTTTCAATTGCATTAGTGAAAAAGTTCATATTAGCTTGCACTCTTGCATCCTTTTTTGCATTAAAAAACACAAAAAATCTGCATTTACATACTATAGTTGCATTTGTGCATCTAAAAGACATAGAATTACATTTAAAAATTCTGAAAAACACAAAAAAAATCATCAGTGGGACTAAATTGCCACCCTGGGCGACTTAGTCCTTTTGCATATTTTGCATTGCATTTTCTAGTAATTTTTGGGTAATTTCTATCCTTCTGTGTTCTATTATTGTACTTTGTCATATCTTCCAAATTTTATGTTTTTTTCATTTCATTTCCTTGCACCATGGCCTTTTCCTTTAACAAGTTTTGGAATTTCTTGAAATCCTGAGTAGACATGTCCAATTGTGCCTTTGGTTGTGATCCTAACGATCTTGATCCTATTCATTCTCCTCCAACTCCTCATGATTTTCCTCCTCATGATGTAGACATAATTTGAGAAGATGACGATAACATGAATAAGTTCTCCAAAAAATTCCTTAATAATCTTGAAACCAATGCAGCCTTTTACCCATCTATGAGGTCACAAACCCTCCCTACTATGGCACCCCCTGATACATTTGCTTATCTTCACCCTTAAAAAACTGAAGGACCTAAGTTACCTCCATCAGGTGGACCTAGTTCCTCTCAGCAAGCACAACCATTTTACGACAACAAAGTTACAAACACATCAATCAACCTTGAAGAAACCTATGGCAAGGGATTTACTATATTAAGAAAACAAGGTTGTGATACAAAAACTAAACATAACATTCACCACCTCTTTGAATAAAAACCACAGGAAGAAAACACAATAGGATTAGGATATCAAGATCCTCATCATGACAACCAACCTCCTTTTGAATATTGGAGACTTCGAGATGACGATACAATGATCTTTGATTCTCTTCCTGACTTGAACATTCTTCTTCCACATGAATGACCATTACCTGATTCTGATGAAAAGGATGCTAGGATCCCCTTGGGTCCTCTTCCTCCTTCCATTCATGAACCAGGAGAATCTAGCAAATGAAAAATGACCTTACAAATTGAAAAAGCTCAAGTTTCCTACTCATCCTCCACTTAAATGTGAAATAATACTTCAATTACTTTTTTAAAAAGGCCTTATACTCTTACCCCTATGAATAGGTTGGTAATTAGTCGTAAAGATTCTACAATACCATTTTGCAAATATCATCATGTTCTTGGACACCGCACTGAAGAATGTCGAACATTAAATGACATATTGAACAATTATCACTTCACTGATATTGAATGTTTTCCCATTATTCCTTAAAACAAAACTCCTTTTGTCATGCCATAGTTGTAGAATCTTCTATTCTCACTATTTCATGATCTTTTCACAACACCCACCTCGGCTCATTCTTGCTTTACACTTTGTGGGGACAATAATTTGTTAGCCTTGTCCTTGTAATGCACTTGCATTTGTCTCTTAACTATGTTATTCCTTTTCCGCTTAGATACTTAAGATTGAGAAACCAATAACTTAGTTAATGGTTGACTTACATTTGCATTACTAGCTCCTTTTTCATGTGTGTGATGTGTTCCCCCGTATAGTGTGTTTGATGTTCCCTCTCTTCGTACACTTCCTCTACTTGTACCTATATTCTTCTATATGTCGTAATTTGTTCTTTTCTTCTGTCCTTTTTTGTTTTGTGTTTACCTTTTGGGGATGATGTAAAGCGTTGAGATGTCCTATGTTTATTCCATGTTGACCCAAAAGGTCCTTTTATTTTGTTCACTTTCATTTTGTGTTTCCTTTTGGGGATGACACAAAGCATTGAGACACCCTATGTCTCTTCCATGTTGACCCAAAAGTTCCTTTTCTTTTGTTTGCTTTCATTTTGTGTTTTCCTTTTGGGGATGATGCAAAGTGTTGATATGCCCTATGTCTCTTCCATGTTGACCCAAAAGGTCCTTTTCTTTTATTCGCTTTCATTTTTTGTTTTCCTTTTGGGGATGACACAAAGCATTGAGAGGCCCTATGTCTCTTCCATGTTGACCCAAAAGGTCCTTTTCTTTTATTCGCTTTTGTTTTGTGTTTTCCTTTTGGGTACGATGCAAAGCGTTGAGACCGTAATTTCTCTTCCATGTTGACCCAAAATGGACTTTCATTTTCTTTGTTTTCGCTATGTTTGTGTCATTCTTCCAGTTCTATGTATTCGGGGAATGATGACAGTTCTGAGCTCCTTACAAAACATTGCAGAAACAAACATATTGACCCCAAATCCATAGATCCCTTATGTGTTTGGTGTGTTCTTTTTTGGGGGGAAACTCCCTTTCTTTTGTTCTCTTTTTCATTTACATGACGCAACCTAACTTAGAAACATGTGACTTGGCATAGGGGCTTTCCGAGTTGGCTCTCATTTCTTGTTTTATTTTTGCATTTTTCCTTCACTACTTTAAAGTAACTGCTCACAAAAAAGTGTGCAAAAATTCCTTTAAAGTGGGGGGCATACATTAGCATCATTTCATTTGCATTCTTGATTCTTAGTGTAGCCTTGTCATTTCATACAATGCGTTTGTCACTTTGTGGATGACATTGGGTGTGATGTCTTTGATAAGTGTGATCTATCTTAGCATATTACATTATTCTTGGTGGTCTGATGTGATGCACTGCATCCCCTAAGTTGTTAATATACTATTCTTTGATTGGTCCTCTCTTGGAGACATTAGACACAATGTTCCCTAAGTGATAGACCTTGCATGAACTTAACAAGACTCCTTTCAACATCTTTTGCATTTTACATTTTTACATCTTTTCCACCTTGAAAAATGCAACTTGCATGCCTGTGGTACCTTTCTTTTTGTTCATGAGTTCTAAGTATACGAATCTTTGCTTGTGTCATGAAGCACAAATCGACATTCTCTTTTGTGGCACCTTGTTAAAGTTATCAGGAGGTATAACTTTAATATGGTTGAGTGGGAAGCCCATCTAGTGGCACGACATTCCCCATAGCCACCTATGTGTTTGTGAGTACATACCAACTAGTGTATGTACTTCACCTATTTGGCTTATCTCACTCGGTGGACTACCATGAGTTCTATCACCCCAGTGTGAGTATGCATTCTCTTTTTCAAACAATCAACCTAGATCTAATCCACAACGAGCTAGAAAAACACTCAAATATTTCATTCCTTTTCATCATCATGTGTGTTATTTTGTTTTTATGTTTGGTTTTCCATGAGATCTTGATCCTGGGGGCTTGATCATCCCTCTTGATTATTGTTATTTCATCTTACCAACATAAGTACATTAGATCTCTCTCGATGTGCATGTTGGGCTACTTTAGCAAGAGTTTGAAGCAAGTTCATCCTCTCACTAAAGTGGGGGCTTAATGTGTCACCAAAAAATGTATAGTTCACATTTTTATGCTCACTTGAGTCTTTCTAATGGACTTTGGCTTGATTTTTCCTAAGTTTAATGTTGTAATGTAATCAAAACATTCACATTAGGGATTAGATATTCAAATTATAGTGTCTTGTGAAGGTGTTGTGAAGTGTTGTAAAACATTTCTACACTTTTCTAGACTCTATTCATCACAATTCACCTAAAAATCACCTTTTCATCACTTATTAAGTCCTATTTTTAAGTGTTGTAAAGTCTTGTAACGAGATTGCATACTTTTCTAGGCTTAATTTCACTAATTCAACCATTTCTTATGTCTAAATGACCCCTTAATACACTTTTCGGCTGTTTTCAAGTGTGTTGTTAAGGATATTCTCGTTGGACAACATTTAATGCCCCAAAATTCTTGACACCCACTTAATTTTCTTAAGTGGGACTAAGTCACCAATAGGGGCAACTTAGTCCTTTTTGGCACAAAACTGAAAATAATTTTAAATTTCTAGGGGGATTTTGTCCTCTAACCCTTGAGGTCGGATTGTGATGTGTTAATTTTGAGAAATTTTAGTAAAATCAAGTATAAATAAGGGTTTTTCACCTCATTTTACATCTCCTAATTCACTCAAGCAATCTCCTACAATCATCTATCTCCAAAACATAATATCTTGCACTCATTAAGCATTCAAGCAAATCAAGCATTATCAAGTCAAGCTATTGGAGTTCTTCATGGCACATCTTTAAATTTGAGCATCAATGGTGTGGTAAGTTTATGACATTAGCATTTGCATGTTATCTATTTATCACTCTCTTTTTATCTCATTTCATTGTTTAGGGTTTGATTACCAAAGTGGGGTTTGACCAAGGTAAAACCCTATTCTCTAACCCTCAACCATTTTTCCCCTTTTGCATGTGACTTTTGTATGTAGATTTTTCAAGTAATAGGTGTTGAAAAGTGATAAAAAAATGTACAAAGTCAATCAATTCAACATCACCTTATTTCAAGCTTGGAGAGGCTTTCTACCCCGTTTTCTGTAGAATCAAGTACAAACACTTATTAGAAAAGGAAGTGCAGACCTGAGACTACAAGATTTTGTCCTAAATTTCTTGAAATATGCAAGAGGAATAAGTCACCAGTAGGGGCGAATTAGTCCCACTTCCAGGCCTGAAAACTGATTTTGACATTTCTGGATACCTATTTGGCAGATTCACGTTCCGACAAAGTTTCTCGAAACTAGGACTAAGTCGCTCAAACTAGCCTAAGTGTCCTGGTCAATATTACAGTCAAATTTTTAGGATTCCAGGATCTTCCAACATCAAACTCCTGATTCCAGGTGCACCTCTTTCATTCTATTTTGTTATTTCATCATTTCATTACATTCTTAAGCATTTCTGCATATCACATTGTGTTTTCCAGCACTTTACATTTTCATAGTTTTACACCATTAGATCACTTCAATTTCATATAAAAACATTAGGACATATTAATTAGGCAGAATAAATCTCATTAACATTAGTATTGAGTGTAAACCTTTGCATTTTGTTCCCCCATCCAATCCCCTTTCTCCTTTTAGGTGAAAAACCCTAGGAGGAGCAAAGCATTGTGAGGGGTGCAAACCAAAATCACTGTTTACACCAAGATATACCTTCCTTTAATGAACCCTGCCTGTGTTGGGCTTATAATAGAGGGAAAAACATTTTCCACCCTCTCTGCCAACACCTTATCCAAAATATTATATGATACATTAAGAAGGGTGATAGGCCTCCAATTTTTGACTAGTGTCCTATCACCCTCCTTTGGGATCAATTTGATGATTCCTTTGTTAATGTTTTTTCCCAAGGATCCTTTGTTAATTGCCTCATTATAGACTGTTAAGAGATAATATCCAATCCAATCCACAAAGGACTTGTAGAACTCTGCAGGGAGGCCATCATTCTTAGGTGATTTTTCATCTTTCAATGACAGAATAGTTTTCCTTATTTCCTCCTTAGTGATTGATTTCCCTAGTTCAACTGTCTCATCCTCCTTTATCTTCCTAGGAATGATATGCTTTATGAACTCCTTAGAATTATTACTGATTACACTGGACTCTTCTAAGGTGAAGAGAATTTTGTAGAATAAAAAGAAATTCTCCCTTATGTCCTTTTGGTTCGTCAAGGGGGATCCCTCAGACCAAATTTGGTCTATGTGCTCCCTTTCTTACTTTTCCTTAATGAATTTGAAGAAGAATTTTTACCCCTTGTCTCCATTTTCCAGCCAATTCATTTTTTCTCTTATGCTTAACCCTTTGTTTTTAGAAGTTTTCAATCTCCTTAGGCTATTTATAGCCAGGGAAAGCTTATTGGTTAGGTTACCATCAGTTGGGGATGCTTGGAGGTTGGTTTCATTTTTTAAAAAAATCATTCTATAGGAGGGTCTCCTATCTTCTACTATCTTTAGTCATTTTCTTACCAATGGTTTGGAATAGAACTCTCCAATGATTTACATTTAGCTCCCATATTTCTATAGGAGAAAGGTTTCGATACACCCATCTATTAATTAATTTGAGGGATTCAACAACATTTCTACAGTCTATGTATTTAATCAAGCTAGTGTTAAGACACAATCCTTCACTTTTACCATCTAGTTTTTCCAGGCTCCCCTTGAGGTAGAAAACTTCCCTTATGGGATGATGATCTGAAAGGGAGTAGGGGGTCACCTCCATCTTACAACCCTCCTTCACAGGAATCACTGAGAAGAAGGCACTACTGATGTAAAATCTATCCAATCTGCAGTAGATTCTTCTCCCCCACTTTAGTGCATTACACTAGGTGTACCAGATACCTTTGCAATCCTTCTTTTTCCCTTTAATAGGATCTTTAATTTTTAGATTAGAATTCATTCTAAACTAGTAGAATCTCTCATTTCCCTTCTAGTCCTGATCAAAACCACCACATTTGTCTTCCCTATTTTCCACAAATTGAAATCTCCCCCAATGATCCATGGAATGCCCTGTAAGTTGAATAACCAATTCCACAATTGAATCATCTCATTGTAATCATTGGGGAAATACACAAAGCAGATGCAAAGACATATTTCCTTATTTTTTATGATAGCCCAGATTGCTCGATTGCAAGGGGAGGTCCCACTATTTGTAACAGAACATGCCCAATCTTGAGCCATTAGAATAATTTCCCCCCTTTTCCCTTTTCATGTTGAGTCACAACCTGGGAAGCTTCTTTCCAAATCACCTTCAGATTGGTTTCCAAGGTGAAGCCAATAGCCTTCACTTCTTGGAGGAGAACGAAGTATTTTTCCTTTTTTTGGGCTAGAAATCTTCTCACAACATATTTTCTGTCTGGGGATTCTAGTCCCCTCACATTCCAGGAGATGCAGTTGAGGTTCATTAGTTTGGATTTTTTAGGGGGAGGGCCTTTGTCACTCTTGAAGTTATCAAAACATTTAGGTAGTTTATTTTCAGATTCAATCCTTTTAGCAGTGGGTATTGGAATTATCCCACTATGTTTTTTCCTCTTTTCCTTTGTTAATAATTCAAGATCCTTCTCCATACACTAGTACAAAAACAACAATATATGACTAAATAAACTACTAAAAATTGCATATAGATGACTAATTTTGGTCACGTGACCATTAGTAGTTTATCGCCGGTCATTTATAACACAACCAAATTTATGACTAAACTATTTTAGTCATTTATCTAGTCATTGATTTGGTCATTTATTTAGTCATTGATTTAGTCATTAATTTAGTCATTGATTGTTGTTAATTGGTCATTTATTTAGTCATAGTAGTGATTTATTTAGTCATTAATTTAGTCATATATTTAGTCATTGATTGTTGTTAAAGTCATTTATTTATTCATGGTAATCATTTATTTATTCATTACTTTAGTCATATATTTAGTCATTAATTTAGTCATTATTTTAGTCATGGTAGTCATATATTTAGTCATAGTAGTCATATATTTAGTCATTGTAATCATATATTTGGTAATTGTATTAATTTATTTTAGTCATAGTAGTCATTTATTTAGTCATTAATTTGAGTGAATCAATGATTCAAGTTATAAATCAAATCTAACTTAATCAACTCTCACAAATTTATGTATCTAAACTTCAAATATCATAGATATTCAAATGTTTTTTTTTGTATTGGATTAACATGAAAAAAAATACAATCAACAAACAACTTTATGCATATAAAGCTCAAATGTCATAGATATTCAAATGTTTTTTTTGTATTGCATGAAAAAAAAGAATATACAAACAACAAACAACCGCATAACCAAAGGAATTACAAACAATATACAACTGCATAAACAATGATCCAAGAAATACATCCTTCACTACACTCTTGGTTTCCATGGAAGACAAATCCAAGATACGATACAAATGCTACAAACATTGAAGGGAGAAAAAACATGAAAATATATAGTAAATGTAGTTATTTTGTTTGTGGTGCATATGTTGCCCAATTCAGAGCAGCCTTGCCCTCCCATTCCAGTTAGACAACCCTTGAGAGAAGATTGGAAGGATTTAAATGAGAAGGATGACAACTTCCTATCTATAAATCTCACTAGTCATGGTCAGATGAAAGTAAAGAGTGCATGTTCACCTCTCCAATTTGACGAGTTGCAACCTAAAAAATAAGATTTCAATGAGGGTTTTAGAATATGTTTATTAAAATAAAAATACAGTTATTAAAATGAAAATACAACCAAGATCTAATAATGAGCACATTTAGATTTTTACAATATGTCATCCTTTACCTATTTCAACGGTTCTATGAGATTTCCCATTACAGATGCTTAAATCGCTAATGATGTAAAAAAATAAATGAATTTACTTCTACATACACAAAACCATCTCAAATGCAATGGAAAATAAATTAGAACTCATTCTTCCAAATATTATAGCAGAGGAACAAAGTGGGTTCATTTCAGGCTGGTCAATTCTAGATGAGGTCATCATTACTCAAGGAGCCATTCATTATATTAACTACACAAAGAGAAGTAGTATTATCATGAAGTTAGACATTAAAAACTGCGGAGAAATTTTTTTTAAAAAAAAAATGGTTGGCTTGGATTTATAGCCTCATTTCTACCCAAGGCATTATGGTGTATTCTTTGAAACACTCAAAAACTCTAACAATTCACCTTGATGCATGAATCTAAAATATTTCTTTTGTTGATTTTGCATCAAATCCTAGCTCTTGTCACTAATTTATTTCAAACAATCTATTCTTCATCATCTTAGCAAACTTCATAATGCCTTGCCTCCATAACAATCTCCATTGGAAAAAATAAAACCATGGACCTTGAAACTCTTTGAATAAAGGGAAGGGGAAACAATAACCTATGACTTCTTTCCATTAAAATCATACTTTTACAATGAAGATATACTCACTATGAATGTCTTAGTTGTGCTGATATTTATTTGCTTGTAAACTTTGGGATGATATAACTGAATTGCAAAAAACTTAATGTAGTGAATCAATTGAGATTTTGAAAAGTAAGGACTGAATGTCAACTAAGAACCCAAGGCCTACCTTTTTTTGAAAGTTTGAATGTTATGGAAAAGACAAATTTCTAATGAACAATGGAATTTCATTTCAAAGCCCTACTAAAGGTGAAATCACACTAATATGATAAATGTACCTGCCATAGGTAAAAATGAAGTCTAACAATAAACATGAGGCTTTAATTAGGCACATTTTTTTTCCAATATCAGATGCCACAACCCACTAATTATAACTGCTCCTTTTTAGCTTGATTAAAAATAATTTTAGCTTGGAAAAATATGAGTTTGCTCCTCTATTAAATAACATGAGTTTGTCACATGATTCAATCGCCTCCCTGGAAAGATCAACTCAACTCTGAAACCATCTCTACAAATTCTTCTGAGCTATTTCATAAACATCCTTCCATCAAAGATCGCTTTCTTGGTCAAATCCATGGAAATTGATACTTCAAGAAGCTTAGAAGCAAGCAATCAAGGTATAAGATGATATTTTCACCACTAGAAAAATCAAGAAAGGCTTAATCAGACAAATGGTACCAAGTTTTTCGGAATGTGGGTAATAACTGATTTGGCAAACATGAAAAAACAATTTCAACAAAATGGTTCAACTCAACAGTATCAAGGGAGTTTCAAAGGAATAGCAAAAACAATCATTTTAAACCGCCTCCTTCACCTAAAAAAATTGCAGAGGGAGCACCTCTAAAAATCAACTTAAATATTGGCTAAATTACCTCTTGCCACTAAGCATGCATAAAACAACAGTTTGGCATGCTTTTCAAGTGGAAATGCCACTCAAAAACTATGCCCCACTTCAAGACATTATTTCCTAAGTTTAGGATCAATATCAAGTTGGAGTTTTAAAGCAAAAAAGCATCAAATCTCAACCCCTTCTTGATATAGGAAACCAACTGAAAAAAAAAAATTAAAACAAGGGAGAGCTCATTTTAGGCAGTTATAGTGTTGCAAAGGACAAAGATTAGGATTGCTTTAAAGTTATTATTTTTATATTATTTTCAAACCCAAAAGCTATTGCTGAGACTCAAGAGTTATAAATATGTGTGGTGAACACATAATATAGAAGGAAACTTGGAGGGTAGACTTAAAACTGCAAAAATTGTCATTCAAAGGATTGAAATCAAGTCTTTGTTTTTTTCTAGTGAATGATTGAATGAAAGTTGGTGTAAAGCCTATGCTGTAGAATCTTATATGGAAATCATTACCTTACATTTGTAATTCCATCAAGTCAATTAAATTGAGTAGCTTCATTAGACTTTGTGTTGATGCCCATTCTTCATTGAAGAAATAATTTTGTTTGTTTAGGTTTTAAAACGCATCCTTGAAAATTACAGAAGATCCTAATACTGAGCACATTTAGGTTTTAATATTAGAGCATCCTTTACCTACAGATTTTTCCGCTTTCCCTTCCGCTATTAGTTTTGGCTCCTCCAAACTCTTCCTCACTGGTTTTGACCTTTCACTTCTCCGGTTTGGCGAGTTGCATCTTGAAAATAAAGTTTCAACAAGGGTTTTAGAGTATGTTTATTAAAATGAAAATTACGGCCAAGATCCTAATAATGAGCACATTTGGGTTTTAACATTACGACCTCCTTTACCCTATGTAGTTAAGTATATATTGGTAAAGCAATGTTACACAACGTCACAACCTTAATCGACAACCATCCTTGCAACTTTCAATCAACAGTAGGAAATTCCAAACTTTAATCTGCACCCATTATCATTGGTCACCCTACCTTTGTTTTTCCTGTATCATCGCTTGGGAAGAGTGGTTAAAATAAAACAAAAATAGAAGAAGAGATATACACGAATAGCCCTTTTAGGCATTAGGGTTTCGTCCCTATGAACGACATGACCTAAAGAAGTATATCGAAGACTACCTTGCATCTGTATCAATACATGACGATTAAATGAATCCAAGTCGTTCATCGTTTCCCACTATTTATTTCAGTTGTTCATTTTGTCATTTTTTTTTGCTTTCCCTACCACTATTGAGTTTTCACCCCCTCCAAACTCTTCCTTGCTGACATTATTTCATTGAGTTGTAGCGAAGAAATAAGGTTTTGATGAGGGGTTTAGAATATGTTTATTAAAATGAAAATTACTAGCGGTAAAATGGAAATTATGGCACCCATTATGCTCGCTAAATTTTTTTGAAATGAAATCAAAATTAAATAAATTACGATATATAAATCTCCAATTTTTATACAATAGATATTATTAAATATATTATATTATTATATAATGTTAAATATATTATAATATAATATTATAATATTAGATTAAATATAAATATTATTAATATAATATAGTTTAAATATTATATTATATTCTAATATTATAATATTATATAATATAAATATTATGATATAATATAATATAATATAGTATCATATAATATTATAATATAATATAATATTATATAATATAAATATTATATTATATTATAATATTATATTATATTATAATATTATAATATAATATAAAAATTATATTATAAATGGCCCACTTAGGTAAGGGTCCCATGAGGGGGGCTTAAGCTCTATGGATTGTGATCAAATTCAAAAGAAAAAAGAATAGAGTAATAGTCATTTATTTAGTCATTTTTATTTGTTTGACCAATTATTTAGTTGTGATTTTACCCGATGACCAAATTAGTCATTTTTAGTCACGTGACTAAAAGTTTTAGTCACATAGTCATTTATTTTCCAAATTCTACTAGTGATATTTGGCCTACTGTTTCTAATTATCTTCTTTTTTATGTATTTGTGGGTCTTTTTTAGAGTTATTTCCATGTGGTTTCTTCCCCCTCAGTGGTATCCTTAGTAGAGAGATCACCTACTTCGTTTGCAGACTCCATACTAGATGGGGAGGCTAGACCATCAGAGGTAGCCACTTCATCAAAAATGCTAAGAGAAACCACCTTTTGTTGGAAGACCTCAATTTCTCCAACATTCTCACCACCATTTACCAGAGATACAGTAATGGGAGAAGTGGGGGCTAATGGTTCCCCATCAGATTTGCTTGACTCAGTTAGTTTTGATTTCTTGCTCGCGGTTTGAGAGCCTGATTGCTGCCCCTCCAACTCATTCACTACTCTCTTGACATATGAGGGTTCATTCATTTTGTTTACCTGGCTTATGAATAATTCCTAATTGTCTTCTGATTGGCCAACTTCTTCAAAAAAATTTGCATTAGAGGTGTAAATTTCCATTATTCTTTTCTCTTTGTTTTCTTTCAGTTTGGTATTCTATTTTAATTTTTATAGTGCCAATTTTTGGGCGTTCATTTTGATATTATTGGTGGTTTCATTTATTACGTTAAGGTAGGGAGAATCTCTTCCCAAAATGTTACATTTTTCTTTCCTCACTTCTCCCTCCTCCTAGCAATCACCCGGTCGGGTTTCAACAATTTCATGTTCTAATGATGCCAACTGGTTGGCAATCAGATTCAAATTATTGTTTGCTTCCTCAGTCTACTGTTCATCATTTTCCATATGTTTAGGGCCCGTTGGAGGGGTTTATTCCTAGTTCCTTTGGAGTAGGACCCCAGTCAAATGATTCTCCAATTTTATTCTTTTCTGTTACTGTTGATGCCAAAATTTGACAAGGTAACAGTGTCTTATGGGAAACTCAATTTATGGGGGACCTTTTGCGCTAAACTGAGTGACCTCCAGGTTTTTAGAGAAGTTGGCTTCTTCTGGAATGGGGTTTTGGAAAGGGAAAAGGAAACAAATATAATAAAATAAAGTCTAACCTAAGGAGATGCACCAAGACTTAATGATAGGCATGATAAATCATAGATCTAAGGGCCCAATTGGTATTTGTAGTGTTCCAAAAAAGTAGAAACTAAAAATTAAAGCACAGACAATCCATTCATTGACATAAAATAACATTGCATACATTCCTATTGCCAAGAAGATTCATTAGACATGATCTAGATCAGCAAACTTGCATTCAATATATATAGAAGTTCTCAAATGGAATGTCCAGACAATAGCACATAATTTACAGTTTAATCAAATAGCATGAAAGAATAGAAAAGCCGAACAATTGGCACAATCTGAAAGTCTTTTGTAATAAAATAAAACAATAATAAAGGCCTGGCATCTTTTCCTAAAACTAGTGTTCCTTCAAAATCCCAGACCCTTTTCTCACAACAGAGAGAAGTGTATATAGCAGAAAATTCCCACCGCTTTGGAGAGTAGTAACAGAAAAGATTTCGTGATTGTTGGCAATGATGCAGAAATAAGAATATTCCCCAAGCCGTTGCAACATAAAAGATTTGAAACCAAGCATCTGGTCATTCCAGGCTCAGGTGCATCTCCTACAAATGATGGCGGTGGTCCTAAAAAGGTTAAAACATACAAGTGTCACCATCCCGTGCAAATGATTATGACATGCGGTGGCTAATCACAACATTTGGTTTGCCTAATTCATTTCCCGAATACGAGATCCGCCGAATAGGCATGTGGAAGCATTTCACTGCCTGTGTTAACCTTTATCTCTCACTGCTAAAGACTTGCACCAAGGCTACACGTGTTGAGTGGGAAGAGCTCTATCCAAAAGTGGAGGAAACGATCATCAGCTGGGCACAAAAGAGACGCATGGCAACATTTCGCTGCCTGCAGTCATTATTTCATCATCTCGTTGAAAGATTTGCAAAGAGTAGACACGTAGCAAGAGTGCATAATAGACAACAATTGTGGGTCCTGCCCATTTTCTTTGGGAATGAGAGCTCTATGGAACTTGAGTGGAGCCCGATGAGGAAGAAAAAAGGAATGATAAAAAATGGCCCGCAGCTACGACATGTGGAAGTATAGCGGGGATTCCCAAGATGCAAAGGAAGGGAAACCTTTGGGGTGTGCAAAGCAGACACGTGGAGGGGGAAGCAGACCTTGATAAAAGGCCAAGTAGATTTCCTGCGATGTGTGGGTTGATACTTAGAGTAAAATACACCCGAAGGGAGCTCATTGAATATTTATTCACATCTTTTGGCCACTACGAGGGGCGTTTCACTTGAGGAATGAAGAACCCAAAATTTCTCTGGTTTATAGACCAGAATGCCATTTCATCAGGTAACAGAATCAAAGATTGGAAAGAGTCACCTATAGAGGTAACCATTCATCCTCAAATGGCCTTACTATGTTGCACAAATTCTCCTATGCTCCGCTTAGATCAATCGTTTCTATATGAGGCGGTGCATTAGGTAAACCGACCCCTACTTCACAATGGAACAATAGTTGTGCAAGAAGGTGAATAACTCCCTCAATGTCAGTTGCAGTGGGAGGATGACTAAAATCCATAAAAGCATCTAGATCATTCTCCTTCTCTTCTATTCCTTCTTCATTCTGCTCAGCTGTAGCAATAGAGCCATTCTCAAGGAATGGGGACGAAAATCCCATCCTTTTTAACTTGGAGAAACTCTTCTGCATGTTGTCCATTGTCTTGTTTAGAGTAGTTGTGGCTGCTTTAGTGCACTGGAAGGCATAGTGGAAATGGATAAACTTGTTTTTCGTCTGGGCAGCAGCATCCCGATCCTCAATCCCTGCCCTGGCAAGGTCTTCATCAAAGATCGAGTATAGCTCAGTGAGCAGATCTTTTGCTTCCAAAACCTTTTCCAAGATAAATTGTGGGAACTGCTCAATCGTATCATGAGCCTCCTGACTCAACTTTGATGCTTTGGTGATGAATCGGAGGGTGGGCTGTAGTGCTAGGAATTTTTTTTTAATCTTTTCCCAGTGAGAAATGTACAACTGCCTAACCAACGAAATAATATCCGACTATGCAAGAGAGGACAGGAGAGAGCTTTTAAGAGAAGTGATCTCTACATCTTTTGAGTTAATGGCCTCAACCAACTCTGCCCTTTTCCTTTTCTCGGACGTTAGTTGCTCCACAAATCTGCTCATTTCTTTATTCCAATTTTCCTCAGCTCGGGAGTGATTTGCTAAATGCATGTCTAGAGAGGACTTTGTCTCTTGAAGCTCTTGTTCTAATTGAGCTTTTAGGCCCTCAAATTCAACCTCTTTTTCTTGTAACTTCTGCTCATATCGAGCTTTTTGGTGCTCCAAAGCCTCATTCTTATGTGCTATTTCTTGACTATGCTCAAGGCGAAGCCACTCTAGCTCTTCATTCTTTAGCTACAAATTCTGCTCCGCCTCCTGATTCTTAGTACGCAGCTCATTTACCATAGTAGGGTTGATAGTTTGAACCTTCGCAAGCTCACCCTGAAGTTTTTTCTTCTCATTCTTTGCTGCCAGCGCCCTTTCTGTCATACGTACAACATCCGCCTCTAGGGATTTCTCTTTTTTCTCCAAAAAGCTATCCCTTTCATTTATTGCTTTAAGCTGCTCATCCTTTTTCTTTAGCTGGCGACCAGTTTTAAGGAAGTTAGAGGTGACCACCCATTGTGTTTCCTCCATAATCTCAATCTTATCCTATGCTCGGGCCACCTTCATTTCAATCCCTACCACATATATTTCATAGTCTTCTGGGCACATCTTCTCTTGTGGCTTGGTTACTCTCGGTTACATGGTTGCAAACTTCAACTCTTGCTGGGTCTCATCATAAAGAGTTTGCATTTTTGGCTCGGCAAAAGTACTATCATCCTTTTCCTTGAGCTTTTGTATTCTACTTGTATGTGCTTCCTTTCCATAGTCAATATGCACCATGAATTCGGCTGGCAACAAAACTAGTCTACCTGCGAAAGGAGCACCAAAAGGTAGGGAATATGGATAGGTAATTCTGATAGGCCCAGGAATTTTCATTTTTTGGAGAGTGACAGTTTGCGAGGAGAAGTGGGGCACATTCCAAAGCTTGGTTTGTGAACTAGTAGAAGGGCTTGCCACTTTCCACGGCTCAATTGGCGAATTGGCATGACTCATGGGTTGGAATGGTGAAGGAGTTGTCATTGCAGAGTCAACCTGTTGTGATATAAGAGGATCCACAACAATAGTGGAAGTAGGGGTGCCCACAGAGGGCATGCCTTCAGAAAGTGAGGCAAGGAGAGCTTGAGTGGCAGTAGTTGGTGTAAGGGTTCACAAAGGAGTAAAGTCAGGTGGAGTGGCCTATGAGATTTGGGTGAAACCTCCCGCATGTGTTAGATTAAAAGTGGGAAACAAAGGGCCAATACTCATCGCAGGGATTGATGCTAAGACAGGGATAGATACCAAGGATTGAGAAGCAAGAGGAGTGAATTTTACCTATTGACTATTCGATGGTGGCTCTAGAATCGTTAGCGTCTCTCCCTCAGCTTCAAGCTCCTAGCTAGTTGCAAGCACCTATCTTCCGACAGGTTCTTGCAAACCTTGTTTGATAATGGTCTTTGTATGTTGTCATTTTGTGGGTGGGGCTTCCCTAGCTTCAACAGTTACTACCAACTACTGCTGTAGTACCCTAGTTTCTTTAGCAGCCCAAGTGAGTGTATGTGAACCCCTCGATACATTAAATCGCACATTCGTGGCTACATAGGTGGGTTGTCTGGAGCTTTTCTCCTTCAACACAGAGGACACAAAAATTGATGCTTCCTCTTCCTGTTCTTCAGACTCATCCTTTGGGTCATCACTCTTATTGATGCTAGAGTCTGGGCTGGGATGGTCTTCATCCCACCATTTTTCAAATTCTTTTTCCTCCTTCAAGCTCTCATAAGGGGCATCCAATATCCCTGTTTCTTGGCAATACTTCCAAAAAGCTTCAATCTTCTCATCAGTCCATTCCTCATCCTTTCACAACTTGTTGTACATGGCGCATTCCATCTAGAAATTATCTTTGGCCACTGCCACAACAAAGTGGAACTTGTTCCATGGCTCTCTGTTATCTTGAGTGGGAATACACACTAGTTCAATAAAAAAATCATCTTTGTCTGCTCGCAGGCTACGCCGCTTTTCCCAGTAAGGTCGAGGAACAAGACTAACCTTCATGTGCGGCTCTGGTAGGTCATTGAAAGGGTTGTAATCCCATTTTTCACATACCAAAACCAATCCTAAATGAGCCAATTTATCCTACAATAACTGATCTGATTGCTTCTTTACCATAGTCACCATTTTAAAATTCTCCGAACAAGTGAAGAATCATTTTCTCTTGACACTTGGGCTGTTGCAAAAGGTATAATCATTGACACATGCCTACCTATACATTTCAAGTGCTAGCACCCTATCTGTGATGCAGGCTGGGAGAAGGAAGGGTTGACTGATGAAGCCCCGCATTCAGAGAATTGTGAAATTTGCTCCTAAGAACCAACCACAAGCGAGAGTGAAACTCTACATATACCCAGTTTGATCCTTGTTGAGCCGGACTATGTCACCTCCTCTTTGTAAATATTGCAAGACCATAGTTATTAAATAATCCAAAAATGCATAATAATCATATGACATGGAAAGAAAGGGTGTCCGTGTGGATATTGGCTTCTTCTTCTTCTTTTCATCAAAAATTGATAATTCAAAATACCTGCCAAAGAAATCAGGGTTTTGATGTAAGAACATGTGAACTAGGAAGGAGAGAATTATAAACTTTCCCTCCATTGGGTAATTTTTCATTTGTCGTATCATTTCCTCCACCAGGAACTCGGCGAAATCATACCAGAAGGTCTCGTGTTGTTTGCAGAATTGGAAAGTCAGCCCCAGTCGAAAGGTTTCCACCATCTTGTCAGAGTCTCGGTCATACACAAAATATAGCATTGACATGGCATCCTACATGTACTCACGAAATGAATTGTGTGGCAATGGGATACTCGAAAACTTAGCACTTGGGATTCCCTTCTTACCAATCTCCTCTATCATGAAATATGAGCTATTTTTCATCGCCTTCCACTTTTTTTCTCCTTTACTAGGGAAGAAGGACTCAATTTTCTCCCTTCTTTTACTTGGGTACGAGATACATAGCATATTCCAAATGGCTTGTGGGCTGATGTGAACTCTTAAGTTTCGGCCCTTGATGCAGCGGGTGCTAGGGTTATAACCCTAAATGGCGGCATCAACTATCTCCATGTAGTAATTTACCTGCAGGACCATGTATTGTGGAAGACCACTGTACCAAACCTTCCTTGTTGTCGATGTGTCTATCTTAGGTGACTTCACCCTTGCACAGGCTGCTTCTCTTAAGGATTTAGGGTTTTTTGTGAGTCGTGGGTCATAAATATTATCCCATTTCTCCTCAACCCTTTTTTGGTTTCTGCAATCTTTGGGCCTATTCAGCTCTATCGTATTTTCCCTCTTCAGCTTGCTTGGTATACTAGGCATAGCATATGATAAATATTCATAGATATACACATCTTCTGACAACCGTATGGCTAAAAACACATCCTGGCCAATCTCCTCCTACATTTGTTGTGATGAACTCTTCGACATTTTTCTTTAGATGAAAACTTCTGCAGGTTCTGAACTCTTTGTAAATTTTATTCGGCTCTGGATATGTTGAAAACTTCTTTGCACTTTAAGCCTTGGTGTATTTGAAAAGACTTTAAACATTAAAATTTTTCATGCAATATTTAACTATCTTTTCTCAAGGTGGTAGAGGAAAGTGTGCTTTTTGCATTTAATTTGGCATGTACCGTTAATTCCTCGGCTCGTGCAAAGTGAATTACTTGCCATTTCAAGGTGGCAAGAATTCATTATTGCATTTGGAAATTGTGTGATATGTTGTGATTTCCTTGAAACTTGAGCTGAAAATTTTCCTTCTAACCTTGCGTTAGTATGTGCTAGCAATTAATATCCTAGACGAAATGATTAAGCCAAAGCAAACGATCACCACCTGAAAAGATATGGATCCTGCCTTGGGCTCTAGGAAATTCCTATGAGATGACACAATAGCCTATGGTCGTGCAGCTTACTACCGATGAGTGCCACCATTTTAAAGCTAATTAACTAGCTCTTATTAACATAGCATGCATTGAGTTGTACTTCTGCGGATGGAATAGGTCAGAAAATATGAGGAAATGCAGGCATGCCTTTCAATTTGGCACTTGCTTATCATCACATTTTCTCAAAATAGATTAGCATGCTTTTTCTCATTTTTTCTATAAATAGGCCACTAAGTAGTCAAGAAATCACACTTAGCATTTGAGCAGATTTAACAATAGGTCATTGGCGCAATCTTTAGCTTCAATAAGCGATTTTTCTCATAGGCTAGGTGGTAGGAAATTTTCAGTGTTAGTTAGAAGGTAGAAGCATTATGTCAGTACCATGGATACTCCCATTAGGTTAACTTCTTACAAGTCACATACAGCTTTTCTGGGAGATATTTCCACTAGGTGATTGAAGAGAATGACCAAAAATAAACACTCCTTGGTTTTGGTAGCCATAAAATGGATTCTGGGAAGGGATTGTATAGAGTATGAGGACAAATATAGTGTGAACATTGATATCTACTCAAACTTTGTTGTGTCAATGTTAGACATTGGTATCCCCATGCCTCTAATTTTGAAGTTGGTCAAGGAAATTTTTCCAAAAAAGTACCTAAATGGCCTAGGTGAGATTGTCGCTCACGCTGCATATGGGGTAGGCCTACCAACAGCCAGTGACCTCCGACACTACATTGAGGAAGAAGTGTTCATTATATGGCTGTTGTTTCTCATTGGATTCTTCCTTCAGACACGCGACAAGCATCGGAAGAGGGTTACCCAGGCTTTTCACTTTTTGTTCCACAACTACAACATAATACCATTCTACAACGTTGATTGGTACACTAACTTCAGGAACTTGGTGTTCCCTCTGCCAATGGCGGTTGTTCCAAATGATTCTAATTTTGTTGTTGAAGGACCTGTTGATGAAGATGTGGTAGGTGCTACCGTAGAAGAAGCGGTAGATGCTGCCATAGATGCGTCAATTTTTGTCTCCCATGCTCTTGGATAAAACACCTCCCTATTTCTTTGTTCTTTGTTGTTGAATACACCACCAGCTTACAGTTTTTGTATATAAGCTTGAAAAAGGCTATAGATATAGCATATATGAAAGAATAGCTCATATAATCATATACTTTTTGAATTATGGCTCTCTCAGCCATTTTTCCAATGTAAAAATGAAAGCATATATATAAATTGACATATATCTTTATAAAAAATCCATGACTCTCTTCCATTTTGCATATCTATTGTATGGGCTCTTTTATTAGCATATTTAATCATTTCCTTTGCACATGGGTGTATTTTTTATTTGTAAAGCAATTCTACTGCTCTACTCTCTGCAATGATGGGTTTTTTTCGTCGAAACACAAACCAATTTCAAAACAAGACCGGCCAACACAAAGGGAAAGAAAATAAAAGCATTATTCACATATGTACAAAATAAAAATTTGGCACTTGATGGAATAGCTTAAGATGAATCCCATTGACCAAAATTCCCAAGGGTTCCTATTCCATACTTTCTAACTTGAAAGCATTATGCTCTTTTCATCGAATAATTTTAAAGGGGCCCTCCAATAGGCTATCAAATTTTTGATGTTGACCTGGCTTAGCAGCCCTTTCATCATATTTTAGTACTAAGTTTCTGCACTTTAGGCCTTTTTCAAAAGCCTTCTTGTCAAACCATCGCTTGACCACTTGTTGGCGGTTTGTCATGGCTATTAGGGAATTCTCCCTTTTTTCTTGTACTTCTAATAGTTTTGCAATCTGAACCTCCATGGTGCCATTTTGTTCTATCTCGAAGGATTTCAATATTTGAAGCACTGGAATCTTCATAGATATAGGCAATAGTGCCTCTTTCCCGTATACCAACTCATAAGGAAAAGTCTTAAGGACTTGCTTAGGAGTTATTCAGTTTTCCCAAAGCGCCACTCAAAGGTTTTTATGCCATTCTCTTTGGTGTTTTGAACCAATTATTTTAAGGAATCAGACTAGGTTCTTATTCGTTGACTCTGCTAGGTGGTTTCCCTGCGGGTAATAATTTGATGATGTCTTAAAGAATATGCCATTTTTTAATGCAAAGTGACATACCTTTACACCTACAAAAGCTTTGGAATTATCAAAAATGATATTCTTCAGAGGATCGAACCTTGTCACCAGCTCTTCGAGGAAATCCACTATCTTTTCCTCTATTGTGTTTTTAAGTGGAACGACCTCTATCCATCTTGTGAAGTAATATGTGGCAGTCAAAATCTACTTGTGCTTAGCGCTAGAAGTGGGATTAATCATCCTGATGAAGTCTAGGCCCCATTGTGCAAATGGTTCATCCACCACTATAGGTTTGAGAGGCATTGCAGAATTCTTCCTTCTATCTATAAAGAACTGGCATTTTTTGCAATATTTTACCAAAGAGTGGGAGTTGTTGAAAAGTGTGGGCCAATAGTAACCTGTGCATATGATTTTGATGGAAGTGGTCTTAGCAGAGAAGTGTCCTCCCACAGCGCCATTGTGGAACGTGTCAAGGATTCCCTTCGCTTGCTCTGTAGTAACGCATCACAGGAGGAGACCATTGAAATTCCTTTTGAAAAGGACCCCTTCCACTAGCGCATATCCGTAATTCTGCAGCCGATAGTATCTCCTCTTTTGGGAGGAAAGACCTGGTAGATACTTTATTGTTTGCATAAACCTCATTCTATCTATTAGCCAGCAACCCTCATATTCTAGCTCATTTATCGGAACAAGCTCCAGTTGCTCTTCTTCGGCGAGTATCTCTTTGTCCTGCACCATGTATTCGCATAGTCCTCTTCCTCAGAAAATTTTAGTGGGTTTGACCTTAATGTCATATTCAAGGATCTTAGTGATCCAATTAGCTCTTTTTTTTTAATTTCTCCCTCCATGATATATTTGCACACACTGGAATGCATGACATAAACAAACACTTTGCTGCAAGAAATTAGATAGCGGAACTTTTTAAGTCCCTTTACTATTGCAAAGGCTTGTCTTTCAACAAAATTATAATTCATCTCATATTCCTTTAGGGTCTGGGAGTAGAATGCCACTGGATGTTCTCATTTTCCTTCATTATCCTTTTGAGTTAAGACAATAGCAATATTGGACTTGCTACTTAATGCATACATTATAAAATCCTTAGATAAATATGGATTAACTAGTACTGGAGCTACGGAAACAACATCCTTGAATTTTTCAAAGGCTTCTCGAGCTTTGGTTGTCCACTTGAATGCTTGATCCTTTTTAAGCATCAGGGTGATCGGCTTAATTATTCCTGCAAAGTCATAAATAAACTTGCTAACAAAATTCACCTTGCCCAAGAAGGATTGAACGCCTTTCTTGTTCATCGGAAGGGGAAATTCCTTGATCGCTTTCACCTACTTGGGGTTTATTGAAACTCCTTCTTTGGATACCACATGTCCTAATAGTTTTCCTTGTGGCACTCTAAATACGTATTTTTTTGGATTTAGGGAAACTCTGAACTCCTAGAACTTTTGAAAAACTATTTCTAAGTGGTTGAAATGATCATCCTTAGATTTAAAAAACATAGTAAGATTATTTAAATAGATTAGAATAAACTTATTGATTAGCTCGATGAAAGCAATGTCCATCACCCACTGAAATGTTGCCCCTGTGTTGGATAAACCAAAAGGCATTTTAGCATATGCAAATTTTCCCCACTTTGTAGTGAACGTAGTCTTGTGTTGACCCTCCTTCTTAACTTGGATCTGATTGTAACTGGAGAAGTCATCCAGTAGAGAAAACATTTCCAATCCTGCTACTATTTGTAGGATTGACTCCATAGAAGGCAGTGGATAATGATCCTTCAAGCATGCTCTGTTTAGGTCTCGGAAGTCCACACACAAGAAGATATCTCCATTCTTCTTTTGGACTGGGACCAGATTGGATACCCAAGTACTATGCTTGATTAAGAAGACAATCCACAACTCAATTAGGTTGGTTAGCTCTTGCGCCATTAGCGCTTCAATTTTTGGGTTTACTAGCCTCTGCTTTTGACGGACTAGTTTTGCACTTTATGTCAGCTCAATCGTGTGTTGGATGATGTTAGGATCATATCCCTTCAAATCATCATAGGACCGAGACACTACTCCATATTTCTTGCAAAAATTGACGAGCCTTTCTTTATCATGGTGTGGGACATCTTTCCCAACTTGAAGGTTTCTTCCATCTGAGACTCGAAGGTCTACGTAATCACTTTTGTTTGCCATGAACTTTCGTCTATCATTTCTTGCATCATCACAATCAAAAAAAAATTGAGAGTAACCAATCCTTTCAGAAGCTTGTTGGATTTGAGCTGCATGATTTGTCCTTCATAAGCCTCGGCGATCTTTGGTTGAAGTTGATCGGTGAATTCCCCCAATTGCTAGATGAACGAGGCAATATGTTCATCACTTTAAAAAACCTGCCAACTTTGATCATTGTCAGGAATTGTTGGTAGGACTATTACTCGTACAGATTTTTCATTATGTATAAGGTCAAAGGTAGAATCAAACTGAGCACCAATCATGGCCATGCGGTCTGTATCACCATTTTGTCCTTGGGGAACAATCCAGATGTTGAAGGATTCAAAACTCTCAACCAGGTCCCAGACTTGGTGCTGATAGGATCTCATGTGGACATTCCTTGCCATGGAAATCCCCCAGACTTGGTTGACTACTAGTTTGGAATCTCCGAATGCCATTAATTGCTTAATTCCCATTCACTTCGCAAGGCTCAAACCTTGAACTAATCCTTCATATTCGTCTCCACTGTTCGAACAAGTGAACTAGAAGCGGAAAGACCTTAATATTTTTTCATTTTGTGGGGATATTAAACATATCCCTCCTCTGGCGCCTACTTTACCTCTTGCTCCATCAAAGTACAATGTCCATAGCTCAGGTGCTTGGCCACCTTTGAACTCTTTGGCAACCTTTGGGAGCACTTGGTCTCCATTATAAATTACATAGGTTCCCAATCCTGTAGTATGATAATTTCTGAAAGGGTCACTGTCCATGTGTTCACTCAACAGATGATCTTCTTGATCATCCTGGTCTTCGGTCACCTTTTCTTCCTCTAGTAATTCAACGCAATACATTTCTTGCTTGGTGATAGAGGTATGTACGACTTCAAAATTGATCAGGGCTCCATCTGTTACATGTTCAGAATGCAAAGCCTCTGATTCTATCTTCATTTTTGCATTGTGCTTGGTTCTAAGAATCAGATGTGACCAATCCAGGGACAAGTGTCCACCCACCTTTGAAGTAAATTCTCAGGATAGACAGAGGCCGAACATGGGAGGAACATCTATGATCACAGTGTCTTGTGGCACTATGATACTATGGCAAGCAAATAGAGTTAAAGGAAGTGCCTTGATGACACCTATGGTTTCAACTTTGTTCCTATCAAGCTACATTACTCCCCTTTTCATAGGTTCATAGTTGAGTCCTAAAGCTTTGGTTATTTGTTTGGGCATAACTGTGGTGCTAGCACCAAAATCAATCATAACATTATGCAATAACTTCTTCCCTATAATGAGAGTTAAGAAAAAGGGTTGGGGCTTCAAATTATCTCTAACTTTGATAGGGGATTCTTTTGTATTGATTTTAAGGACTTTAGCTAGAGATAGTTGATTAATATCCTCTGCATTGGTTAATTGCTCTGTTGGAACTACGCTGACCTCTACTTGAAGCGCCTTCTGTAATAGCATTTTTTTGCTTTGGGATAGCTAGAATGTCCCATAGAGACACATTAGAGGATGATTTCTTCAATTGTTCTACCACATTAAAAGGTGGAAAACTTGGAGGTTTTTGCTCCTTTGCTCTTGTTATGATAATTTCCTTTCGTGGTTGAGATTGCAGTGGCATAGTGGAAGTGCTAGGTATCTGATCATAAGCACCTTTAAGTTGCGGGTTGGCTAGATGTGGAACAACTAACTCACCGGTAAATCTCCTCTTTGAGCGAGTGTTATAATTAGATTACACTTGTGGTGTTTTGGATATGGACATATACCTAGCAAACATCGTTTCTTCTTCCTCCATCCATGAGAAGAGCGCTTGATCAGGAGTGATGTCAGATTATTTTTCTAGAGACATCCCTTGCAATTTATCGGTAAGAACCGCACTCTCCATTTGTGGTGAGGCATATACATAACCTCCGTGGTCTGGCGTTGCGCCTTGGCTGCATTGTTCTGCCACCTTTTGTTGTAAGTTGCCACATGGAAAGTTCCAAGGCATATGTGCATCGCTGCAAGGTAAGCACTATAGATTGATGTCATCAATGAGGTTATTTTTCCCCATGGTTAATTCCCTATTCAAGCTTGGTGAAGCGCTCGTCAGCGGAGTAGGTACCGACACCATTTGGTTGACTGTTGGAGCTAGTGGATTAGTGCGGGAACCACCTTGGTATTGATTCTACTGATATGAGGGTCATCCGCCTTGATAGTTCTAATAGGAAGGCTTCAAAGGTGTTGATTGGTTCTGCTTGAGGGTGGTTATGTCATTTTCCATAGTCTGCAACATTTCTTTAAGATCACTCATTTCATCTTTGGAAGAACTAGATGTAGAGGCGACATTTTGTGGTGTTGTTGCATATGTGTACATTGATTAGGGAGTTGTAGGCACGCTAGTTGATGCGACTTCTTACGCGGGTATCGATATTTCAGGAAATATCAGCATGATAGGTCAAGGAGGAAACTTTTTGCAATCTATCAAATGATTCTCGACTTTGATGGCGACACCATAAGCATCTGGTAGAGTAGCTCCTCCCAAAGACTTGATCATCATAGAAATTCCGAGATTGATGGACTTCAGATAAAATATGAATGCCAACTCAAGAGTTGAGTGTATAGTAATAGGGATCCTTTGTCAATTCTTGTGGAATCAGGCATTGAAGTCCGTCATAGCCTCCTGGGGAGCTCATTTTATGAAAGATAGTTGATAATACAACAAAGAGTGATCTCCATCATTGTAGAACCTCTCATAGAACGGATCTCTGAGCTCGTCCTAGGTGCAAATAGTGCTAGGTGATAGTGTTCGGTACCAATCCATCGCCTTTCCTTTAAAAGACACGGTGAGAAGCCTTAGAGCTACATTATGCATTGTGATCTCGTGCACCAGACACATGTCTGCCACATCTTGCAGATATTTTGTGGGTGTTCTTGAGCCATCTCCAGTAAACTTTGGTATAGCTTTCATAGCTGAAACCAGGATAACACCCCATACAACGGGTGCTACTGGGGCTTCTATGGCACTTCTGACATCCCATTCCATGTAATTTCTGTTGGCGGTTGGCAACATGGCTAGAGGAACGGGTGGCGGGAGTGGAATGGTTACCAACTGATTTGCGGCCTGCACTATTCCTAGTGGAGGTACTAGTAAACTAGGGTTGCTTGTGGTTTGGGATCTAGTTACAGGTCGATGACTCATACACCCTTCTAAAGAAAAAATTCATTTAAGCTTGGTCCCACCGGGTGTGCCAGAAAAAGAATAAACTATTAATGCAAAATATTGACAATGTAACAGTGTCTTATGGGAAACTCAGTTTATGGGGGACCTTATGCGATAAACTAAGTGACCACTGAGTTTTTAGAGAAACTGGCTTCTTCTATAATGGGGTTTTGGAAAGGGAAAAGGAAACATATATAATAAAATAAAGTCTAACCTAAGGCGATGCACCAAGACTTAATGATACAAACGATAAATCATAGATCTAAGGGCTCGATTGGTATTTGTAGTGTTCCAGAAAAGTAGAAATTGAAAAGTAAAGCATAGACAATCCATTCATTGACATAAAATAACATTGCATACATTCCTATTTCCAAGAAGATTCATTAGACATGATCTAGATCAACAAACTTGCATTCAATATATATAGAAGTTCTCAAATGGAATGTCTAGACAATAGCATCACAATTTACAGTTTAATCAAATAGCATGAAAGAATAGAAAAGCCAAACAATTGGCACAATCTAAAAGTCTTTTGTAATAAAATAAAACAATAATAAAGGTCTGGTGTATTTTCCTAAAACTAGTGTTCCTTCAAAATCCTGGACTCTTCTCTCACAACAGAGAGAAGTATATATAGTAGAAAACTCCCACCGCTTTGGAGAGTAGTAACATAAAATATTTTGTGATTGCTGGAAATGATGTAGAAATAAGAATATTCCCCAAGCCATTGCAACATAAAAGATTCGAAACCAAGCACCTGGTCATTCAGGCTTAGGTGCATCTCCTGCAAATGATGGCAGTGGTCCTGAAAAGGTTAAAAAAGACAAGTGTCACCATCCTATGCAAATGATTATGACATGTGGTCGCTAATCGCAACATTTGGTCCACCTAATTCATCGCCTAAATACGAGATCCACTGAATAGGCACGTGGCAGCATTTCGCTGCCCATGTGAACCTTTATCTCTCGCCGTTGAAGACTTGCGCCAAGGCTACATGTGTTGAGTGGGCAGAACTCTATCCAAAAGTGGAGGAAATGATCATTGGTTGGGCGCAAAAGAGATGCGTGGCAACATTTCGCTGCCTGCAGTCATTATTTCATCCTCTCGCTGAAAGATTTTTGAAGAGTAGACATGTAGCAAGAGTGTATCACAGACAACAATTGTGGGGCACACCAAATTTCATTGGGAATGAGAGTTTCGTGGCACTCAAGCGGAGCCCAATGAGGAAGCAAAAAGGAACAATAAAAAATGGCTCATAGCTACGACACATGGAAGTATAGCGGGAATTCCTGAGATGCAAAGGAAGGGAAACCCTCGGGGTGTGCAGAGTAGACACGAGTAGGGGGAAGCAGAATTTGATAAAAGGCCAAGTGAATTTCCTACAATGTGTGGGCCGATACTTAGAGTAAAATACACCCGAAGGGAGCTCATTGAATATTTATTCACAGTTACCAATTCAACAAAATTGTTCGAGGGCGGGGCACTGGTGTTATTCCTCCCACCATAAGCAGAGATGTTATTCTTACTTTTTATTAACGAAAAGTTCCTTCTAATATACCCTTCTCTTCAGAAAAGATAACAGGCATTTAACCCTCCTAGGATTTCCAAATCATAGGTAAAGGTTCAATTTTTCAACCTTATTTCAAGTTTTTTAGGGAGGTTGACTCCTGGGAAGAGTGACACTAGTGCCCTTGCATCTGAGTGTGGGAGCGACACATTGGTGTCATCCAATTTTAGGACATTTCCATAGGGTTGCAACAAGAGTGGAACAAATTTCTAGAGGTGTGGAGGGACATGTTTTGTTACCAACCAATGAGGGCCTGATAAGTCCAATACTTCTTCTTCTAGGGCTTCGGGGAGCTAGGCTAGGGCATGGAAGATTACCTTTCCGACATGTCCAAATTGTTTCTTTACAATTTCCTCCTGAGATTTAGGATTGTTGAAAAAAATAACATACAATCCTTTTTGCACCATTCAACTGTAATAAAATTGAAACTCTAACTTCTTTTCCCACACATTTTGAAACCACTTATCCATGTACTTTCTAGCCGGAACCCTAACAATATCAACAACGGAAAAAAAATTGCACATTTTGAAATCCTACTATCCTCTATAGAGATTGCATCATCAAGCACAAAATTTGGAGTTAAGACCACTTTCTTAGGGTTTGAAGGGTGCTTACCTTGTAATCCTCCTTCCTGTAGTTTGACATCTTTGACAAATTCCACCACAAACTTAGCACCCTACGGAAACCAACACCTTTCACCTATGACAATATATCTAAATGATTTTTTTTTTAATTTACCATCTTTGGCTTTATCAAGAATTCTTGAGGGCGTCTCTGTGGGATCCGTATCCCCCACCATTATTGAAACACCACACACTGGCACCCACACATGCGACCCCAAACTAGGGCTGAACGAAAAAAAATAACCACACTTCCGTGAAAGCAAGAATTAAAGGCAAGAGATGGGAAAGGAGATTTGTACCCCTTCAAAATGATTATCAGGAATGCAGGAGGGCTTGTCCTCCTCCATAGAAGGACACAAAGCCCACCAGTGACAAACAACTTATCGCACACGCCAACCCTAGTTGTAGAGCCTGACTCGTGTATAAATATATATCCAATAGTTGATGAAACTATGAAGCCACATCAAAACATGCCTTCCACTTATCACAAGTGTCCACCTCCTTTCAAATGGTCTTCAATCCCAATATGCAAGGTGTATAAAGCTATTAGTCCCAAGAACACTCCAAATTCAACATCCAAACTCCATTTCCCACCATCACAAGTTTGGGAAATAAAAAATATTACATCTAAAATGCCACAAAATCCATCAACATATGCTATCCCCCATCACAATTTAACATCTTGCCTAAAATCCAAAAACTCCCACATTCACCATGTCTTGGCAGAAACACTTTATCATAAGGACTTTAGTGGCACTCCATCATGATGTGTGCATTTAGATAAGGCCAACCTTAGTATCAATAAGGATAACAATAACATACATGGTTTATATACAAGTTCCATGATCCTAGCAAGGAAACTCCTCAAGGAAGGTCACTATTGACATATCATGACAACAAAATCTATATCAACACCATTAGGTGAATCAACATAGTTGATGATCATTCAAAAAAATAAAATAATACAAAATGAGAAAAAATTAAATATCTAATCATCCAATAGTGAAAACCATTTTAATGTCACCTTGGACAAGTACCATGATGAAAACCCATTCTTGGGTACATGCATAAAAACAATTATCTATGTGTGTCATTCCAATTGAGAGAATGTTGCCTCATCCATCACACTATTTGTCCTATCACTGGTATCTATCTATTCCATTCCATTTCCATCCATCTTCCTATCCACCTTGATATTGGCAAAGACTAGGGGCATATGCATTAAAACATGTTTTTGGAAAACTCTTGTCGGGGTCATTTATTTTGACCACATACCATCTATTATAATGCCATAACCTACATAGGCCTATCTAGCCCCTTAGCTTGGATAAAATATGTTATCCCATTACAAGTCCTTGGAGATCGAACCCCTTATCCTAATCCTATTCCATAAATGGTTATCCTCCATATCCCTCACCTATTTATTTTCAATACACTATTCCATTAATGTATTCATTGTATCTTATATCTTGTTAAACACTAGGGGTAGGTGATTACATTCTACTTTGGCATAAATATTGATATATGTCTTCTAGCTCACTTAGTGGTCTGGATACTTTCCATGAACAAAAAATAAAAAATTGAGCATTTTTCACCATATCACAAATAAAATTTTCTATCAACTATCCTCTGTCACCCACAATCTAGATAATCCCAATAAATACTATATTTAACCATGCAATCCAACATTGTATCCAAACCATCTAGCAATTTGTTCCTATCCTTGCTATAAATCTTGATCCACTTTTATCCAAACTATCATCATAAAGATGTATCCTTCCATATCATTGTGTTGTTCTTATCATTAACAACATAATCCTCATATTTTTTGTAGACACTTAAAAATGACCTAGGCCTGCAAGCTCTTTTTTTTTACCACTTTCGTCCTAGAATAATTATGACATTTAATTATGTCCTTGGTCCACATTCGACTATTGATAAAATAATTCATAATTATTTAATTCATTCATGTCCTTTTATTCTTCATGATTATTAAATAAATAAAATTTATTTATTAAATACGTCATTAATTGTCTAAGTCTTCCCCTAATTAAATAAATTTCTAAATTTATTTAATTACCTTTCTTCATTTATTTCTTCCTGATTATTAAAATAAATAAATTTTATTTGTTTATTTAATGTCACTAATCCTCATAATTAAATGAATTTATTAATTTATTTAATTATTAATCATATCTTCTAAATTAAATAATTATCTTTAATTATTTAATTGTCAAAATTAACATTTCCCTCATTTTAAATAAATGAAATTATTTAAAATGATATCACATTCTTAACTGTCAGTTTATTTTGGTAAATAATCTGAAAAAGATTATTTATTATCTCATAAAATCCATATTTTGAATTAATTTAATTCAAAATGGTAATATTCTTCCAAAAATCAAGTAATCGAGCAGATTCTTGATTTCTCAAATATGATTTTCAGTTCAACTCTTATCTTCTTGATTTTTTGAATCTCACAAATTAGGCAGTCTTTATCTTCTTGATTTTCGAAAATCTTTGTTTTCTAATTAATTATCTCATTTATTCTCCACCGCTGATTCAATCTTCTTAGATGAAATCTTGACCACTCGTTTAAGGATTTTTCCCTAACCCTGATTAGGGATTGTCTGATTTAATCTCGTCTTCTGATTTTAGGCTTTTGTCACAGGTCGATCCCATCCATCCATTCAAAATGGCATTTTCTATAAAATGCTATTTTGTTCTTATTTTTAGATTACACACTAACACACTTAGAGATTCTTACAGACATTGCAACATTTATTATCTTATTCTACTTAGTATTGGCATATTTAGACATAGGCATTTCAATCATATTGTCATAGGCATAGGCATTTAGATTCAAATCCTTCAAATCTTGTGGACTTTGTCAAAGATTTCTCACACGTTCGATCTGAGGGCAACACGTCAATTAGCAAGTTAGAAGGTGTTAAAAAAATGAATCATGGAGGTCTCGACGATTAGCTGGTATAATCATTTTGTTTATGTTTACTTCCATTTTATTTTGTAATTTCTTTGGGTTTCTTATTCTTTGTTGATTTGCTAACATCTAATCTAACCTAAAATTAACCCTTAGTTACATTGGTGAACTCGAATTTGTTTCTTTTTATTATTTCCGTACGGTTTTTTGTGTTCTCTGTCATTTTTGCAGGTACAGGTATGAAGCGAAACAATCATTTTTTTTAAATCGTCACACATCTGATACGTTGCGATGCACTCGTAGACTCAAACACCGCAATCGATCTATCGTGCCACAATCGAAGTCTAGAAAGCCACAGTTGTATTCCCGAGCCACATTTGACACACAGAGCGATGCATTCGCTCTGTCATGACGCATTTGAATGGTAATGTTTTATGTTATTTGCATTCGGGATTTTGTTGTTTTCTTTGTTCTTTTTATTTTGGTTCTCCTGTATTCTACCTTGTTAGGTTTTCATGGTACTAATTTTCATTTGCAACATCTGGCGGTTACTTTTCGTGGGTCAAAGGCAAAAATTCAAACTCCTAACTTATGGTCTTGCAGGTTCGAACGTCAAAGAATAATCACTAAAACATTGTGTTTATCTTTTTCTTAGATTAGTACACACTTACTTTCAGTGCAATTAAAAAGAACATGTCTTCTAATTTGCATGATTGTGTTTGCAAAATGGTAGGTGAGTATGCTCTCACCTTGTGAAAACTCGGTGTCAAAAACCAGACCCGTTTTTGCATATGTTTATTACCCTCACGACTTAGTAATCAAGTATCCTCTCCCCGGCGCTTTTCGGAGATCCGGGTGTAAGAGAAATGGTTACTAATGTAATGTCCCTTCTCCGGATGTAGTCGTTTACGTTATTTGTTGGCCTGTGGGAGACGTGAGCTCTGTGGGATAATTGAAAGTAGGGTTTCCCTAATTTTGAGGAGGTTGTTGCTTGAAGTTTGGAGATTACGATTGATTCTTTACGGGTTTTGAGAGCTTCGTGGCCAGTGAGGTATGTTCAGTTTTAGCATTAAGAACAACTTCATGAATTTACTATTTTTAGTAAATTCTATTATTTATGGCGATGACGAGGTTGGGTTCCGATTCGGTTGGTCTTCTTCTTGATTGGATTCGGTGGCACCCGGTTTTGGCCTTGAGGCGCGCATATTTCTTGGAGAGATAGTATTTTTCATTATAATATTATATTTTTAATGTGTGCATATCCCCCATACCCTATGATACAACTTTAAGTTGTTTTTAAAGGGACTTAAAGGTCAAAGCCATGGTGAGATAAATTATATTTTAAAAGTCAAAATATTGAGCTTAATGAAAAGGGGCCTACTTGGGGAAGGATTGCCTTTTATTTTTAAAAGTGAAATATTTCAATAAGTGAAAAAGGACGCCATCTTTTGGAGGGAAATGTTGAATTTGAAATTAGGGTTTTGGGCGCCCTTCTTGAAGCTTCTAGATGGTTCTCTCATGTCTATATAATCAGGCTTCAGCTCTTCATTTGGGATCTTTTGTCTACTACATCGTTATGCTGCTGAATTGTCTTCAGGCACTCGCTTCGAGGAAAGCATACCTCCTAGCATGGGCTCATCTTCTTGCCTGAAAGATAGCAACTAGTTGAGAGGTTAGCTTGTAATAGGTTTGATTTGCATTTTCAGTTGAGTAATTGCATTTTGGAGTTCTAGTTTGCATTTTCTGTCATATTTCTAATGTTGTTGAATGTCATTGAGGAATGTAAGATTTACTCATAGCTCATGAAATAAAAATGTTATCGTTCTGGGTATTGAATCTATCTATCTGTCTATGAAGGGCGACCATTCTAGCTCATTTCCAGATTTTATTAGTCTCTTTGATTTTATAGAACAAATTCGCCCTTGCAGCTGGGCCGTACCATTTGGGAGATGCATTGAAATCCGTGCAAAATAAATGAGTGATATTTGGGGTGGTTTTAGGGTTGCATCTTAGGCGCCATCATCATTAGAATAATCTGCATTTGATTTCTCGTCAATAGGATGAGTTTGGAGCAAGATACGTGCATTTTAGTAAGTTACTATGCTGTTGTTCTGTATTAATTCTGTCAAAAACAGTCATAGCAGATTTGAGAAAGTTCAGTAGTTGAGTGAGGAGTTGTTATTTAAGGGTTTGGGAGTATTGGAGAAGTTTCTTAAATAGTTGCTACATTGAAAGCTTCTAATCTTGTGATTCTGGCAGGTTCTCTAATACATTGTAAGCTGAACAGTAGTACTATCAGCACTTCTCAATTCTTCTCTTTGATTTTACTGTAATTCCCACTGAATAAGTGGAAGAGGCTGGCTTGCCGCCTATTTACTTTCAGTTAAGAAGTTTAGGGACCCTCTGACCATATGCTCGCCAACACGGCGCCATTCTTGGTTAGGGTTACTTCTGTTCATCATGCATTGATCCTCTGACCATATGCTCGTCTGCACAGGCGCATTCTTGATTAGAGTTCCCTTCCGGTTGATTTTCATTTGCATTAAGATCCTGCGACCAATGCTCACCTTACTTATCGGGATCGTACGTGCAGTTGGGGATTACCTTTTAGCATCATTTTGGTTTTGAACTAACCTTAGCAGTGCGTGTTTCATTCGCTCAATATCATTGCAAAAACAAACAAAATTGGTCCTGATTCATTTACAACTAACTCTAGAACTGGGCGTTACGGTGGGAAAAAGTACTAACCAGGCGACTTCGGGCCGGTAGCACCACGAACGAGGACTTCGGCGGTATATAAAGGTAGGGAAAGCCCAAGAATCATGCATGTGGTTCCGATGAGATGGATCTGAAAGGGGACTCTCGCCGCATGGATCATGCCCTATGAACGGAATTCCCATATTAAACACCTCTTGTCTTAGTGTCCAACCGTTCTTTAGTTGTTGCTTGGTATAGTGCAGGGTATAGTATCATGCCCGAAGACACTCACTACTGATCCCCTTGAGTAGAGATAGCAAATCTTGGGAAGTCACTACCCAAGAATTCAAATTTGGTGTGCTCGAATGACGTTAATGAGTCGTGGAGGGGAGCCAATGCCACCAAAATTCTAAGTTATCCGCTCTCGAGAAGGAAAGGTGTTTAACACCAATCTGGGGTATATCGATGGGCTATACCAAGTATAAAAACCCTTGGCCTATTGTCCTTTTAGGATTGTACTTGTCTTATGTGCGCTTGCTTACACCCAAAATATTGTGCTTGTCAAGTGCTTGCTAGATTTCTTAAACATTTTCACTACAGTTAAAATTCTGGAAAAAACATTCAACATTAGACAGATCAAATTTTCTCTCAATACATCAAGAAAACAAACTGTGTCGCAATTGTTGAAATGTATTTTCTTTTCTGCAACACATTTGAAAACTATTGAGATGCAATCAAACTGATAAACCACATTCAACATTTCAAACACCGCATCTATCTGCGTCGCAACACATCTGAACCTCACATAGCTGCATATGCAAAACTGAGTTGCATTTGACAGTCCAAGAACCGCATTCATTCAAACCAAACTACATTCGATAAATTGTGACACATTCGAGGCCTCAAACGACGCATTCACCTATCACAAGTGAAACCCTCATACAAAGTCAAATTTGACTCTACACTTTGTCAATATTTTGTCAAACATTGTTTCCAAAAGGATTCTGTCAGAAACCAACTTTGAAATTGCTCAAAACTTTTGACCATTAGTTTGCATTCTTCACCATAGGTTTCACCCTTCATTTCTTTTTTAGTGAGTTGCATACATTAGGCATTAGCTTGTCCCTAGGTTTTAATACTTGCATACTTTGGATTAGGAAAATATCAGCACACTTTGCAACATCATTGCTTTCAAAACTAGGTTATATTGGACTTAGTCATCATTCCCTTTCCAGTCATTGTCCCTTTTGTGAGATTTTCCAACTCAAAAGTCTAGTTAGAGAAATTCACTAGTTTGACCTTGTCATTTTGTCATCTTCAACAAGTCCTTTATTAATCAAAATCAAAAACAAAGATTGAGCTTAGAAGTGTTTAGGTATCCTTTCACCAAATTGCATTATAGGTCATACCTTGAATATTTTATTCCCAAAAATCCAAAAACATTATTCATCCTAGTCATCATCTTGAACCTGGATTTTTCCGTTTAGCATATTAAGTCCTTAGTCCTCATTCAAAATTTTGGCTTTAGCAACCTCATCATCTTATGACAAAATCATCATCACCTAGTCATCCTTGCATTTAGTTGTCATTTTCACTTGAGCAATCTCATTTTATGGTGGAAACTAGACTCCAAAGACAGAAACGACAAATGGAAAATTTTGGACAAAACCCCACTTCCACTATCAACAATCCCACGTACGACCCAAATTTGGACATTAGATGACCCATTTGGAAATGCGAACAATAAAACTCTCACATCCTCATCAAATAGTCCCTTCGAATCTTTCTTACGCAAGGATGAATACAAACAAATACTTGAGGAAAATCTAGAGGTAGCGGCACAAGATCCAGAGGCCTCTCAATTCGTAGAACAAATGGTCCTATACGACAGATACAGATACTTAGCCATACTCTTAAGTCAAGGATCCAAGTTACCACAAGGATTCAACATCAACACGTTGAGATCAACATCTCCTAACCCTAATGACAACAACGCGCATAACATGTCACATAGCGGTCAACCTCCAAACACTACGAGCAATACTTTCTTTCACGCTACAACGACTGTGCATGCTACCTCCAACACCCAAAACACCTCCAATACAATAAACGCTACATCCATTAGAGGATCACAATCGGCCACAATTCCCACAACATCCACAATACTATCACAATCGGCTGGAACCACCTTTGGCTCCTTGACAATGTGGGCAAGTTATTCAAACCCTCTCTTTACCATGACAGTAAATGACATGGGGGCATCATCAAGTCACAAAAATCCCCCCTTGACAGCAACATCTATTACCATGAGCACACCTTCGACATATCCATTCATGGGTATTTCACAAAATCCTTTGGGAGGAGGAAAAAGACGTATCTTTATCCAAGGACAACAACATGTTAACACACCAACATAGTCAAATGGCATTGCCTCCCAAGGACCAAATACAAACATTCCCCTTGTCCAAACCCAACAATTTGGACAAGGTGTCCAAATAACACAACCCATGGCATCATTAGTACATCACAATGTTCATGGTCACCATATTCCCCAAGTAACAGCACAAATGGTTGGGGGACATATCCCAACCTACTCATCTCAAGTTCATACCCACCAACATACACCCAATTCAATTTTTCAACACCAACAACACATAATTCCGACCACATCACACATATCACAACATTTCATCCCTCAACAATACACCCACATCCACGCACAACAAAGGGGGACCAATGGTGTACCAATCGGTCCAACGTATGGGATTACAAATGATCCTGTTATAGATGCTTTACAAGTAAAACTTATGGGTCTAGAGAAAACTATCCAAAACATAAAAATCTTAGGCAAGAAATCAGAAATATCATATGATTTAAACGTATACCCATTTGACATGAGATTATGCATGCCACCATTTCCTCTGGGATATGTGTCACCCAATTTTACAAAATACAGAGGCAAGATAAACCCCATTGAACATGTTCGCAAATTTGCAACCAATTGTATGGACGTTGCCTATGAACAAACATACTTGATGAGAATTTTTTCTAAAAGTCTGGCAGGTCTTGACCTTGAATGGTTTTCCACTCAAAAGGATATCCAAAAATGGGATGAGCTTAAACAAAAATTCATAAAAAATTATGTGTACAACATTGACATGGATACCTCTATCACTAGCTTGTGCAATCTCACGCAAGAGGATGCTGGTGAGACATTCATCCCATTCTTTCAAAAATGGAGAATTCTAGCTAGTCGGTGTCACATTGACATACCTGAAAGGGAAAAGGTGGACATGTTTGTTCAAACACTTCTAGGTCCCCTAAAATATGCATTGCAAGTGCATTGTTGCACAACCTTCATGGACCTAGTCAAAAAAGAGGTCCAAATTGAGAAATCCTTTATCACAAAGGGAGAGCTAAGGTATGGTCCCAAAAATGCAAATGAAAATCCGCTCGCTGACAAGAATAAATACTAGGTCAAAAATAAACACATTACAAATGACGGTGTTGTTGACGCCAAGAATGCAAACATCGTGGGTCCTATACTGGCCCTAAAAGGGGTTCAACAGCAAAACAAACCAACAACGGCATTGACACCCCCTACCAATGTCCCTTCAAACAACCAGAGTAGCCAAAATAATCAAGGACAATACCGTCAGATGAGACAATTTCCTAGGGGTCACACATACACTTCCTTGGGTGAACCCATTGAAGAAGTCCTCAAGAAATGCCTCCAGAATGGGGTCATCACACTTCAGGAACCAAAACCATATGACCCAGGAAAATTTAAACCAACATGGTGGAATGATAATGCATTTTGCGATTATCATCGGGAAAAAGGACATAAAACCTCTAAATGTCGACAACTGAAAAACCTAGTACAAGATTTTATCGAAAGTCATATCATTGAGGTAGGTGGATCACAGTTTTCCTCCAATTCAGACCATACTATTCATAAGAATCCACTGCAGGACCATGGTTCTCATAATGCTTCCTTGTCAGGTCCATAGATAAACAATAATCAAGCTAACTTCGCCCGAGCCAAGTATGACTATTCTGGTGGACCTATTATAAATAATATCCAAACTAACGACAAATACATCAATACCATTACAGTCAAGAGAGCACCCCAATGCAATGTTACTACTCGAAGTGGCAAGGTCACCATAGTCGATCCGCCTACCGATAGGCAACCCAAAATCACCATACTTGGCCCATCTGCTAAACAGTCAAAACCCACCTCGACCACAAAGCAGTGGCAACCAAAGAGTCAATTCAACCTTATCGAACAACTCGGCAAAACTCCTGTGCAAATTTCCATACTCGAGCTGTTGTGCATATCTCCCACACATAAAGCTATACTGGATAAAACCTTACAAGAGTCATCAGTCCCTAAGGACATTGATGTTAATCAGTTTGAGACCATGGTGGGATGCCTCACTACGCCTCACCACATCACCTTTTCTGACCATGACTACTCATCACCTAAGACCAAACACAACGATGCGTTGCACATATAAACTTTTTTCCATAAGCACAAAGTTAGATGGGTTTTAGTAGATGGTGGAGCAGGATTGAATATATGCTCCCTCAAACTGGTTAAGGCTCTAGGATTCTCTAATGCATGTGTGGACTCTACAAAGAGTATAGTGATCAAAGAATATGATGACGAAGAACACTCTTCACGTGGTGTTATCTCTCTCCCTATTAGACTGGGACCAGTCATTGTGGACACAACCTACCAGGTCTTGGATTTGGAATTACCGTACAACATCTTGCTCGGTCATCCTTGGATTCATGCCTTAAAATCCATTACATCCACATATCACCGATGCCTAAAGTTTCCATTTGACAGCACATAAATAACCATATATGGAGACCCCAACCCTTTCCAATATTGTACCAATCTAAGGGGTATTTTTGAAAACTGGGTGCCTATCAATCGAGAGGCTTCAGGCCACTCGTCTTCCAAATACATTGATCCATCCACACTCACATCATCTTCCACATTCACTCCATCCACGTCTTCTGCCACACCATGATCTTCCACAAACCCTAAGGCTAAATCCACTATAAAGATCCAGGACCTCGGCTATGGAGAATTCAAACTGCACACAACATATAGCATCACAATGATACCCAAGTCTTTAAAGGTCTATGGTTAGCCATGTTTTAGAATGGAACCCAAAGAAATTTTCAAAGTTCCACCAAAAACAGTTTTCATCAAATGGGGAGACATGAGTAATGAGGACCTTGCTAATATCACAGGATGGATCTATAAGGATACTATCGCACTATCCCCATTACCAGTTAAGAAATATGGCAAGGGATATGACATAATGAAGGCTAAGGGCTACGATGGTACTAGTGGCTTAAGCAAAAATAAAACTGGATGAAGAGAGACCATATAACCTTTCCAAATACCAAAGTATCTTGGATTAGGGTTTGGATCGCCCGAAAATGACGATCGACGTACCATTGGACTTTCAAGTGAGCGAGTACATGCTTCTAAAAGTGTCGAGACCACTAAGGAAACCCTCACCGAAACTGACTCCCAAGAGTGGGAATTTGGCTCAGAACGATCCTTAAGTGACTGTTGCCTCAAATTTTTGTTTGTCAAACCAGGGGAACTAACCTCTGAACAAAATTTTTGGCAAACATTTAAAATTAATCAAGAACCAAATAGTCAAAGTCCCATTACTACTCCCCATGACATACAAGGCCCACCATCTGAACCCCTTTAGCCCAATCCATTTGAAGTACCAGATGACACTGACATCCATGACTCTAAGTCCTTCACCCCTTATTTTGATAACGAATATGAGACTAGTGAAGGGGAATATTGGATAGAGTCTGATGTGGAGTTGGATGATGATAATCTCATCTACAATATCACTGAATCCATCTGCATGCTTTCTGCATCCTCCCCTCAATTCACCAACACTGACGATGGCATTTCCTTAGTTTATCCTCAGCTAGTCGATTGGGACCAACAAGGCCCACCAGTCCTCAACACATTTTAGAATGATGAGGCAATTGCAGATTTTATGGGATTACATGAGGGCATACCTAATGGTGATCACAATTCAAGATTCACCATTGACTTAGATTGCAAGGCATACTTCAACGAGACTGCTCCGTCCTCCAGTCACAAAATTAAAAATAAAAATAAAATAAAAAATGAAACTTCTTTAGGTGAAAACCAAAAGGCACCTTCTGAAGACAAAAAAGTAAAAACAAAGGACGTATCTACGGGTGAAAACCTCTCTGAGGTGCCCAAAGATGGAGGATTGGACTTTCTTCCCGTACAACAAGAGAAATCGGCTATGCTTATAGAAGACACCATAGAGGATAACATATCAACTGCAGAAGATCCCAAAATGGTCCTATTTCATGCGTCATTGACTGAAGAAGAGAGACTGAAATTTCATAAATTCTTTGCAAAACGTAAAATCAACTTTGCATGGACCTATGTTGACATGCTAGGATTAGACCCATAACTAGTTTTGCACCATCTGTCACTATTGCCTAATGTCAAACCAGTCAAAAAGAAGTTACGCAAGATGCACCCTCAAGTCGCTCTATTGGTCAAGGCTGAGTTGAAGAAAATTCTAGACGTTGGATTCATATGGTCTATCGATCATGCTGAATGGATATCTAACCTGGTACCATTAACAAAGAAAAATTGAATGATCCGAGTCTACACAGATTTCAGAGACTTGAATAAGGCATGCCCAAAAGATGACTTTCCTTTACCGAACATTGATATCATAGTTGACCTCACAGTAGGATATGAGATGTTGTCCCTCATGGATGGTTTCTCCGGCTATAATCAAGTTTGCATTTCCCCAGAAGACAAGCACAAAACTGCATTCACTTGCCCTTGGGGTACATATTGTTGGAATTTCATGCCATTTGGCCTCAAAAATGTAGGCGCCACATATCAAAGGGCTATGACCACAATCTTCCATTACATGATGCATAAAATAATGGAAGATTATGCAGACAACCTATTGGCTAAATCAGTAACAAGGAAAGATCATCTTAGGGCTTTAGACACAATTTTCAAGAGACTGGAAGAATACAAAGTCCGACTAAACCCTAAGAAATGTGTCTTCGATGTCACATCGGGTAAAATCTTGGGATACAAAGTTTCTTGAAGAGGCATTGACGTCGATCTAGAAAAATTCAAAGCCATCATAGACATGTCTTTTTCCAGAGGAATCAATGAACTCAAAACTCTACAAGGTAGGGTACAATCTATTCGGCGCTTCATAGCCCAATTGGCTGACAAGTGTCACCCATTCCAATATTTGTTGTGCAAGGGTATCCCCTTTGTGTGGATAGATAAATTTCAAGAAGCCTTTTAGCAAATCAAATATTACCTATTGTCAATTCCAATCCTCATGCCTCCTATCCACGAAAATCCATTGATCCTATACATCTCGACAACTAATTCAGCACTGGGGGCATTACTAGCACAGAACGACCAAGAGGAAAAAGAAAGAGCTATATATTACATCTATCGGACATTGGTCGGGTATGAACTGAACTACACACCAATTGAATGAGCTTGTCTAGCCATGGTCTTTGCA